>AP028429.1:15155329-15255426 GCA_036509395.1 Antheraea yamamai
TGTGTGTGGGGGAGGGAGTAGGGGTAAGGAAAGGGGGTAAGGAAAGGGAAAGGGAGAAGGGAGTTGGCCTCCGGCGCTCTCACTGACCGAACGAAACGCAACAATGCAAGCACTGTTACTTCACGTCGGTTTTCTGGGAGAGAGTGGTACTACCCCGTGCCCCGTACCCCGGGTGAGCCGACCCATTCATGCTGAAACTACTAATAGCTACAGCGTGGCTCTACCACCTACACCTATATCAACTCATATGGTTTTCGAGATCAAGTTTCCGTACAATCAAGATATCGCATTTTATTTCGTATTATTTTGGAAATAAACCAGTATCTCTTCATAAGAAGGGAAGGCCTAGATCAAACAATAAATTTTCTTTCTGAAAATAGTTTTGCGAAAATAAATGAGTGAAATGAACATTTTATTGCAAAAAAAAATAGTTAATTGTAATTATTCTGACATGCGATAAGTCCTCTTTTTAAGACGAGTCTGTGAGAAGCCCTTTTAGACTGTTATTATGTTGGCACTTAACAATTCAATATCCTAAAAGTTACACTACTCTTTTAAGCTTCTGTGCACCTGAGACAGCTCTTAAAAGCTACGCTCTAAAATACTGAGTCTCTCAACCTCTAGACTCATTAATATATGGCATAAAGTTAATGCTGTCCTATTATTTTCTTTTCATAATTAGATAACCGCATTTAACGACTTCTAGTTGTTTTATATTAGTGTTGAAATCAAAAATTAGTTAACAGAACATAAATCATAACTTAATATAATTTTGATTTTGGCTGTTTGTTAGATAAGCTGCGAGCGAAAGTTAGTTTCATATAAAATTTACTAGCAGTTTTCCGTCGTCTTTATTGAGTGATCAAAATCGTCCTACGTCCTGCACCAAAAAACGTCTATTGTTTTTTTTATGCAAAATTTCTTTACAATCCATCCAGCCGTATAATCTAAACTAAGAATCGATCTTAAATAATATACCAAGTGGTACGGATATGTACTTGACTGAATTGCGACCACAATTCACTCGTTGTAGTAGCTATCGTTTAGTTTGTTCAGTTTAAGTCATCCAGTGTAATATACCCAGCATCTGTGAGGCTTGCTTGTCGGTGCGACAACCAAGATGGATGCCGATTTATTTGACTGCCACCATTCTCGGATTGCTTTCATATCATCAAGCACCGTGCCAACACTTTACTGTACTACTATAGAAAAAAATAATACATTATTTTAAATACTTTTGACCACAATATCACCGGATGTTAAATGACAATCTGGTCCAAGATGTCCGAATATGCCAAGCCTAGAGGGACTAGGTATCGAGTGCAACTACTACAATACAGACTGCTTGACGACAGATTTTCAATTTAAGGCAGACTTTAAAAAAGCAATACCATGCTATAGTTTCATCAGAATGTTTTCCTACACCGAAAGCTCCTGCACATTTGAAAATTTGAATCTACGTTGACCGAAGCGGTATCTGAACACGCCACCTATCCACCTGAACCACTGAGTCACCTTCGCTTTATCAAACACAACCTACAATTATTAACTCGTACGTAGCTTTGTATGAGGAAAAGAAATTTGAAAAGCGAAACAGTATTTTCATAGATCAGGGGTGCTCAAACGGTCGATCGCGAGTTCTTTTTGAGTCAACCAAAAGAAAAATTTGCTGATATAGAACTATTCACAAATTTTCTTTCAGTAGGTAGGTAACTAAAATAAAATGTTATGAATAAACAACTAAAATTTATTTGATCCACAATCAGGCCTGAATAACATTCTCATCACTTTATTTTATCGTTTTTTGCGAGAGTTACCTACACCGACCTAGACAACAATCCTGCATCATACGTACTTACAGTCTTTCAGAGTCGATCGATCATAGTTCAATAATATATAGGCGAATCGCCAGCAGTTCAAATTTGAGCTCCCCAGCCATAGATTACATTCTATAACAACATTTCTAATCTTTACATCTTTATAGTAAGCTTCGAGTACGTGGTAATAAATTTTAAAGTTTTAACTTACAATTTAATTATATCTATTTAGAATGATTACATACGATCAATGGCTGGATAAATGCGAGGCTACTAAAAAGATGGCAATGGACGAGCTGCAAGATACTTTACGTCTACGAGAGTCCTTATTCGTGGCCCGCGGTCGAGCAAGGAATGCTTTGAGAGCTCAAACAGATGTAACTAATTATATGCTACGGAGGCGTATATATGACACACAAAGGGCTAGAAATGAGCTGGAGTGGCAAAAAATGAAGGTAATATTATCCTTAGTGGAGTAGAGTTTCAAAGCTAGTAAACATGTAAATCTAAACAAATATACTCGAATGATGTAAATTTATGAACACTGAAATACATACTAAACCACTTCACAGTTCCAAATTTGAACCTCCCGCAGCTGGCTGGATGCTCATCCACACAATTTAAAAGCTAGCAAAATAGTGGCAACCGTAAGGTTCTCTAGACCCTTAATTAGGCGTTGAGAAATGGGTTCCTAGAACAGTTTTCCATCATAGCTATAACCCGTCAAAGAACCCTTCAAAAATGTACTAAAATACTCTTGAATATCGACATCACAACAATTATGCCCCTGGTGTTGCAGTTGTGAATAGGCAACGATAACTATTTACCACTTAGTGGGCCGTCTGTCTGTTTATTGCCCTTTGAATAAAAAAATACATGATTTAATTCAAATACAATATAACTATAATGGAAATAAGAAAAACATAATAAGAGTACAAATGATATCAGTTCTTATTATTGGAATGTTATGTAACGTTCTGCTATAATAAATATATTATTTTGTTAACAGATGGAAGAAAACATGGATAAATTGGCAACTGAATTGAAAACTATGGGTGAACAATTTGCTGATAAAGTTAACGCTTTGAAAGTAGCTGAAACTCGCTTGGAGACCCGAGGCTACAGGCCTGGCAATGAACTGACAGCGGACGAAGCAGACATTGGCCTAAAGGAAGAAGTTCGTAGTTTGAGAGAAACTATACGGCAACTACAGGAAAAACTGGATTGTGCCAAGTTAGTTACCTGTTTAATTGTGACGATTATTTTTGCAAATTTTGCAATAGATTTACCAAAACATACCTTTACAAAATGTTAATACTGCGGTATTGTTATGTTATGTCTCGTTATGCAGTGGTACCTAGTAGGTCATACTAAACATAGTTCGGTACCAGCACATCAAGCATTCTTAACTGATGAGTGATTGTTGTTAGTTCTGAATGTGGATTACCTCTATCTTTGTATATATCTATGTGTGTATATATATCAGATGTTACTTTACTTTACAACAAATCATACATACTTTTCAATCATATGGCCGTGCCTAATATTTTCGTAATCGGCATTTTAAATTGTGATTTAAAAAAAATGGATAAACTCGTTTCACAAATTAGGTATCGTTTCCTACTAGTAAAAACGTTGAATCCATTATTGCTTGTGCCGTCATAAGAAAAATAATGTATTCCTTTAATTGTTTGTTCTGCATAATTCTGCATAGTGCATTGAATACTAACAGAACCAAAAAAAAAAAAAATTACTTTCTTGGATCCCAAACATCAAAACATTTTCAGGTCGACGTACAATGCTCTCGAGGCTGCTTCGATTAAGATCAGGATCGACCTGAATGATAAGAACCAATCGCTTGAGACTGACACTCGTGCGCTTGAAATGAGAACAGCGTTAGAACCCAAACGCCTCCAAGGTACCGATAAGAACTTGGTCTTAGCCAGCATGAAGGATGAAGTTCCTAACGTGGAGAATTGAATTGAATATGACAACATAGTACATATATATGAATTTTCTGTCCTTTTTTCAAATTATAAGTGTTACTTACTAAGTTGTCTTTGTACTATTCGGTCCTCTTATTGTACGTATTACGACATAGTGGTTAGATTTTAAGTCAGTGCTTATTTCAATCCCAACGGTCTTTGAGTTACAATTCTATGGTTAAGAATATATCGACGAATATTGCGGTAGCTGTACTGTAGAGCCCCTCTTTATTTATATGAGGATTATAAAGCAGGCGTAGAGTTCATGTAATAAGTCGTTATTGCAACCTAATGCTATTATTTATAACAAACCTCGCAAAGGGCCAAATTCTTCCGGATATAATAGGTTGATCCTCATAAGGACTATTCTGGTACATTGTTCTAAATGACACACAAATATTGTTGCCTAAAGGTAGAAATAAATGTGACGGTGGTGAGTTGGTAGTCTATAGAAGTGTACCTCTCATTCTCCTGCACGTGCTCCCCGTGTGGTGCTAAAGGTTAGCAAATTTTTGGCCGCTGCACTGTTCCAAATAAATTGAACGTCACAGCGACAAATAGAGTTATCAATCAATCGACGATAATAAAAGATGGATTTACCCATACGACTGAATAAACAGGTTCATTTAAGATAGATACTTGGTTCCAACTAAAATTGTGTCCAACGTTAGTCCATTATTTTGTCTGCAAAATTTTCTGTCTGTCAGTCTGTTTGTTCCGAGTAATCTCCGTAATGATTGGACCAATTATGACGGGACTTTTACTGGCAGATAACTGATCTTATAAGGAGTAATATATGCTACTTTTATTTTAGAAAAGAAAAATAGGGTTCCGCGTAAATACACTAAATTAAAGAAATAGAGCCTAGAACTGCGTGCGACCCACGCATACTTTTACGCTAAACAACACGGGGTCGTATTCGTGGATTACAGCTAGTACTTAAATAAAATTGCTCTTAGATAGATCTAAGTATAGATTGTTAATATTTTTTAACAGTACGATATCTAGAATATCTTTCCCTACTCTTTGTGCTTTTTCATTAGTCTAATTAAAATTCTTGTGCGCATTTTTTTATTCTTGTCTCTGTGCATTTATTAAAGCTATACCTTAGAGCATACTTAACACTTTTTTTTAGTTTTATTTTTGACAACCAATCTTCTACATTATTACTGCCTTTGTCGAGTAGGTAATAATATTACAAATTTCTTGTGATACATTCAATGTTCTAACAAAATGGTGGCCTTCTTGTTAGAACTATATTACGTAAAACGCCACCAATATTACAAAAGATAGAGTCAAATAACACAAGATTATGAATAAAATATAAAAGCCACTACATGGTTGACTAAGACCCCGCCAAAAACTCCGACTTAACATCTATTTTCTTTGTAAAACTTTACGTAGCTTTTGGGACTTGTTACGTCTGCTGTCTACATTACACCTATAAACATGTACTAATAAAAATAGTTACAAGATTTTATTATTTTTCTTAGTAACAAAAACTCAATTTCCCTTATCAAGAACATATACCAGACTTTGCGAATCTAATTATACGATCCCCGCAGATAATGGAAGAGATTCCCCGTTGTCTCTCTTTACGGTTGGTTTCAGTAAGTGCTATAGTTTGAGTATAAAACGGGGTGACTTTGTTCAGTCTGTACATTCCAGCCAACGTCTTCTTCAGTTTCAACACTTCGAGGCAAAGTATCAGAACCTAAGTGAGTATATAAAACTTATATATATGAACAGAACGCTTTTTTCTTTTATAAAACTTTACTAATCTTGTCTATTCTATTGACATTGTTTTGTCCCAGTGTCACATATTTGTGACATCTCTTGTACAATTATTCTTACGTCCTTGCTACATGTTTATTTATTTATTTATTACGCTTTTACGTTTTAACTGGTCAACCGATCATTATAAATATTGTCAGGAGTACTGAATAGAACACAGGCTACTAAACTAAAGATAAAAGGTACTGCCTCTGAAGGATAAGTAAAATATACAATAACACGAGCGAAGACGCGATCAAAACGTAGTTATTGATAAAAGCTTTACTTTCACTTTTCTTTAGCTTATTTGGTAAAACTTACTCGGAATCAAGATTTACTTTACAACTATTATATGCAAATAGTATTGTTGCCTTTATAGTTATAAATGTGACCCTTCGTTCTATCTGTATGCATGATCAGTGCCATTATTAGATATTTAGTTGTATGATCTGTGGGTATTCAATATATGCCTTCACTTACAAACGACTGGAAACTACGTCAGTATCAAAGAAATTAAACTATAGAATATAGACAATGATTTATAATGTAAATTCTGTACGAAAAATGTCATATATAGCTAGAATGTCCCATTTGAATTTATTTTATAATTTAATAAGAAATACGTATAGGATAGATACGTCTCCAGGATAACGAAAGATAAAAAATTGTAGTTAATGTAACAAGACTTTTTTGCAACACCTTAGTACAAGAGCCAGCAACGTTGGAAGAACGAGAATTTTAAAAAAGCTGGTTCTTTAATATGAAGATATATTATGCCCTTCCAAACAGGATACGTGGTAGCCGGTTAACGTTGTGTTTTTAATACGCATCACACCTTTACAGGTCAAAATTTTGGGTTATAAATAATTTAAGGAACATTTTTTTTCAGTAACTTTTAAACGCTATTAAAACATGAATTTATCACTGTCAGGGAATTTTGTTATTGACACTAATATGCCCGATGATATTCTTTATAAATTCTTTTCAAACTTCAAATAACTCATTTCAAACCATTTTATTTTTTCCATTGCAAAGAACATATTTCATTTTATTAACCATTATGATATTGAGATTTCACCGTAAACGAAAAACAACGATAAAGTAGACATATGACTTGAGACTGACGTATCTTGAATAATGCGTTGTAAAGGCGCGTCACAATTTCGCTTCTTTTATAATAAAATGGGGTTAACATATAGTGCAGTTGCAGTACTAGCTCTAAGTTTCTAAACGTTTTAAAGCATTAGCCGGTTTTAATTGGGGTGTTCATCCATAACATTTAGAACGTTTATCTTCAATATTAACGCAGTGAATTGACTATGCAGCTTTCTTTATGATAGTAGTGCTAGGTAAACCCTATAAACTTGAAAAAGTAAAAAGGCATGAGATTTGGGGTTTCATTAAAAGTCTATATGTTGTGGAAAGCGAATTGAGATATGTGTTCATCTTAGGAGAATATTAGCTGGAAAATCTATTAAAATAAATGTAGATGGTATTTGGAAGCCAAAGAGTAATATGATATTCTTAAAATAAAAGATATTTGTCTTAATATATAAATAAATATTACCAAATTTTGTTAAAATATACACTGGGTCTAAAGCGGTAATTATTTAGGAGCCGCATTTTTTGAGTAAAATTCAAAACTTTTATGAAATTTAAATTGATGAAAATATTTCAATTATGAATGAACTGATAGAATTGAGAGGCCTTTCATTTGTAGAATCCACTGAGTCCATTAAGATTGTTATTTTATCCGATTCAAAAACTGCTTTAACAGTAGCTCGATGTACCTTGACTTTTGAGGAATACCGATAGCCTACACTATTTTGAAGCAATTACTAGATTTCAAAGCAAAGAACAAAGTAATTGTTTTATAATGGTCCTTCTATATAGGTATAATGGGAATGAAAGAGCGTCTTTTAGCTAGAGAAGGTCCTCGAAGGTGCTATTATTAATATTTTACAAAACTTATTTGGATGTATGCTCAGTATTTAAAAATAGCTGTTCTTGCATTGGAAGGAATACTTTGATGAGCGTTCTAAAACAAAAGGAATATGGTACAGAACGATTAGCCACATCCCTAAAGGTCACATGGATTGATGAAGTACGATTTGCCGTGGGAAGTAACACAGGAATGAGATTACACTAAAAAAGTTCGCCTACCTGATGTGTAAAGTACCATCAACACTCTGCAGAGTTGTGAGCTCATCGATGACGTGCACCACATCTGGAGAATGTGTTGAAGCGAAGATATTAGATATGGCTTATGCTACTGGTTGTTCCACACTGGTTTGTACAATTCGTTATTGTCTGACCCCATTTCGAAAGATGCTAAAGAATTGTAAAAATTGATATAGCTATTGTTAGTTTATTGTCATTCTTATTGTTAATAGTTGTATGTACTTAGGGATATAGCCGAGAAGGCGACTAAGCATTAAAAAATAAATAATAATAATATTAAAATTAAGCTATCTTAACATGGTTTGGAATACTTTATTTTATTTAAAAAAAATAGCATGGGCCATATGTTAATAAAAAAATGTCTGGAAGATAATTTCATGTTTTAGTAGCGTTTCTAAGTTAGTAAAAAACAAAACATTAAAAATTATATAAAAATTAATATTTTTGCCTGTAAAGGTGCGTATGCACTAATAAACGCAAGTTTGGGAGCTAGGTAGCCCGCACTCTGTCGGAAGAAAATAAAGATATATAAAAACTGGCTTATTTTCTTTTTCGAAACCATTGCTAGCTCTTAGAAAATAGTTAAGGCAAGTGACATTTGACGCTTGTGTTCTTTTTAATATTTATATTTTTCTTCAATACAATGGAGTGTGAAAAAGTTTTAATACAAGTTGAAAATAGTTATGATATCATTCAGTGTTTAATTTATCATTATTTATTTAATGAATATATTATATCGTTTAATTTACAATTTAACTCTATCAACTTGATATTTTATAATGTAAACTATACTCACTGTATAGTAAACGTCTAAAAAAAGGGAAAGGAATGCGTTAGAAATGGGGATCCATAGCCTCTAGCTTTTTTCACATTCCGCCAATATATGGGTTTATTTTGAAAGTGATGTAGTCCTTTTCTTTTGTTTCGAGAAAATTAAAGGTTTTATTTGTTGATTTAAAAATAAGGAAATATATGAGGTTGGATTGTTTCTATTGTTTTATCAACATTTAATTTGTTTATATAAATTTGTTTTTGGCTAATTAGACTACGATAACACATATTTTGTGCTGTAAATGGATTACACCACTTTCAAAATTAGAAATTGTAAAAACGTTTATTCAATTTTGAAAAATCAAATATCGCTTAAAATATACTTCATTTTAATATAATTTTGTTTACAAATACGCATAACAACACATAAAATTTTATTTTAGACGGCAATTACATTGTCATTACAAGATACTGATTACAAGAATTTCCTTATTTCTGATGTGGTAGTGTTTCAAAATATGCATGATGCACCGGAGGTATATAGGGTAGTAGCTGCTTCATGACTTTATATTTTTCGTACGTAATAGGTCTGGCATTTTGGTACAAAGGCTCCAGGGCGATTTTTTCAAATTTTAACGGTCTTCCAGGACGTAGAGGTAATAAATTGATAATTTTACTACTGTTGTTTTTGTTGTTTTTTTAATTCGCCAAAATACGGGCAAAGATACGGAGTCATACAGCCTTGTCGTATTTTCTTCTCACAGGTTATGCGCTGTACATTTTCTAATACATTTCTCTAATTTTTTAATATCTATCTTTTAACTTACGAGTAGTGGAAACACGGAGGGGAAACAATGCAAATCGTCCGCGGGTGAAACCGCGGGACACAGCTAGTACTAAATAAAAGAGCAAGTAAATATCAATCTTACAATGTGGTGTGAATTACATTCAAATTTATGTAACAAATAATTTACACGTGCATAGTATTTGCTTCCGGCATCTGATACAAAACTTGACATAATAAGGAACGATATATTTTTAGATTGTATAATTGAAAGATATCGTTTTATTTTTTCTTACATGTATTCAATTCACATAAAGAGGTGTTTATATTTTCTTAAAATAGATACAAAAACAGTTTTAACATATACACTGACAAATTATATGAATACGATTGATAATGTCAGTACCCGTTTTCGTTTTAGTCATCCATTTTATATACTAAACTTTCGTGTTTGTTTGCATGATATCATACGCGGAAGCATTGTTTATTTTTTAGAAGAATCAATCATAAGAATCGGGCGTGTCCGGCAGGATTATCGAATTTATGAAGTTAGGAAGTGTTCATACATTATTTTAACAATTATCGAAATTTAAATAGTTGTGATAACGAGATCCGCTTCCTGCTATGATGATGTTCGTATTCGATCGGTTTTTCTCTTGTGCACCATTCCATTGCGTATTATTAAGGGTCGAGCCTCGAAGGTGGGCTGACAGGCCCTTCCGTGTAAAAGAAATAATAATACAGACGATGGCTCCCAGGTAATTCTTAATTCACACACTGTGCCTAGAGGTTATTTACATTTGACTTTTGTTCGTTATCACGGAAGTAGAATACTGTTGTCCTAACTGCAGCGTTATTCTACAAGCGTAAAAGATTTAATAACTGCGATATTTTTTGAACATCCCAATTTTATTGTAATTAGTGTCATTATTATGAAGTGAATGTTGTCTTGTCAATTATTATCCATCAATTTAGTGTGTAATAAAAATGGTATTTTCTTTTCAAAAATATCTATCAAGATTAATTCACATTTAATATAACTTTTTTAATTTATGTCATTTAGAAATTTAAAAGAAGCACTTTAATTAATGTAATTGTATGTTAACTAAAACAAACTAATTTTAACACTACATTGAAATACTTTCCAATAATTGATAATGTAACAGAATATCCCTTAAAGTATCATCCATGTGTAAGCATTCAGGCGCCCTGGGCTGTCCACTGAAGGCGATCCGGTTGTTCACCGAAGACGCGTAAGAATGTCGTGGACCTTACTCGGTCAATTACATTTCATTAAAATTATTTTTATTTCACCACGCGTTATCAATTTCATAAAACCATTCCCATAATCGACATCTGAGAATTCACCATGTTGACATTTCTATTTTATATCACACTAGCAATTTCCCGCCACTTCGTCTGCGTTATCCTACGCATACACATCGCATCGTTTGCTCCACTTATCAACAGCAAAAAAATACATGCTTATCGCTTATAAAAATCATAGTTTCTTAAAACTTTAATAACTTCACATTCAATTATCGTTATAATTTGTTTTTGAGATAAGAACCAAATAAATATCTAAGAAAAGAAACTAAAAAAAATCATAAAATCTATTCAGCAGTTAGGGATACGGACACACCCGCAGACTTTTATGTTTTTATTTATATACTATCTGAGCCCGCGACTCCGTCCGCGTGGAACCTGATGTAAAAAAACAGTGATTAATAAAATCATCTGAATATATTAAGTCCATTTACTTATCTACTTTTCTCTTGTACTTAAGCGGCGTCGTCATTAAAATTACAATAACATTTGATAGAGTGAACCGATTTTAATAAAACTAAGACTAAATGTTACTCGAGGATATGCTTTATGATTTTCTTGGTGAGGTTTTATCGTGAACGCAGTACTTTAGCAGTGATGCGTGTCAAACAAACAGACAGAGTAACATTTCTAAAAATGATTGAAATATATTTTATTGCTTATTCCAAGACACCGGCAACAATTGTTTTCACAAAAATCTAAAAAAGTACAGACACTTTATATTTACATTCTTAATATATGTATAGATAGTTGTATATACTAAATCCCCCGTCACATAAAAATAGAGTCGATCTTCAGATTGTGTATATAATATACTGATTTGTAATAATCACATATATTCAAGTATCAATATTTATTTCTTACATATTAATTTGAAAGGCGTATAATATGAGTGAATGTGTTTTTAAAAGTATCTTCGAATGAAACTTGTATCTTTTGCAACGATAAATTCGTCATACTTTCCATAGAAAAATGTCTAGCACCTTGAACTGATTCACAACCTACATAGTGTGTTGTTTATTGCAGTTAATAACATACGATATCCATATATATACAGGTGTAATAAAAGTCTCGATACGGAAGATATTAACAACATCATATAAATCCCCAATTACGAAGAATTATAATAACCGGAATATAACTCGAATCGAGAAACAAGTAGTTTTGTCAGTCCGTGTTGAGTCTTTGCCATATCTGTTGCCAATATTAAATTAGCAAGTTTCGGTAAAATTTGCAAAGATTTAAATCATTCTAAAAAATAACACTGAATGTGAATTTGATAGGCATTCAATAAAAAGTGGTCTATCGTACGAAAATATATATTTATATTGCAAATTAGGATACCATCGTTCACTGTATTTTAAATTTCTTTTAAATAGCTAGTCTTAAGTAGTAATAACAATTGTTTATTTTGTTTCCAATAGACTTGGTAATTCTAAAATTGGGACAATCTACGAATCATCCATGTTAAGATCGACGTAAAGTTATTGACTTCCTACTTAGAACTTTAGGGCTTTCGTAGAGACTCGTTTCCTGGGATGTCCCTTATGTACACGTGTACCAAACCGTCCGCCCCACCTCGTACTCTATGCTGTGTAACCATAGTTAACTGGTTACATATTTAAGCAACTACCATTTATGTACGGTCGTGGGCCAAAGTCGAAATTTCCGTTACATATACGTTCGATTCGGATTAGGTTACATTATCAATCAATTTGTATTGATGTCTCACGGTGTTATTTGTGCTTGTAAACTTTATATTGCATAAAATAAGGATAATGTAGAACTTTGTGCTTTATTTGCATCGGTGAGTAATGCTTCATGTTATTTTAGAAAGTACGATTATATTGTAATGTTTTTTGTGTATAATGGAGTGTTTTTGTTACAATTATTTTTTTACAGATACCTGAAAAATGGCCGGCAAGATCTTCGCTGTTTTTGTTGTCTTCGCTATGGTCGCTGGACTGGTCAACTTCGGTTTCGTCGAATGCAATCCTGCCATTGGTATGTTTTAATATCCTCGTCAAAAACAATAATTAATTAATATATAAATTAGTAATATTAAATTAATTATATTAAAATTTATTTTTAAATAATATTCATAATAATTACTTAGGTAATGAATTGTTTATAAATTTTTCCTACTCAGTATCTTCGATTTAAATTTGTAATTGTTTGAATCGTTCGAATTATACAACTAAATCAAAAACACAATATTTATCTTAACTAGATATCTGAATTAACTTTTTTTCTTAGAATTTTGATCTACAACCCTTAGGATTACGGTAGCATAGCTGTATTGACAGATTTTTTTAAAAATATCTACCAACCATGTATATTGGAATTACATCAACAATATCAAAATTTCAAAACCCTGCTTACAAACATTGAGATCAAGACGCCTCACAACATATTAAATTAAATAAAAATAAATATCACATTATTGTGATACAATTGAATACAAGATAATATTAGCAAAGATGTACGATGTAGATAAAGCCTTTGTTCTTACAAATTAAAAAAACGCATACGTATTTTCCTTGTTGTTCCTATAGCTTGAGTTGACATTAGTAAGACAGGCGGTTTCGGTATGCGATATTTGCAATGTTACGCAAGATTGAGAGAACGATGGTACTAACAAGCCGGTTGAAAAGAAAACACGTGACCTTTTCCCATAGATAATAAAAAATATTTTAAAAAGTATATTTGCTCTGTGGACTTGTAACTCATTAATTAAAAACAAATTGTCGTAATTCCTTCAGATCAAAAGTAACACCTTGAATGAGTCATCTTTTTTACTAATCCCTTTTTTGAAACTTTTGTCCAACAATTCGACTGCGTAAAAATGTTAGAGGTTTTATTCAAAAAATATTTTTAAAGAACTACATAGCGTTAATCTTAGTTCTTAATTAACTTATCCCCATTTATGCTTGCTTTTTCAATTATATTTATTGCTATAATACCTACCTAAAAATAGATAACTTCGCAAAAACAATTCGAAAAACGATAGTTTTATTGTTTTAAAAAATGTAGTATTTATTTATTTATTTTGTCATCAAGATAACAATAGATTTCTAAACATACTAATAACAATTTTGTAGCACGGCATACTGCAATAAAAAATACATACAAATGATCCAAGTACTAATCTATATTAACAGCTTCCGTCATAAAAGCATATTAGCTATTCCAATTTGGACGGTTTCGGATTAACTTGATTAAAGAAAAAAGCTTACTTTGTACCTATAATACAATATTACATTTGAAATTTACATACCTCTTCCTATCCAGTAAACCGATTTATGATCAAATAAGTAAAATTATTTTATTTCCACACAGCCCCCTATACTTGTTTTAAACTCTACCTAAGGTTCAACAATTTTTACGTGTAGTGCATACACATCTATATATATAATATTGTTAATATTATATATTTACTAAAAAGGAAAACGATTTAAATCGCTTTATACGTTAACTTAAAATATATTAATTAATTAATTTGATAGTGAATTTGTTTGCTGTAATTAATACTTACCAATAATACATTATTGTTTTTTTTGTTACAATAAACGGTAATGTTACGTTATAATATTTATTTTTGATAAATCATTTTTAATAATTAAGCCTTTTTAACCGATTGCCCGGAGAAGAGGGAAATCTTTTCGAGTGTACATACGTATGTCTATGCTTGAAAGAATTTAACATATGAAGTTTCGTTAGACTCGTATAGTTCGTGGAAGTAACATGCTACATGATATTTAACTATGGCGATTGTAAATTTAAAAATAACAAAAAAAATCATATAGCCTGGTTTTCTACAGAAACAATCCTACCGATTCAAAAGAAAACTTTAATATATATGTTATGCCTCAATTAAACTGAAAAGTAGTTACGTTCGTAGATGATTTATTATATTTTTGCAACTTATCAGAGCTGAGAGAAATTCAGTCACGTTTTTAAAATCGTGTAGCAGGCGTCGACGATTCAGAGCCCACGGCGTGACTAGACAGGCATTCGAGGCGCGCGATAACTGCACCACCTTTATCTAAATATAAACTGCTATGTAACTCTCGTGATTGAGTAATAGTAATTTGCTAAGACATTAGTAAACATGCTCTTCTATTATAAGCTATTAGTGCCGCTCCTCGCGACTGCTACCGAAGTTTAACAAAAAAAAAATTCTTTGGGCAATATTTATATTATTCATGTTCAAACATACAAGACCACATTTAACGTTTTGAGCTGATTTCGTATTTTACTAAAGGTTTACTAATATTAGTGTTTTTTTGGATATGCACATTTTACATTGTTTTAGTTAGTTAGTAAATTTTACCCGTTTTTTATTTACTATTAAGGGTGTACTTTATTTTTACAAATATTATTCGAATCTTGAATGCAATCAAAGGTTTTATGCAAGTTTAAACGAGCTTATGAATTTATTATCTATACATATAAAGCCAGTTAAAGAGTGAGATATCATTTTTTTAACTATTTCCCATCACGATAGTATATTACGAATACGTATAGAAAAAAGTGCGTGTGTACTTATGTACACGCGTTAGAAGTTATACTTCTTTGTCGTAACAAGATAAAAATCTTTTCAAAATTTTTATCTTTCGTCTTATTCTACGTTTGTAGAAAAAACGACACTAACAATAGAAAAAAGGTATTTAATACATTGAAAGTTTTAATACAAAGAAACAAAATGTTGACCATAGCTAACTTCAGGATGTCGGTTTTTCGTGACGGTGTGCGCGCGCATCTTAAAAATTTACTCTCATCATTTTTCCCTAACGCGCCA
This sequence comes from Antheraea yamamai, assembly GCA_036509395.1. Classification (NCBI taxonomy): domain Eukaryota; kingdom Metazoa; phylum Arthropoda; class Insecta; order Lepidoptera; family Saturniidae; genus Antheraea; species Antheraea yamamai. The sequence goes on from AP028429.1 coordinate 15,170,768, forward strand.
AAAGAAGTATAACTTCAAAATTGTAAAGAGAATATAACATGTTATTCTTATAAACAATACAACTATTTGTTTTTTAAAAGAGTACTTACGTAGAAGGTAATTGAGATATCTAATAGTCATACTAAAATTTTAAATGCGAAAAAAAGTTTTTGTTTGTTTGTTACGCTTTAAAGCCATAACTACTCAACCGATCATCAAACCATGCTTTGATGAACCAAGTGGTTGAAATTTTGAATACATGTTGTCTGGACTACAGAAAAGGATATAATAGGCTATTAAAAAAATGAATTGTTTGCGAGGGATAGTATAAAACTACATTAATAAGAACAAAGGCTAGTTATAGATAAAGCTACCCTTCAGTAGGATAATTCGGTGGCTTTCGGATCGAATAGTTCTCGAAACAACGAAGACATTATAAGTAAAAAGGAGTAGATACGTTATCTAGATGATATTTTAACAAAACAAACGGCAAGATAACGCACACATACGTAAAGTAATATTGTAACGCCACTGTCTTAGATAAAATGTGGAAGTAAGAAAGCATATTCTCAATATCGGTGGTGAAAAGGAAATAGTTATATATAGCTAGCCAAGTTTTAACAAGGCGCTATAGAAGTATGGCTTTTTTTTTAACTTTATTTTTGGCAACCAATTATTTAGATTATTACTGCCATTGTCGAGTAGTTAATAGTATTACAAGTTCTTCTTCTATTCCATTTTCGGCAACCAGTCTTCTAGTAGACCATTACCGCCATTGTCAAGTGAGTATCGATATTACAAGTTTCTTGATATAATTTCAATGAATGCCATTGTCGAGTAGTTAATAGTATTTCAAGTTCTTCTTCTATTACATTTTGGCAACCAGTCTTCTAGTAGACTATTACTGCCATTGTCAAGTGAGTATCAATATTACAAGTTTCTTGATATAATTTCAATGAACTAACAAGATGGTGGCCCTCTTGTTAGAACCTTCCATGGAATTTTTGTGGCATCTCAGAATTCATGGTCCGTGGCATTATTTTCCATTCACTTCACTTATGCACAATAAACAAACTATATCACATAAAACGCCACCAATTTTACACAATATAGAGTCAAGTAACACAAGATTATGAATAAAAAATAAAATCCACTACATGACAGACCAAGATCCCGCCAAAAACTCGAAGTATGGCTTATCTACAGCTTTTTAGTTATAATATCATTGACGTGAGGAACAAATTATTTTACATAAAAGTGCAATTTCAAACAGTTAAAAAAAAGTACGCAATACATTGCAAGGTATCCCATTGATTTTTATCCTGTGCAGTACTTAAGTTCCAAGAGGCTCTCGAGTCGAAGCAATGACCCCAATCTGCGATTTGGCCGGCTCACTTTCGCTGTTCGCATAAAGTTGCGCAATTTCACCTTAGCCGCTTACACTTGACCTCGTAACTACGGTTCGCGCAAACGTTGTACCTAACCAATGTTACTTATTAACATTCGTCGTTACTATTTGCTTATTTTCACTTGAAATATATTGATGAGAATTTGTTTTACAATTATGTAAAATACGTTATGACTAAATATGAAAATTTAATAGAATTGTATCGCAGTATTTTTTTTTGCTACCTCATAGGTGGTAATTGAAGACCTGTTTATTATATTTTAACTTCTCGCGCTATAAAGGTGTGAAAAATTAGTAAGATCTTTTCTATATACTAACTTTACCAATAATATAAAATATTACTAATTAATAATTCATTATTGGACTTTGGACTGACATTAGTCATAAATCTTCTTTATGTATGTATATAATGATAGGGGTAAGCGGTTGTGCACGCATCACGGAAGAACGAGTGAATAGATTTAGCTTATTTATTTTCTGTTTTAGTCTTAGACAACTGGTCCTTATGAAAAAAATCATTATCGCGATAGCTTTACTTATAGGTAAACTTGCTAAATTAAAAAAAAAAACTACGATTTGTATTAGAATCTAAGTGGATTTTCTTGCCGTGAAGTGAAGCAAACAATAGTGCGCATGCGCAGAAGAGGGGACGTAAACGGGTTATTTTTTTACGCAGAGATGTTGTAAGCAAAATATATTTTTGCTTTCAATTTTTTAAATATTTTTCCACTGTATATAGAATATATTTCTAAGATAATTAACAACGCTGACAAGGTCGCAGGTATCAGGTACTTAATTTAAAAAAATCATGGGGTACTTTAAATATTCTTTTGGGAGTCCATATGAATTCGTTAATTTAGTTGTGTTTTATCTTTATTTATTATTATGTTTTAGTAATCTATCAAATTTTTAGCTATGGGCTACGATCCTCTGGAAATCTGCATCGAAAACTGCGCTCAGTGCAAGAAAATGCTCGGCGCCTGGTTCGAAGGACCACTCTGCGCCGAATCTTGCATCAAATACAAGGGAAAACTGATCCCAGAATGTGAAGATTTCGCATCCATCTCAGCCTTCCTCAACAAACTCTAAATGGTCAATACAAATCATAATGAACTATGCACGATTTTCTAAAAGTTATGTTACGTGCAATGACATGACACAATAATCCACATTGTAATACGGATTCGATTTTAGCTATTTTTCTTTATAAAATTATAGCGTACCTTCTTTGTTAATTTGAGCAAATTTTAAAATGTGATTTTTTTCTAAATTAAAAAGAAATACGCTAGTATTCTTAGTAAAATAATTCTAGTCCAAACTTGCTTGATTAACTTGTTCTTTATGCGTAACTTTTACAGTGAAATCGTGCATTTAACCATATATTATCCAACCGACGACATGCCAAAGTCTTTTATACTCATTTATTTTTAAGTACCATGTAAGTTTTTATACTCTTGTAATCTTTTATACAGGGATTAATATAGGAATACAAATAATGTTGTTGATAAAAGTGTTTTAATCATAATATCCTTGATCACCACAATATTCTTAATACAAAAGTAATTACATTAAGACGCATTTATTTTCAAATAATTTACATATAAAACACCACTTTTAAACATAATTTTTTAAACATTCCAAGTTATTATATTCGAAATAAATTCAAATTCTATTTTCACAAAAAATCGTGTATCTAATTTTTACGCGATCACATGATTTTTATGCGTATAGATAATATAAAAAAGTATTTCATTACATTTACACAGATGTAATATTATTTTGGCCCGAAATTTAAAGTCATATATCTAATTAGCACTAAATTCATTCTACTGGCACTTCCATAGGCTGAGGAGCATCTTCTTCGGATATACGATTAGTTGCAATCGATTCAGTCTCTCCTGAAAATGAAATAAATTATCTTATACAAACAAAAAGACTATAACATCTAGTAAGAGGTAACATCGCTTTGAAAACAAAAATCACCATATTTGTTATTGGCTTATATGAGGCAAAATTGCGAAACTCGTTGAAATTGCTACTGATATTGCCCTAAATACTCTAAAGTATGGTTAATCGAGTATTATCCACCTAATACTGCCAGCTGCAAAACTATATGTCGAATAGAGTGGCTGGGATAACGCAACGCAGCCTTCAGCGGATATTTTATTTTCAAATAAAAACATATATTTCTACATTTTTTTACAAAATTTATTTTTGCAAACAATTTTAGAGATTATTTCTGATATTGTTGAGTAGGTAATAAATATTACAAGTATCTTGCGATACATTCACTGTTCTAACAAGTTGATGGCTCCCTTGTTAGAACTTTCCAGGGAGTTTTTGGGGTATCTCGGAATTCATGCCCCTTGGTATTATTTCCTATCCACATCGCTTCTGCACAATAACCGAACTATATTACGTAAAATGCCACCAATATTACAAAATATTGAGTTAAATAAGACGAGATTATGAATAAATGTAAAGTCACCTCATGACAAACAAAAAAGATTCAGCCAAAAACTCATTTCTATACTTGAAAGCAAGCGTCAGTAACAACAAACTATCAAAATGATTTTTTTTATTGCTTTCGTTGTTCCGCCAAAAAAAACGGGTAAATGTTTTTTTTTATGTTTCAGAGAGATGCTGTTGCCCTTTAAGGAAACAGTGTTTTATATATCTTATACATATTGTAAATGCAAAAGAATTTTCAAAATCTTGTTTTTAAACAGCTTGACAGATTCTAATGAATTTTGGCACGAAAATTGATTATCGCTGAGTATCCTATTCTACTATTACACAAAAGAAAAATAAAGTATTTATTTCTCATGCACATAACTAATATATAGCGCATTTGTTGTACGCGCATCACGCAAAAACTGCTATTCATAATTAAAGTGAAACTTTTATTACATCGTCTCAAACTTTTTCGTCTGTGTGTTGCATGTCGCGTGATGGTCGGCCGCGGAGTAGGGATAAAGTGAAAGGCGCTCGTCAGAGCAGCCAGGGCCAATATGGCGGCGCCTATAGTTCGCAGCAGCTGACCGTGTAGTGTATAGACTATTATTAGTTAAATGTCTATAGTGTGAAAAAAAGTTTCACTTTTACCTTGGTATCATAAAACCACACAATTTTTGTTTTTAGTTTCATAACTTCTAAGGCTTAGATTTTATAGAAAAAAAACCTGTGTGTGGACTAATAATATAACTAACCTATAAAAAAAAATGTTATCACGTGTACCAGTACAATTTGTTGGTAAAAAGACATTAGATGCAATTGATAACGGACTAATTAAAAAAATATAATTATCTTTAAATGGCTTAAAAAAACTTTAAAAAGCATGATTTAATGAAAATTAATTAATACAAAGTACTTAATGTATTCACATATTGTTAATTTATTATTTTTTCGATTTGATCACGAATTTGATTATTATAAAAAAACTAGCGGACCGGGCGGACGTTGTCCTGCCTTGAAAACAAAAAAAATCCTAAAAGTCGATCGCAGCGCCACCTGCCGGGTCCAATTGTGAATCTAAACCATTGTCGAATCTCCACGAACACACACAAAAAATTTCATCAAAATCGGTCCAGTCGTTTAGGAGGAGTTCAGTCACATACACACGCACACAAGAAATATATATATTAAGATGAATCATCAATTTGAATATCATACATCGTATACGATGGAGAAGACACTAAAATTATAGCCAAGTATAATTGTATTCTTGTTAATATTGCCCTGTAAGTGAATAGATCGGTGATTTTTTTACGTGTATTATGTACCTACATCTGTCAATAATCGTCATCGATTTTTTTAAAAGACATTTGACCATCGTATTTACTGAAACTGGCACTTTAATTATTTGAACGTGATTCCCGTGAATCACATGTCTCTGTTTTCTAATCGGCATAAACAAAATACGAGGCGAAATTAATAGCTTAGAAACTAAATCTAAAGGCGGGTAGGTGTTGAGGTAGATCTGGTTATTTGAAGTCATTATATATCGACATCAAAGGAATATACTTTTTGTTTAAAGCTTGTACGAATGTATTACAGAGTTCAGTATGTTCCACTGGTATATTAAGTGTAATCTCTTTGATAATACCTTGAAGTTCGTCACAGGGTATTTTTAATTTTTTTTTTTGAAATCACAATCTGTCACATACTGAGCATGAATGCCTCAATGACTTCTTCAAAAAAATTACTTTAAATTCCTTATAAGCTCGTTTGAATTGATGATATTTGCTATACGTGAACGGTGAATCTAAATCCATATCAATTTGTTCACCAGTCCAATGATTAATTATTAGTAGGTGATAAGAAAAGTTCGAATAGGTAATAGGTACGCCTGACTCGACTTTCGACTTTTGTAGGTGGTAGAATCACGCTGAAGCTATTACTGGTTTCAGCATGAATGGGTCGGCTCGCCCGGGGTACTACCACCCCCTCATAAAAAACGACGTGAAGTAACAGTGCTTGCATTATTGCATTTCGTTCGGTCAGTGAGAGCGCCGGAGGCCCACCTCCCCTTACCTCCTCTCCCCTCCCCATCCCTCTGCCCCCCTTCCCCACGAACACAGGCTGGCAACGCACTTGTGACTCCCCTGATGTTGCTAGTGTCTATAGACGGCGGTGATCACTTAACAGTCGGGTTAGTTCGTTTGCTTCCAATAATATAAAAAAAAACAGGTAAATCCTAATCTATGAATATACTTCTTGGTTTAATGAATTGTGTTCTTGATCCTGTACACATACACGAATAAGCGAACCATCAGCAAATGTTGGTTACTTTTTCGGTCTCTGAATCTTGAATTTTGCTATTTCATTAATTAATGGAATGTACTTCAATACTGTAGAACAATATTGCGCAGGTGAATTTTCTATATAATCTTCAGCTCGCACAGTAATGTAGTTATGGTTATCGTGTGTTACAGTTGACGAAGTTAAATGTGGAGGAAATATATGACAATTGTAATCAACATACAGAGCTATAAAATACTATTTGTGTGATATTCTAAACTTTTGAAATTATTCAATTGAATAATTAATTTGCTTTTCGTTGAATTTAATTAAAATTTAATAAATGTTTAAATAATTATTTGGTTATTTAATTTAAAATTATACCGGTAGTATCACACAGAGCTGACGATCCATAAGTCATTGACGAATTTAGAGTATATGGAGTGTATAAAACTTGATTCGTAGGGGATTCGTAACCTTGAGCAAGAATTTTTTTTCGCAGCCTATACATCTGACACTTTTCCGCGTTTGTTTTTTTTACTTTTTTAATTCCATTCGCTTTTTTCTTCCGGTTGCGATAATTTCTACACTTCTCAGCATTAGTCAAAGGAATCTTGAAAGCTGAAAAAGAAATAGTTAATTAAATATATACTGATCGTTAAGAAAATATCATAAGATTAATTAATTTCTATATATCTCTATACAGAATCAATGAGATACCAAAAAGAAGTGGAATAATCTATTCATCCGATAATAATGTAAAGAAATAAAAGAAATACATAATGATAGTTAACTTCAAATCTATAAACCTACTTTTATCACGAATACTCAGAATAAATTATCATTCACGATCATATATAATTTAAAATCACACATAAATACACATATGTATTTATGTATGAATGTATTTTTAAAGTTATACTTCTTTTAGCGCGTTTAGGTAAAATTATGAGTGAATTTTTACTATACGCGACACCTAAAAGCGACACCATGATGTTGGTTGCTAATTGTCTGTAAGTTCTCGTGAGAACTGACAACTATAGTCAAATATATATTCATACATGAGTATTTCTGTGTGATTTTAAATTATATATAGTGGTTGAATGGTCATTTATTCGTGATAAAAATGGTTTTTCTTTTATATTATACACTATTAAAAGTATTTTTTATAGATTTGATGTTAACTGTCTCTATATATTCCTTTTATTTATTAACATTATTACTACATTATAATTTGATAAATAGTTTATTCTACTTCTATCTGGTATCTTAGTTGATTCTGTATACAGGTATATAGAAAATTAATTAATCTTTTCATCTTTTCTTAATGATCACTATATAATTAATTATCTATTTCTGTTTCAGTTTTGAAAATGCCTAGGTGTAGTGCTGAGAAGTGTAGAAATTATCACAACGGGAAGAAAAAAGCGAATGGAATTAAAAGAGTAAAAAAAAAACGCGGAAAACTGTCAGATGTATAAAGCTGCGAAAAAGAATTCTTGCTTAAGGTTACCAATCCCCTACGAATCAAGTTTTATACACTCCATCTGCTCCAAATTCGCCAATGATTTATGGATCGTCAGCTCTGTATGTTAACTACCGGTATAAATTTCAGTTAAGCGTTAAAATAGTTAGTAAACATTTAAGTCCTTACATTTGAAAATGAGCTAAATCCAATTTTAGCAGTTTCTAATATTTCACGTTAGTTTCCAAGATCATTAAATGTTTTACATTTATAATGTGAAGATCATAATTATAAAACCTTATTACCGGTAAAATTTTAACTTCGTTCTCGGTGTATAAAAACTGGAAATCTTAAAAAAAATACACATGTTATATGAACGACCAAAATTTAATTTAGCTCATTTTGATTTTTTTTTATGTCACAAGGAGGCAAACGAGCATGTGGGTCACCTGATGCTAAGTGATCACCACCGTCCATAGACACTAGCAACAACAGGGGAGTCGCAAGTGCGTTGACTGCCTGTGTATGGGGGAGGGTGTAGGGGTAGGGAAAGGAAGAAGGGGAAGGGAAAGGGGGAAGGGAGGTGGGCCTCCGGCGCTCTGACTGACCGAACGAAACGCAACAATGCAAGCACTGTTACTTCACGTCGATGTTCTGTGAGAGGGTGGTACTACCCCGGGCGAGCCGACCCGTTCATGTTGAAACTAGTAATAGCTACAGCGTGGCTGTACCACTTACATAGACGTAACTGCAAATGTAACGACACGTTTATTAAATTTTAATGAAACTCAACGAAAAGCAAATTAACTATTCAATTGAATAACTTTAATAGTTTAAAATATCACACTAATAGTATTGCTCGGTATGTTGATTATAATTGTCATATGTCTCTTCTACATTCAACTTCGTCGACTGTAACACACGATAATCACAAACAACTACATTACACTATTGTACAGTGTACAAGCTGAAGTCTATATGTAAGTAAGTGTAAGTAGTAGTATCACCATTCTACAAAATCGAAAAGCATTCCATTAAGTAAAAAACAACAAAATCCTAGATCTTGACCACGAAAAAATAATCAACAGTTAGCTGGTGCTTCGCTTATACATGTGTTGTCTGATGAAGACATCGTACCGGATCAAGAACACAATTCGTTAAGCCAAGAAGTATTCATGGATCAGGATTCACCTCAGTCAGGTGTACATATTACTTAATCCAACTCTTCAGATCAGCTAATAATGAATCATTCGACTGGGGAGAAAATTGATATGGACTTACGATTCACCGTTGACGTACAGCGAATATCATCAATTTAAACGAGCTTATAAGGAATTTAAAGTTGACTTTTCAGAGAATTCATTTAAACATTCATTGGGAATATTGTATTATAATTTTTTTTTAAAAAAAAAAAAAAATAGAAAATAAATAAAAAAAAAAAAAAAAAAAAAAAAAAAAAAAAAAAAAAAAAAGGAAAAAAAAAAAAAAAGGGAGAAAAAGAAAAAAAGAAAGGATTTATTTTTGAAAAAAAAAAAAAAATAAAAATTACAAAAAAAAAAATACGTGCGTGTATCAGTGTACACACGTAAGAAGTGAAACTTCTTTATGGCATCATTTTTCGAAAACTGATCTACTATATTTACAACTTTACAGAAAAAAGAAACGGAATCTGATCATTATGAGCTCACCTTTAGTAAAAAAAAACGGAATCTGATCATTGTGAGCACACCTTTAGAAATAAACATGGCGCGTAACGGAAAAACGTACAGAAATTAAGATGGCGCGTAACCGAAAAACGTTACATACGTTTTTACATGCTCTAAAATTCCTCCCTACGTCGATAAAGAAGTTTCACTTCAAAAAAATCCTTTAATTTCGATATATAATGGCTTCAAATACCCAGATTAACCTCAACGCTTACTCAACTTTAGATTTAGTATCTGAGAGGTTAATTTCGCCTCGTGTTCCGTTTATACAGTTCAGAAGACTGAATGGCGAATAAGGATTGATTTACGTTCAAATAATTAAAATGCCAGTTTCAGTAAATACAATAGTCAAATCTCTTCCAAGAAACATTGATGATGTATAAATGAACATATTAAACGTAAAAAAAATTCACTGGTTTAGTTAGTTCATAGTATTGTTGACAAGCGTACAATTAGAAGTTGGCTACAATTTTTAGTGTAGTGTCAATTGTCTATGGACAATATTAAAATTGATAATTCGTTTTTTTCATGCTAGTCATGACCAGGTTGAAAGGTTGAACCAATAATTTTAATTAACAATTATATATATAATAGTTATTTCGATTAAATTATGCTTCTACAAGTTGAATTATATTAATTTTTTAATGAATCAATCCGTTATCAATGGCATTTAATGTTTTTTTTCTTTCGCAAACAAAAAGTACTTTTTTTTATTATTTACAGCCTACGTTCCTGAGACGTGATATACGAGACCTTTTTTGCATGTTATTTATTTATCTATTTCCCTTTACATTTCTTATTCCACTTAACTCTATTACATCTTATATCTTTTTTATTATCAACTAGCGGGCCCGGCGGACGTTGTCCCGGCCTGATAATAAAAAAACCCCTAACAAATTATATACCTAAACCTTCGTAATGAATCACTTTATTTACTGGTGGAAACCGCAGAAAAACCCGTACAATAGTTTTCAAATTTATCGCGAACAGACAGTCAGACAGACGCGGTAAGGGACTTTGTTTTATACTATGTAATGATTTTAACGTCCTATATATTTTCCTTCCTTGCATTATTTCCTTTCAATTTTTTTGTTTATTATGTAAACAGAAACTACTGGAACACGGGATAACATTTTTACTTATTTTTGTTTTATTACACTAAAGAAAAACTTCTTACGTGCGTAAACACACACGTTTTTTTATAAGGACTAGTAACTAAAAAGTGAAACTTAAGAATTAATTTGTAAATCATCATACCATATCGTAATTTAACATTATATGAGACAATCAAACACCTATAAAGTATTAAAAAAAATCATATTAAATTTACCTGCTGTCTGCATTATGTTGGATTCGTCGTCAAGGTCAGTTGGTGATTCTTTAGTTTTTTCCAATGATGGTAGCTGTGAAGAAAATGTTAGTAAAACTCTAATTATTACAACAAAAAACTCTTGAAAAACAATTAAGTTCTGCTATAACTATCAAATATGTAAGTAGGTCTAAATCTATACCTATAATGAGAATATAAAAGCGGGTTTATACTTTTGTGTTAAAAAATTTTGCAGGTGTCTTGAAATAAGTAACAAAATATATTTCAATCATTTTTAGAGATGTCTGTCTGTTTATTTAAACACTCATTACTGCCAAAGTGCTACTACGTTCACGATAAAATCATAAAGCATGCCCTCGAGTAACATTTAGTCTTGGTTTTATTAAAATCGATTCACTCTATCAAAAGTTATTGTAATTTTAATGATGACGCGACTTAAGTACGAGAGAAACGTAGATAATTAAGAAATGGACTTAATACATTCAGATGACTTTAACTAGTCACTGTTTTTTTACATTAGGTTGCACGCGAATGGAGTCGCGGGTACAACTAGTCTTAGAATATATTTCTAATATCCTAACTAGTGTTTATGTATAAAAATAAATGTTTGTATGTTTGTCTTCAATGCATGCCGAAACTACTGATCACATTGTGATAATAATTTCGTAGGGTGTTCAGGGGACGCCCGAGATGGTTCCTGGCCCAAAAAACATATATATGTATATATAAATGTTTCTTTTGATCAATAAAATTGTTTGCCTTCAAGAAAGAAAGGGCTTTTTCTTCTTATTGAAACTTTTTACACTACATTTGATATTGTTCTGACACCGTTGACATATTTCAATAAAACATCAGTTGTCACAATTAATACAGCAACTACTTCACCTGTTTAGGTGAAGAATAAAGAAATACATCTATTACCTCTTTATAATATTAGTGTAGATAAAAACAATTCAACAATTTAATAAATTCCATTGTTTAGAAATTGATGTAGTTCTGGCATGGATACGAGGGCATAGTGGGATCGAGGGTAATGCTGTGGATCTTATCGCTAAAGAAGCTATCCAGACTGGATATTGATCACTATAAAACCTATGTTCAGGATTTATCCTCTCCAAACAAGACCGATTTGTTTCCATTATGGAACTTAAACTGGAATGTATACAACCCAATTACAGACAATATGGCCATATAAATTTGGGACTGTTGCGAGTTTCCTGCGTCTACTATTTGTAAATTGAGAATCTATCTGTAGACGTGCTCTCCAGTCCATCTTGTAAAAAGCTCAGAATCAGGGACAACTCAATTTATGAATGTGGGTTGGATGAAGACACTCTAGAAAACATTTTTTTTTCAATTTTGTATTGTATTGTATTGTATGATGATATTTTACCTAACTATGTCCATCTGATTTTAACAAAGGCACAAAGGTGTTTGGTGTGGTATTAGACTACTTTTTTATGGTATTTATATATTTTCAATAATTAATCACAATAAATGTAATTAAAATTAGCAATATTGTATAATATGGCGTGCATTGCTGGTATGATTTGAAATAAAGTAATAAAATCCATAGCAAAATGAATTACTGTTAGCTTTACAAAAAAATATAACACACATATGTAAGTTTAATATCCCAGCCAAAAATATTGTTTGTTTATGTGAAAAAGAAAATAAATGCTACAATTACTAATTACAAATTACTAAGTTATCATGTAATGTTATGAAAATTTCATAGAGATAAAGTTTACTTTTTACTGCTTGTTAATTGATGGAGTTGGCTAGAATATAATAACATAAAAACTATAAGCCGGTAAAATTATTGCGTTGTTGCGAGGATGGGGCGCGGAGGTGAGAGTCAAAGAAGCTACCAAGGAAAATACCGGGAAGACATTTCTTGCCGATATATATAGGATAGTTTGGATTCACAATTGGACCCGGTAGGTGTAACTACAATCGGGTTTTAAGGTTTTTTAAGAATTTTTGTGTTTGGACATAAAATCGGAACAGGTAATTACCGATTTGCCGCAGACGAAGTTGCGCGGGTCGGCTAGTATTTATATAAATACAAATATAGAATTTATTTGTGTTATTACATTTCAAAATGAGATAAATCCAATATTAGCCGTTCCTAATATTTTACATTATACTAGCGGGGCCGGCAGACGTTCTTCTGCCTTGATAATAAAAAAATCCTAATCGTAATCCTGCAGCGCCACGTACCGGGTCCAATTGTGAATCTAAAGCATTCTCGGATCCACTGGAACACGCACTCAAAATTTCATCAAAATCGGTCCAGCCGTTTAGAAGTTCAGTTACATACACACATACAGAAGAAATTTATATATAAAGATGTCAAGATCTTCAAATTTTGTACGTGTAAAATATGAAGATGATAACAAAAAAAAACCTTATGAAGGACAAAATCTGAGCTCTCGGTATATAAAACAGGAAATCTTAAAAAAATTAAACATTATATGAAGGATTAAAATTGGATTTAGTTCATTTTTAAAGGACATGTCTGTTTCACTTTCATGCCTTAACAATTCAACTGATAATTATGAAATATACATAATACTAATCATTACATAGTATAAAACAAAGTCCCCTACCCCGTCTGTCTCTCTGTCTGTTCGCGATAATCTCAAAAACTACCGAACGGATTTTCATGCGGTTTTCACTGGTGGATAGAGTGATTAATGAGGAACATTTTAGTATATGATTTGTCAAAGATTTTTTCATAATCAGGGCGGGACAACGTCTGCCGGGCCCGCTAGTTATATATAAATATTCATAATACTAATACATAAATGCATACACATTATCAAAGGCACAGAAAAGGGCATATACCAAGAGTACCTCCCTTCATCAATGTATAATGTACTATAGTAGTTTTCGAGGTATATGTCAAATTTAAATAAACTTGAATGTAGCTGTGAGCAACAGCTAGTTTTATAATATACTAGCTTTTGCCCGCGACTTCGCCCGCGTGGAATAGTTACTTTGGAATTTTGGAATAGCTAACGATAACATGTAGTGGAAGCTCTCAAAAGGAGAAAAACCTCAATTTTAACACCTTCATTGGTGCTCCGCTCCTATTGTTCTTAGTGTGATATATATAGCCTTCCTTCAAATCCGACCAGTAGTTCCTCAGATCAGCACATTTAAACAAACAAAAAAACACTCCAGCTTTATAATATTAGTATAGATAATAGAGATAAACATACTTAAAAGAATCTAACATTATTATTCAATTCGATTCCAGCATTTTTTGCACACCCCTAGTTTATATCTGTTCTTTTTTTGTAAAAAAAAGTACTTTTCGCATGAAAGTGGTCACACGAAAACCAATTTTCCTTATGTAATATAAAATAGTACCTATGTAAATGTCAATAATGTAAATTATTATAAAAAATATCTTAATTTACCTCTGGTGCAGTCCTCGGCACCATTGCCACCTTGTGTCTGACACTAAAAGGCGCACAGCGTTCATAATAACTAATCATGAACTCTGGATACATTTCACCAAACTCGTGTCCGAGCACAACATCAAACTCTGAACAGTCTTGCCTGAAATTGATAAGTTATTTCCTGAATTCTTTTTATAATTTCGGTATATACTTAGTCATTTAATCTTGAAATTACATCTATTTATTACACACGAATCCATATTCAATGTTTCTTATCAACAAACTATCTTTTAATACAAATCTTAATACACTTAAACATAATTGTCATCAATATTTTATACTGTTCTTACTAAATGTCAGAGAAACTCTGGATATGTCAGTTTTTATTTATTTGATTTGATTTAATTTGCAAAATTTATTATCAAGGATTTATTAATCTATACATATCTCCTTATAAATTAGAACATAATCTTTTGCAATATTTTATATAGATTTATTTGTCATTTATTAGGGTACTCACCACTTAACAAGAAAATAAAGTGTACCGTGGAACAGTTGTCCCGCAAGTATTTTCTCTGGTAGTAAACCGCGGGCCAATCCCCGAGGCTTTTCGATCTCCTGAAATATATTCTAAATTAATATATAATATTATTCTCTTTTGTTAAGTTTGGTTTTTGAATATAATTACATAAGTAGTATCAAGTTCAGCAAAATAGGTTCTATTTTCATTGTTCATTTCATTAGAAGTTTCATACAATAACCAACTGGAATTTCTTTCTTTAAACACACAACTGAGAAAAATGTGTTATATTTTGTTTTAAAATATAATTAGGCTTAACAAAATCATCTCAGTAAACTTCCAGCAGTTTACCTTGAAGTACCTGGGTGATATAATTGCCCTTGCTGGCTTTTTTTTATAAAATTGTGTTGTTTCCGACAATATATTCAGGGGATCCACTAGATCCATTAAAAATCCTCCATGCAAACAACAGTCACCAAAAGAGTTTGTATCAGTCCGTTTAGAAACACATTCTGGAGAAATATTCAAAGCATCACAATGGTTACACGACACTTGAGGTGGCTTTATGTTGTGATATGGCATATCCGCACTTTTGACACTTCTGTATGTTGATATACGATTCATTTCTAAAGCTGTACTATGTATTGTATCTCGAAATCTTTGGTCTTCTAACTGATGCTTCTGTTGGTTCTTAATTTTAGTGGCAAACCAACGTTGAGAAGTTTGCCATCGTTGATATTCTAGACGTTTCTCACGTTCTTCTTTACTTTCAGTAGCTATACGTTGAGCAGAACGTCGTCGCATATCTTCTAGACGATGCTCACGTTGTTCATTGCTTTCGTTTGCCACACGTTGTGCCGCACGCAACCGAGCACGTTCTAAACTATAAGATCTCTCAACATTTATAATTGTAGATAAATTTTGTGTGCATTTTGCTTTTGCAGTACGAGCGGGTCTAGTTACAGGCAGCGTCTCTTGAACGGGCGATGTGCGAGAATCCTGGTCGGGGAGTTCTTCTTTGACATTTTCTTGAGATGATCTTTGCTTGCGTAAATGGAAATTAAAGAATTTCTTTTTTGGTTTCCTAGGCATTGTGAAATTCACAAATCGATCACAAATACACATTATAAATAAACCATATGAGCTCCATGATCTAACTAAATAAAAACAAATACAATATTGATTGGAAGGCGGAAGCGCTGATTCGGTTCTGATTAGGGATGTCGATAGTAATCGATATGGAAAAAGCAATGTTTATATGGAAAACATCGATGTTCTGAAATCAATGTCATTATCGATATATCGATTTATGAGATTAAAAATTCGAAATGTCAATATATTCTTTATGATCATCTAGCGTTGGATGTACTAGCTAGGGACTAGATAACTATCAAGTTTAACTATTTTACACTACATGATACTGATCATCGTAATCGAAGTAAGCCGTACGAATAGTTATTTCTTTGTATTTCCTAACGGAAAAAGGAAAACGGACAGCTTCAGCATGGCTTTTTTCAAAAAATGGCGTACTTCTGTACCAGCAATGGAACAGACAAAATGGAAATCACCTGACAAAGTTAATTTTTTTACAGAGTGTACTCAAAATTATTGGAAATGTTAAATTTTTTCTTGTATTGTATCATCAACAACAATAAACACATTTCATAAATAAAATAGACAGTTTTAATTGCTACTAAAAACATCGAGGTTTTTAGGCATCGATATTTTAGTAACAATATTCATCGTAAATCGATCCTGTTAAATCGTGTTAACATCACGCCAACATCAACGTATTTCTAATATCGATATCCCTAGTTCTGATACTTGACCACCAGCATTCGGAACCGTACGATAATTATCGTACACATACGATAATTTTGTGCCTACGTACGATGTACGATAGCATATTATTATCGTACGCAGATTGTACGATAATTTCTATCATGATGCAAAATTTGAGAATTTATATTATTTCACTCATGCGTTGATAGTCTAAATCGCAGTAGCATGATTTTGTTTTGTCCAATAAAATCTTGGGAAAATACCGGGAAATACAAGTTCTTTATTCCTATTGGTCCTTACGATCCGCTCTACTAAGTTTCACCACTGCCGATACTGTAACTTTATCCAGCGCCTGCTGTACACGCTTTCTTATTGGTTAGTATAGCATCTACCAATGCGAACAAGAGAATATAAGTTCGATATTTCGATTATGTTCACACTTCATATGTATCGTATATTTTGTATAGAAAAGTTGGAAGTTATTTCGTTATATTATTATGATTATATGTCTGTATTCAGTGTTCTGTTGATTTGACAGCGGTGGTTTAAAAAAGATAAACTATAAAGTACTTGCATGCATATCAATATTACAATTTATATGATTAATTTATCTATAATAGACATTCCTCCATATCCTAAAAAATACGATAATTTCGATCCATGTACGATAATTTTACGCCCCTGGTACGATAGTCAGTCCACTTCAAGTTGCTAACGCTGTTGACCACACGTTGATTTCTTAACGCAATACAGTAGAAACTCGATTATTCGGCCCTCAGTTATACGGATTCGCGATTATCCGGACTACCACCCGTGACCTATGTATTGCACTTACAATCGAATTTCGAATTTATGTAAGCATGAATGTGTCTGAAATGGCATGTACCGCCCGCGCCCCGCGAGATCGCTACCCCACGCCTTTCGTTATTTTTTTAGTTAGTAATTGTTACTCCGCTGTAACGTGCGTGTCGTGTATATATATTAAAAAATGTCAAAGCGAAAGAGAGTGGTGTTATCGCTTAAAGACAAAATAAATATTATTGATTCATTAAAAAAAGGAGAAACCAGTCGTAAGTTAGCTGAAAAGTATGGTGTAGGTACATCCACGATGAGTGATATTAAGAAGAATACAGATTCCATTTTATTGTACACCTGCAAATTAGATAGTGAAGACGGAAGTAAACATCGGAAAATGATGAAGAAACCGAAAAATGAACTTTTAGAAGACTCTTTATATTGTTGGTTTTTACAAAAACGATCAACTGGGGAACCAATATCTGGTCCTTTGCTCTGTGAAAAAGCATTACAGTTAAATAAAAAATTAGGTGGCGATGAATCGTTTGTGGCAAGTAACGGATGGTTGTACAGATTTAAGTCTCGTCATGGAATTCGCGAATTAAAAATACAAGGTGAAAAAATGTCAGCTAATGTGGATGCAGCTAACTCTTTTAAAGATGATTTTAAGCAGAAATTGAATGAAAATAACTACGACTTGGATTTTGTTTATAATGCTGATGAAACTGGATTAAACTGGAAGTCATTACCTTCTAAATCTTTAGCTTCTAGACGAGAGAATTCAGCTCCAGGATATAAAACTAGCAAAGAGCGAGTAACAATATTAGAAGAAAATCTAGACGTGGAAAATGATGCAGGACCATCTCATGATGAAGCACTTCATGCACTGGAGATAGCTCTCAAGTGGTTTGAAAAACAAACAGAGAGTGATACTGTGAGTTTACTACAGCTGAAACGAATTCGTGATATAGCAGCAATGAAGAGAAAAAGTGGCTTACGTCAAATGACAATTACCAAATATTTTAAACCAAATTAAACTTATTATTATATTTCATGATTATTATCAAACGCAAATGACCAAATACATATTGTAAACAAATTATTCCCACGTACGTACCTAAATATTTTATGATTAAGACTTCAGTATTTTAGTATTACATAATGTAATCTAAGAAAATATGTATGTACACACATAAATAAGTATAATAAATAAATAAGTAATCCAACATACATTGTGTGTTGGAAAATGTATCTCTTTATAATTTCTTAATAAACATTGATTTTCATTGATATGTATTCGTCTTTTAATAAACGCACAAAATTATGTACATATATACTACTCAAAACCAAAGGAGGTTTTTCATACATTCGATTATCCGAATGCCTAACGACAACAATTAGTCCGGTTAATCGAGTTTCTACTGTATTTACAATTTTGCTATTGGATCTAACGAGCAACTCCTACAGATAATGTCATTAAGCGCCATCTCACAAAATGTAGATGAACCAGTAGGTTACGATCTATTAAATAAAGCAAGTAATACCCAAAATTTTACGAGATGGCGCTTATATCACACTGTCAGTATGAGACTTTGATGAGTATGAGATACACATCTGTTTTATAACAAATATATTCCTTTTTTGTGTAAAATCTCGATTACTTTGGAAAAACACGGATACAGACAAACTTAAAAACATAACCTTATCTATATACAAAATTTGATCCAATTAGTTATAACCATTTTCGAGATATACAAAATAAATTTATATATACAAGAAATATTTAAAATTTGAAAAATATGAAATGTAAAATTAGAATTTTCAAAATAAATATCACAATTTTACTGCTTTGTCACACATTGAAATCTATGAATCGTATCAAAAGAATACCAAGATAAAAAAAAATACTAATAAATTGAAGGGTTTTTCTTTTCTCCAACTGACTACGCTATTTACCTAGCAAGGTCTTAACAGCTTTACCAGACTACTAAGACGAGCGCTTAAGGCACTCAGACAATTTTATTTGACAACTGGCTCAAGGGTGCACGACACACCTCGGCTTGGGCTGTTGCCTGATACATGCAATTTGCGACCTATCTGAGCTAAGCTAAGCTAACTATTCATACATACGTTGTTGTCGAAACATACATGTGTACCAAGCATACACACCTCAACCACTCTTATATATATTTCGTATCAGATAATTTTCTAAACTATTTCAGTTTGATAAGAGAAAAGAAAAATAAAACCCTTGTACTTGCATGTGAAAGCGTGTCTGTGTGCACGTGTGTGGAGGTGATATGTATAATGTTGTCGCAGTGATGTAAGATTTTGTGTCACTGTATCGCGCGGACAGCGTACTCAAGGGCTCCACACCGAGGGAAGGGACCTAGGCTTGAGCCACTGCCGAGGGGGAATAAATTAAGGTGATAAAATATAACTTCACTATTATCATACAAACAAATATATTATAATGTTCAAACATTACTCAATAATAGTTTTTTATTCATTTTATTAATAATCTCATGGCAAAGTGACATGTACATAACAAAAATCCTAAAATGGATAATCATTATAATCTATAAGAAACACTATTAAAGATGGTTAATTCCAAAAGCCTATTGACAATAAAAGATTATTCTTACCTCGATTTTCTTTTTCCCACCTCGTCTTGATCTCTTCTTTAGAGAATGATTCTCTTCAGTGACCTCTGGTACAGTGTTAACAGTTTCTCTCTCTCTTTTGAGCCTGGCTTCTTCATATGCTGATATTAACTCTGGGCAGTCAAGATTGTCTTCTGGCTCCCAAGTATTATCTTCACTAAAATCATAAATATAAATAAGAAAGTTGTAATTCACTCTCTCAAATGTTAATCAACCCACTACTGTTTTTTTTTTATCTCTGAGGAGAATTAGCACAAAAAGGATTAATAAGAGATTTGAAGAGTATGAAACTGAATAATCTTAAATTAACATTAAAGTTAACTACCACCAGATAAAAGATGGAAGACAATAAAAGAAAAAGAAGATTACCTACAGCCTTCCTCGATAAATGATTTATCTAACACTGAATGAATTTTTCAAATTGGACCAGTAGTCCCTGAGATTAGCACGTTCAACCAAACACATAAGCTTTATAATATTAGTATAGATTATTACTCGTCTCTCATACTTACCTCGAGCCGTCATTCAAATTACAATAACTTTTGATAGAGTGGACCGATTTTAATAAAACAAAGACTAATTTACTCCCGAAGATATACTTTATGATTTGTGATTTTAGGTTTTATTCTAACCCTGTACTTTAGCAGTGAAGCGTGTTCATACAAAGAGACAGACAAAGACATTTTCAAAAATTATTGAAATGTATTCTATTACTTATTCCTAGAAACCTGCAACAACTTTTTTCACGAAAATCAAAAAGTACAGACACCTTAGATTTACTTTCTTATTATATGTATAGATAGATATCTTTATATATAGATTTTTTCTGTATGTGTGTAATGTCACTGAACTCCTCCTAAACAGCTGGGCCGATTTTGATGAAATTTTGTATGCATGTTTGAGTGAATTCGAGAATGGTTTAGATTCACAATTGGATGCGGTACCTACGTGCCGCTGCGGTTGAATTTTAGTTTTTTTTTATTATTGAGGCAGGACAACCCCGCCGGGACCACTAGTAGAAGATAAAATATATCATTTAAACACTTGAAAAATCTTTTGTAGCTATAAATACCATATATTATGGAGTTAACAATAAACTCCCACTCCAAGTTTTACTTCACACTCTCCAAGTTTTTCTAGACTCTTACATCCATATATTAATTTGTGAATTAAGGGGCCACAACAGTACAACAGTAAGTAATTTCTGGCCGCCCCCTCCCCCTGGTTAGCAAAAGTAAGCAATGCTCTTAACCCTCCCCCCCATAATTATGTAAATATTTATATAAGTCCTAGCGGGCCCGGTAGACATTGTCCTGTCTTAATAAAAAAAAAAAACCTAAAAGTCAACCGTAGCGCCACCTACCGGACCCAATTGTGAATCTAAACCATTTTGGAAACCACTGGAACATGCACACAAAATTACATCAAAATTGGTCCCAGCCGTTTAGGAGGACTTCAGTGACATACACACGTACAGAAGAAATTTATATATAAAGATATTGCAATCTGTTCTAATTCAGTACATAAATATTGCTGACGTAATCAAAATCCAGACCCCTTATGTCATAATAAATAAGCAAGTCAAGGACCCTCTCCCATCATTGCTTACATTTAAAACTTGAATGAATCCTAATGCCTTGGGTTTCACTTAGAGCATTATAATAATATATATTAGTTATGAATTTGTTTATTTTTACGTTTAAGTTTCATGGACATAACATTGGTCATTTATCTTCCTAATGATGCTTATATTTTGAAATTTTAAATTTATAATAATAAAATACGTATTATAAGTAAACACCTTAACATATTACAAAATTTGTTACACCAATTAATTTCTGTACCCCATAAATACTGATTAGAAATTAAAGGACAGTTTAATGTTAAAAACTTAACTAGAGAATGAACTTACTTTGAGTAACCCTTCCATTTTAATAGATATTCAACTTTTCCGTTCTTAATTCTGCGATCTAATACTTTTTCAACGGAAAACTCTTCGGGTTTGCCGCCTTGAGGGCCGCTTGTTCCTGGCTGTTGCATTGTTATTTCAGGAGGAGTAGTTTCCATAGGTTGGCCGGATCTGGTATGTTGTGAGAATGACAATTCTGACTGCGCGAGCGACTCCATTGTTTCATCCATCGCAATCGTTCAACAATTACCAGTATCCAACAAATATAATTACCGTAATAACACAAATCGAAGACGATAAAAACAAACGATTACTATAGGTATAACTTTATATAAGGTACTCTGTGGGTATAACTCAGTTTGAAAGTTTGCTAATATTGCCAGGTGAAGTGTATTGAAAATAGTAGAAAAATACATTTTTGATATATATTGAAAAATATTTTTGTAGATACCTTTACAAAGTTTTGTGAACCTAAGTAGTCCTGTCAGCCAAACTGCCTGGAAACCGTCTAGTTGCAATATAACTTATAGGTTATAACTATTGCGAAACGCTGGCTACCATCAGCGCAAGATGCCAATATAAATAATTGGGGACACGTCACCAACGTGGCACCGTGGAATCTATCGTGAGAAACACCTCACTCATTTCAATTCACGTCACTATTCGTTTAAACTTGGAGCAATGGTAACATTCACAATGGTAACATCTTAGTTTAGTAAGTTTTATTGTATTATTGTCTCTCACTTCGAGCTATGGCCATTCTTAGTTTTAGATTGAATATGAATTTAATGTCATCCTGAATGTTCATAAAACATATTTTAAAAGTGTATTTTTTATATCTCGCTGAAACGCTCCACATCATATGTTCACATATTAACATTGTTCCATATATAAGTATAAACAGTTACCTGCTAATGTATCTGTTTCACCTAGATTAACCACGTTAACTTTTGAAGAGTGCTCCTCAATAGATACTTTTACATGTTACATCTATCTACATATCATTATGAGTATTACTGTGTTAATTTATAGCACTTTGTTATGGCATAAACAATATTACAAATTATACCTTAGATCAGAAAACGACTATATTTCGTTTTCGAAAGTTTATGAATGTTTGCAAACGCCAATATCGTGAAAATACAGTCGACTCATCCAATCATATTAATTACTTCAACCATAAGGAGTTCAAAGAGCAACTGCAAAAGTTATAGTATAGAAATCTGCACGATTCTTTAAAAATGAATTATGTACTCCACAGAAATTTTCTGCTTCTAAATAATTTTTCATATTACATACTTTTTTTTTTACGAAATCTGGACCCTTTATTATTTATTGAATTACAGCTGAACAGATATTAAAGAATTAGTGAAATGAATTTATCCAATCACACTAAAAAGAAATATTACATGTTCGTAAAAAGGCCATTTGTAAAATTGTTAAAATCCATTAACTATAAAGATCAGCACACATCGATAATAAATCATCAAAATTCTTAAAATTTTAGTGTTTTATTAATTAAGCACTGGACGTAGCAACATAATAATTTCGACAGAGTAGAGTAGCCACAGACTAAAAAAAATCTACTACAAGTTATAGTAAAACTGTAGATTAAGAGTTGTGCCTCGATATATCCCATTACTATCCAAAAAATTACAACTATTACTTATTTAGTCCTGCTACCTATAGTCATCACCTGATTGGTGAAATAATAAAATATTTGTTTCTACACGTAACGTATATTTACTAACTTACTTTTGTACTGTGTAGATATTATATAAGTTTCTATAAACCTATTTAAAGAAAATACTCAAACAAAGTTACCAATATGGTTTGGATAGCAACCACCACCCTTATATGACATAAGCCAAGGTGTTTTGCTTGGCTAGTGGACTGTAGTTGTCAATAGGATAAATAAATAAGTAGGTAGAAGTAGACCAAGATACATCAAAAAATAAATGCCAAATGTATTACACTTTATTCGGTATAAAGGCTCATTTTCCTTTAGTCTTTGATAATGGCGCTTTTGTTGGTGTTTATCAAAGTACCAACTTTTAATTAATTTTCGAAATGAACGACACACATTTTAAATTCCGGCGTTTCGAGGGAATACCGATTACCCTGCCTCGCCGCCGGTTTTCAAATAGCGAGAAAGTATCCGGTTATCTCCAATTTTAAACCTTGCATAGTTAAAATAAGAATAGTTTAGTAACTCTCCAATCAGTTTGTACTCGAACAATAGTCATGGTCACAGCATGTCTTTATATTGTAATAGGATTACCTAATTAATTTAATCCGACTGTCAGAAAATAAACACAATCTTATATTTCTTCACACATTGCTGGATGATCATATCTTGTCTTCCTAGTTGGTAGTATTTAATGTTAAGTGTCGATTTGGTAGGAGATAACACACAGCATCCATATAGTTTTTAGTCACAATAGAAAGGAGTGATTCAGTTCGGTCTGAAGTTTATTATATTAGCGTATTCGACTCGTACTGAATATAATTTGTATAAATTGAGACTTGAAATAATTTGAATACAATTTGTAATATAATTCCAAGTTCATACTGCATGACTGTTTCGAAACTACGCATCCCTAATAACCTCAAATTGAAAATTTTGTATTGTTTTCGTTGAAATATTTGCACTGTATTGTAATATTTTCTAATATTAGAAAATGTCAACTGATAGCCCGTTTTCTAGCAGCACAGCGTTTTGTCCACGATGTGGTTCTATACTTCCTTTATTGCAGGAATTTGGCTCAGTAAAATGTTACTCTTGTAAATCACATTATGATGCTGACAGTGAGTACACTCTACAAGTACATTTATAACCAGTGTTAAATGGCTGATTTCTCCAAAATCCTGATCGCTAAACATAAATCTGTAAGTTGTTCTACAGGATCTGTGACATATATAATTTTATTCTGTTTTATAGATTTCAGTAATCTTAAATTTAAGTATACAATTCATTTTAACACGGTCTCTGTGATAACAAATGAGAATATATTGAACACGGATGGCCCAGAGGGGCCAGTTGTGGAGAGGAAATGTCCCAAATGTGGTCATGATAGGATGTCTTATGCAACGTTACAACTTCGATCGGCTGATGAAGGGCAGACTGTCTTCTACACTTGTATAAATTGCAAGTAAGTTGATTATGCTTTTAAAAACTTAATGTGAATTAGAAATATGTTCAATTTCAAATTGTTTGAAATATAATATGAAATATAATAAATTATTATTTATTTTCTTTTTATAAGGCCATGACAATTGTAATTACATTACAAAATGAACTAAATACAATAACATGTTAACTTAGTTGTTTAGGAACTTACTAATCCCAATGGTGTATTGTCCTTTGGTTCTATGTTAGACATAAATGGTGGTGGTTAAGATCAATTTCAAGTCTTTTGTTGTTGTATTATTGTTGGAGTTTATTATTATTAACTTTATTTTTGGCAACCAATCTTATAGATTATTACTGCCATTGTCGAGTAGTTAATAGTATTACAAGTTCTTCTATATTATTTTTGGCAACTAGTCTTCTAGTAGACTATTACTGCCATTGTCAAGTGAGTATCGATATTACAAGTTTCTTGATATAATTACAATGAACTAACAAGATGGTAGCCATCTTGTTAGAACCTTCCATGAAGTTTTTGTGGCATCTCAGAATTCATGGTCCGTGGTATTATTTTCCATTCATAATATAGAGTCAAGTAACACAAGATCATTAATAAAATATAAAGTCCACTACATGACAGACCAAAATCCCGCCAAAAACTCCCATCATTGGAGTTATTCTTAATGTACATGACACTGGCAGAATTGTGGAATTTTCTACAGAGGCCAAAGACATAATACTTATAATAAAAAACAAATGTTTAATTTTTTTTAGATTTTAATTATCATACACCAATAATAAAGTTCAAATTTTGCCATCCATAAGGTTTTTTAGATTTTTTTATGATCTTCATATTTTACATTTGCAAAATTTGAAGGTCTTGAAATATAACATAAATATTAGGAATGTCTAAAATTGTATTTAGCTCATTTTGAAATGTAACGACTTGATTATTTTATTATGTGTAGTTCAAAATAGCCATCGCAAATATTAATACATTCAATTAATATTTTTTATCATACATAATGTGTTCATCTGTACATATGTAGTGCAATTTTATTTTTATTGGAGATGTCTGTTTGTATTTCTAGTGGATCTAATAAGCAGAATTCATGCTATGTACCTTAATAAATCGTTAAAAAAGTCGCTGCCGGTAGGTTGTATTTTATTTATTTTTTATGTAACTTAAAGTAACTTAAAGAAAATGTAAAATAAAAGTAGATCTTAAAATAAAAAAAATCTTACCAACCGCATCTTTTACTGGATACCAAATGGAGCAAACAAATATCCAGATGGGCCCCATGAGTATAAAAAATATATCAAAATTGTGTACCATTTCGAGGAGGAGAATTACAAAATCAATACAATACAAACCAAAATCAAGGTTAAAAGCTTACAGTTTATGGTAAAAGTTGTGTTAAATAATTTATATGAATCTTAAATTACACTTTGTAATTTTGGGTTAACACTGAAAGCTATCAATATTTTGAAGCTTGTGTAATGGGAGCGGGAAACATCTACCTCCTGTCTTTTTTGTTTTATAGCTATTTATGAGCTTTAGAGTCATGAAAAAATTGGAAAAAAAAATTCTCTATGGTTGAAGATCTACCACTGGACGAGCACTAGTATAAATAAACTTATTATAATTGAACTTCTGATGTTAGTTAAATTAATAAAGCAAGAGGGGAATCTGCAGTGTAATCTATGGGTTGTGCCAAAAACATTAATATTTGTTTTCATCCTTTCCTAAAAATATTACAATAATTCCTAATTAAAATTTATGTCAAAGGTGAAGCTTATAATTTAATTTTTGTAAGAGATTCGTCATTAAATCCAGAGTTTTTCCATTGAAATATATACTTAGACTTAGAGAAAATGTTTTGTTTTTAATTATTAGGTATGGAAAATTATTTTTTCCACAAATTGAATTAATAAACTTTATTCACTTTTAAATATATGAAATAAAAATTCAGAAATCAAATTTATATAATCAATATTTGCCTTCCTATACTCTTAAAATTTATTATTCAAACATTCTGGTCTAATTGTGTACTTAATGTTTGAAATGCATTTAATTTTTTTTATTCCAGGTATAAGGAGACTGAAAATTCATAGTTCCAGTAAAATTAAATTTATTGATAAGCAAATAAATAGCATATATGTTTATCTTGTTTTTTTATTTATTTTATTATTACTATCATTACGGTATTCTGTTGTCCACTAATTTCATTTTACTTAATTATAAATTTACAAAAAAAACTTGTGAAGATAATATCTTTAATGCTGTATACATTAGAAATAGAAAATAAGGTTAATTGGGCATTTTGTAATTCACGAAAAGATTTTAAGATGTTGCTTTACAATTTGTATGCAAACTTTTCATTTTCAAATTACATTTTGGATGCAAATATAATAATGATGCCAAGAATAGGCAATATGCACATGCCAAGAATTATCGTTAATGTTTCATTGCTTTACTGCAGGAAACTTTCCCAGAATCTCTCAAAATTCAAGACAATTTTAAAAACTAATATCCTTGCATCAAAATAGGAGATGGAGTTTGTTATATTTTTGTTTAATATATGCTATTCCTTTAATCATTTTTCATTAGGCAAATAGATTTTGCTTTAGGGTTTGTAGTGTGAGTTCTGATAAGGAAAAAACATTTTAATGGAGATCATACCTGTGGCTTTGTACTGAGATGAGATGGTAATTAATTTGATCAGTCAGTCTATGTACTGCTTAGTGTCATAATTGGTCGATAGTTCTCGCGATAATTTATATTTTTCGTATAAGAAAAGCTTGATCAATATATCAATTCCAAAACTCGCGACTATTAAGGAAAATGACATATTTAGGTTATTATTTTTTATTATTTTATATATTATTATATATTCTATTATATAAGACAATTATTTAGTTTTATTCACATTGGTGTGTAAATATTTGGTTTACAAATTTAAGTTAATTAGTACATTTTATATTGTTTTAGAAAGCAGATAAAAATAATTATCACATTCGATTATCGTTTTATTAAGAACTACAATTCTCTGATATGCAGATTTCCAAAAAAATAGACGATTCAAATACTCTCTATACAGAACTAATCCTCGGCGGTTTGAAGGCTTAATATTTTTTACTATTATATATTATGTTTATTATAAAGTAATTGTGTTTCGACATTTTAGGATTTTAAATGAGAAGAATGTATGAAATAATAATTTATGGAATATTTAACCGTCGATTACAAAAATTAGTAAGGTTTTAAAAAAGTGAAACTATATATAGGGTTGACAAAACTGATTCTTGATAGAAGTGATTATATGATATTATTTTTTATCAAGAATACGGATTCGACATTGGAATTTATTATTGTGACTTCTGATGACAACGGACGAATCTCGTTATCCAATTTCCGTGTTAAGTTCCATGTTTGAGTTAGTTGAATTTATCGACATCGATACAACTTTCCACCTGTCCCTAAGCGCGGGGGCCGGGCGGCAGGTGCGAGCCAGACGCGGCGGCGGCGCGCCAGTCTCCCGCGGCCTTCGGTTTGATTGCACGTCGCGCGTACACTCTGACAACACTGTTATCGACACGTGCATGGAACAACCCTAATTGTTGTTCCAATTTTAAATTGTGCTTTGTGGACTTGTGTTCACCGTGG
Source organism: Antheraea yamamai (assembly GCA_036509395.1). Lineage (NCBI taxonomy): Eukaryota > Metazoa > Arthropoda > Insecta > Lepidoptera > Saturniidae > Antheraea > Antheraea yamamai. The sequence goes on from AP028429.1 coordinate 15,199,272, forward strand.
GAATAGATCCCTCCTCTACTAATTTCTGTCAAGGTGAGAATTATTTCTATTGACGAATTCCTCTATCGGTATTTGGGTTATGTTTTGATTTTCGTGTGATAATTCAAAAATGCGTTACCAATTGCTATAATAAACGTGTTACGATAATTTGCAACGGTGAAAATTATCTCTTTTCACTTCATTTTTAAGTATGTCACTGCGGCGTTTAGGTTTTCTATAATGAAAAAAAAAAAGAGAATCCAATACGAATTTATGTTTTGTTTGTTGAATAGCTTTTGTCTTTCATTTATGAATATAAAAGTGATGTAATAATTTTCTGTTATTAACAATTAATAAGAAACTTGTTTTTAAAATTGAAAACGTATCAGTTATGTGACAAACGATAAGATAGCGGTTTATAAAGAGGCAAGTAGGCACTTTAAAAGGTGGCATACAAAAGACATCAACGCGTCTCGCATATTCGAACAGTCTGAGGCCAGTATCTCAACGTGCTTTCGATATACAAGTTTTATGTACAACTTTTTTAACACTGGTATTATGGGCATGATTTGCTTGTTCAGTGCGTAATTGAAGAAATGGGTTCAAGAACGATGATTGTTGTCTGAAGTTCTGATAAACTGTTTCATATTGTTAAAGGGACAAGTGTTATTATATGCAATTTTTATCGTCCTAAAATAATACAAATTCCAACTTTACTTTTTCACTTTAGATGGTGAAACATGAAAAAATTGTTTATATCATATGTTTCATAATATATATTTTTAATGGTTACAAGTTACTACTGACTGCTTTTAATCTCAAAAAAAATCGTGAAACATTTTATTTACCTGTGAAGACTGCCTGAAAACTCGTTTTTGAATTTATCGCGAACAGACAGACGTGGCTGTGGACTTTGTTTTATAATATGTTGTGATTAGTTAGGATTTCTATTTGGAATTTTTGACACTTCGGGATATCGTAGCTGTGTTCGACATTGTCTTAACAACAGATCGCCAACGAATCGTTCGGATCTATCTTCCATATTTTAAACTTATACCTAACTTAACTTATAAATAACTTAAAAAAATCAGTATAATTAGTACACGAATAAAGCTTATAAAGTTTCAGAATATATAACTTGAAGATATTCTAATCGACAGAGAACTAACATAGGTTTTTAGCGAAGCACGACAAAGGACTACACTGTATCTTACAGTAAGCGCAATATATTCCTAAAACAACGGTGGTGACAGTGTGATTTACAGTTTTTCGCTAGTAAATGCTATTATTTTGGCTGTACATAAAATTTCTCATCTCGAAACACGACAAACAAAAGTTTGAGACACTATGAAGGTTGTATATCGACGGGAGAAAATGAAAATGTCGTAACTTGCATTTTTAACTAAATCACTTTTTACCATATTTTTGATTTAAAAAAATACCAATTCGAATGGTGTGGGTCTCGCTTTCCTACGATTAAATTTTTCATCGATACGACCTTCGTTTTTTGCCTAGTTTTAGCACTATACATAAATAAATTGTTTTTTGGCTCTGATGTAAAATTTGATTTTTCAAGTTACGACAATTCCGCTTTCTTCCGTCGATATTATAATGTGCCATGTAAATTGAGACAACTATTAAGGGAGGTACAGACATTACCAATACTCTGGATTACACCAGCTGATTCCGGAATGCGACTAGGGACTGTACTTGATGTACGATAGCCAAGATATATTAGGAGACATTGGGCTCTAGCACTCGAATTATGAAATCAAAATCAAAAATATTCATTCAATTTAGGCATTGAGAAGACGTAGGAACTTCAAAACTACCACCAGTTCGAAAAACAACCCAGTCATGGAGAATAACCAACAGGAAACTGGATCTAGATTATTTTTCGTCAAATTTCATCAGATCGTATATATGTTTAAACACAGATAGTAGTTACATTCTGTTTTGTCGGTTGTATAAAGAAGCGTCATTTCTAGACATCACCTTCGTCCATATATTGATAAATCCTACAATAAATAGCCTTTAGTCAGTAAAATCCGCTTGTCATGGTGCTTGAACATGCTATTTATTAAATCGGTAATGTTCTTTGGGACTATGTTATAAAACCTAACACTATTACCTAAAAAATGTTACTAGTCTTATTATGTCTGAAGCACGGGGTAACCAATTTGTCACTGTTTTTAATATTTAAATGATGTCGACCTTTTATTAAATCCAGCTTGTCTACGTTTTTGCGGACATACAATACATTATTAAGAATGTATAGGGAGGCAAAGTTACCGAATTCCTGAAACAGCATTTAAAGATTCGCGAGCCATAAGCTATAAACTATCCTAAATTGGTTTTGTCGCGTCTTAGTTATGGAAATAAGTGATATGAACGTATACACTGAATTCACTTTATACTGTATTCATGATTCTACACAAGCTTGTCTAATGCGATTTCGTGGGTAACATTTTAACATATCTGTTATGCACATCGATTATCTGTGCCCTTACACGACCAACGTCTTCGTAAAGGTTACTCACAGTACAGAATTTATCTATGGGATGCCTACTTTCTATGTTGGTGCAAATTTACATTCTAAACAATGTTAACATAAATATATGTTCTACTGTAGTACTATACCTTAATTTCGTTAAGTAAATGCGAATATGAGATTGTTTTCTTTATTATATAATTTATCGGTGTTATTACAAAAAAGTTAAATACGTATTGAATACTTGCTTTAAAAAGGTTTTGAATTAAATGCACCGCGGTCTCTGAATGTTCGCCATCTTGCTCTTTTGTTTCGCTTTGGTTACGTTAGGTTAGACTTAAGAAAAAGGATAACGCGAATTTACTCGGGCGAGCGCGGGGCATTTAATTCGAAAACTTTTTAAAGCAAGTATTTAACTTTTTTGTAATAGCATCATATAGGTTTTAACGTCGGATGTTAAATGACAATGTGGTTTAATATTATAAATACGCAAAACCTAGACAGGTCTGGCTCTCAAGTGCAGCTGCCGGAACGCACCAACAATCGCTTGACGATATACTTTTAACTTGAGGTAGCCAGCTAGGCGGATTTAGAAAAGCAATTCACCATGCTATGGTTTTATCACTTCAACGAAAGCTCCGACTAAGTTCTTAGGATTCGAACCTATATTCATCGAGGCGGTGTCGGAACACGCAACCAGTTAAGCCATCACTATTTGATATACTAACATTAGTGAAGTCACGGGTAAAAACTAGTGTGCTAAAAGAAAAATGAAAGAGTACAATTCAGAGACTGACCGATTAAAATCTCCTTTAGACTTATAAATACCCCTTATGATGAAAGCAGTCCTCTTATTGCGTATTTCGAAATAGTAAAACGATCGCAGAAATTACAGTGGAAAGAAACATTAATTTAGCGAGTAAAAGTTATGGGTATGCCTTTTGTAGGAATGTGTACGTGTTTCCAGATGTTAACTGGTACTGGAACTAAATTGCTTTTAGGAACATGTTGACTAAAAGTTCAGTAGTGTCTCAAGAAACATTTGTTTGTCGCATACGTTGACTATAAGTTTAGTATCAAACAATAAAACGTCGAATAGTTTGCATCTTATACCAATTAATATTATTCTTTTAGGTTTCATGGATGACTCGTCTTATGTTTATTTATAAAACAAGTATTGAACGATTATTTAATTGATAAGTTAACGTGCAGCTTGAATTTCTTACAGAAATATTATCATCATTCATATACTTTTTTCAAATTCGGGTTAACCTAATCCTCTAAATTAAACATAAACTTATTTAGGTACTTTAACGTTTCCCTGTTACATTTTAATACTGACATACGTTCTACATATTTGAAGAAATTTCTCCAATCTTCTCAGGTCACGGTGATTTAAAGATAAAAAATACAAATTTCCACTCAAAGGCACATCCATATCACGAAATAGCGAAGTAAACAAATCGCAAATATAAAGATGATTATGAAAAAATAACATTATTAATATTTGTAATTATTTTTCTCTTTACTCTATAGTATGATGAACAGCACATTGATATTACGATAACCGTGGATATAATTTCATGGATGTAATGTAAAGGAATTTATTTGTTAGGAGTATCCGAGAACACAATAATTCAAGTTGATAAGTAAAATTTATTAGAGTCGTTGCATTAGCTACACCTTACGGTTTGTTCAGTTAAATAGAATGAGCATGTGTTTGTGTATTTGTATGTATCGGATAGAGCCGGCTTTTTTGGTAAAGGAGAAGATCATAATGTAACCACAAAATAGTGGTACATGTATCTATACTAATATTATAAAGCTGGAGGGCTTGTTTGTTTGGTTGAACGCGCTAAACTCGGGAACTACCGGTCCGATTTGAAAAATTCTTTCAGTGTTAGATAGCTCATTTATCGAGGAAGGCTATAGGCTATATATTTTAAAATCGGGTTTTCTTTTTCATTTTGAGAGCTTCCACTGCGTTTTAACATTAGCCCAAAGTAACTATTCCGCGCGGACAAAGACGCGTAGTCCGGTGAAGCTGTTAAGACCTTGCTTGGTCAATAGCGTAGTCAGTTCGAAAAAAAAAACGGTCAGAAGCTAGCTTATTCATAATTTGGAAATGTATCGTCAAGTACCTATAGATGTATTTCAGTAGCTGGTTTTGAGAGCCTATTCCCTTTTAGGTTTAGCGTATCACCACTATATAGCACGTTATCATTTACAATCAGGCAATATTTTGATTCAACTAAAAAAGTATATCAAAAGGGCTTTCTCCTAAGGGAAATTGTAAAAGCAGGTATCTAAATTATAGGCACAGAACTTCGATTCAACGTAGACTTAATATCGATGACTTCAAAGTAATGTTACGCCCGTGGGTTAATCAAATATCGCTTACATCAGAAGAAAAATGTTGCGTACTCGTACAAATAAAATGGAAATCGATTAACTATCACACAATTATACTACCTACACATTTTATAAAGCTGTAGTTGCAGTCCGCTTGAAGATCTCTTCTTTTTGTTTCTCTTCGTATTCGCTCCGATGTATAATAGAGAACTCCACTCGCACGCATCGTGGCGCGCCTATATGCATTTCAATAAAGGAAACTCTGGAAGTCTGACGTCATTATTCGAATGATTTAACAAAGTTGAAGATTGTTTATTTTTAGAACTCTGTTGTTTTTGTTTCGCACCGTGTGTATTTGTAAAAAGTTCGCATATAGAATGTAAGAGTGGTAATAAATTGTGTTCGATTGAGTCGCTACCATCAATCGCTAATAACACTCTCGTCATAATGCCACACTTAGTTCCAAGCTTGGTCTGGTATCATCTGATGTTTTACGGTGAGACCATCACGCATATGGCGATAAAACCGTTAAAATACCTTTTTTTAATTTCTCACATTTTAGAAGCAGCCAGTATAATATTTCCAGCAGTCTATAGGGGCTTTTAAGCCGGTCTGACAGATGGACTGGTAACTTCTCGATGGTCGCTATTATTCTTGGATTACACCGTGTTTGCCACCAAACACAGTGTCGTGACTTCACCGTACTTCGAAAAAAAGACAAATTTATTTTGTTTTATTAAAATTCTGATAAAAAGGGTTAAAAATGCTAAATGTCTATGCTTGAAATACTTTCGGGAATATTTTAATAAATATAATTAATTATTAAGTTATTTGGAATAGAATAAAAACGTGTTACATCTTTATAATAAACCTATTAAAATAGCGGTATTCTAACTATAAAAATTATAATGTTCCAAGATTGCCTCAAAAACGCTTTTGCAATGAATTTTCAAAGTTATTTGCATGTTATTATTTATCTATATAAACGTCATAGCTTTAAAATGTTGTAGTGAAGTAATAACTTAAGCCGATATCTATTTTATAGTGTTTATTATATTTAAGTAAATCGCAGCTTCATCTTATATTGGAGTTTTAAATTAAATTAATATTGCATTGAAGGTCTCCTTTGTGCGTTAATACAAACAATATATGTTTATATATACATATTTAGGTACATTTTTTTTATTTATTTATACTTCATGGTTACTTTAGTACATTTGGTTAAGATATTATTAGATTCTTGCTCCTAACTGAAACAATCTCAAATTAACGATTTTTAAACCCAAAGTACTATAAATTATTTAAAACAATTTTGCACCGTGTCCAAATATATGTCTTTGGTACGGTCACTTACTTGTTCCAATAGGCTCTTGAAAATCGTATAGTAAAAGTCAAACATGACAATTTTCAACGCTCGATAACGCTGCCGACTCGATAAAAAACGGCGTTTCAAACACTAAAATCGTAATCAGCAAACGTTACTGTTAACATATTTTAAACGGAACTCTCACTCGGCCGGCATGTTTAAATTAAAAACTGTGTTCCGAGTAGAGAGAGAAGTCGCATGCTAGCTAGCGGAATTCCATAAAATCATCATTAATTTATTAATTTTATACAGCTCATCGTTGCTCGCTCTCTCTTCTAAATAGAGCTAACGCTTCGTTGGCCGCGGTACTGTATCCTCGTAACAGCAGCGGTCGCGTTGAGGCACACAAGCCGCTCGAGGCATGCGGGCGTGGCGACCGAATGTAGCGGGACACTTGAATTAATTAGTGGGCATAACGTCAAAACAAACTTTTCTAACGTTTTTTTACGTTCGATGATGATGGCCTGTGTTTACTTTAAATAAAAAAAAAAAACACATAAATTCAAAGATATTCCTTTACCTTAAAATCTGTAGATATGTACGTACAAAAATGTGTTTTAAATTATATTTAAATACTGTATTAAAATGTATATAGATCGACGAGATAAAATAAGCGGAATACAAAAGATTTGCTGTATAAAATTATATTGCATTTATTTTCGTTTGTATCTCATTTAAAACTGAAAATAATACTTTTAGCAATGAATATGTTCTTTTATGTATTTCAAGTACACATGTATTACTTACGTAGAACTTTCGAGAAACATTGTCGTGAGTATAAATATATTTATATAGGTACATTTGATAATAATAAAAATGAGATTGTACTATATAGTATTAATTTTATCAAGAGGCGAGATAATACTTTTTGTCCGAATACTCATTTACATTAATATTTTAAGCCTATTTAACGGGTCTTATAATGGATTTCGGTATAAAAATAAAGGGGTCGCCTACGGAATAAAATTCCAAACTATGAACTGAGGAATTTTTATAGTCTTAATTAATACTTTAACAAATTTGAAATAATTTTGAAGACAAAATATTACATACCGATTCCAATCGTCGAATTTACATATTTTCACTTATTCGCTGTGCGTTCGCGTGTGAATTATCAGTTAATATGAAAAAGTCACGTCATTTTGTGCGTCGCTTTAAAAAGATATTTCGTTTCATCTACTTTCCTACAGATACATTGTAACGATTCACTGAACTAGTAAATTATGTGTTCTCTATTTTCTAATTACGTGTAATCTTGTTTATTACTTAGTACATGAGTACTACGGTGGTATAACTAAGATAGTCGTAAATGCCCGCGTTGGGTTTTCGTATCTAATGTTTTGCTTACATTGTAGAATTTTTTTAGTAAAGATATATTTGATTACTTTTAAAATCAAAAAACTGTATCTAATTAATATATTAATTGAATTAACTGACGACATGATTACATTTATTAGAACCTTTTAATTTTTTTTTACAACTAGTTGTTACTTGTGTTTTCGCTCGCGCACTTTTTCTTAGATGGCAGGTATATTCTGGCATGGCATCTTCATTATTATTGGTTGAGTAAGGCATAAAAGCGTAACAAACAAACACATTTGCATTTATAACATCACTAAGGATACATTGTTATTGGTAAGTGGTATTTTATAGGGAGCAACCATACATTCTTTATAAACAGTAGAGTTGCTATTCATTTACAATAAAACATTTATAAACTGCTTATGAATAAAATAGCCATTGATACTCTTTCTCATATCTTTTTTTTATATTAATTGGATAAATCCTTATCCGTAAATTGTATTTTATAAGGAGCAACCATAAATTCTTTAGAAACAGTAGAGTTGCTATTAATTTACATAAAACATTTATAAACTGCTTATGAATAATATAGTCATTTAAACTCTGTTCTTATATTTTATAACTTAATTTTATTATATAAATAGGATACATCATTATCAGAAAATTGTATTTTATAAGGAACAACCATAATTACTCATAAACGGTAGAGTTGCAATTAATTTTCATAAAAACATTTATAAACTGCTTATATATAATATAGTTATTTAACCTCTGTTCTTATATTTTATAACTTAATTTTACTATATAAATAGGATACATCATTATCGCTAAATTGTATTTTATAAGGAACAACCATAAATTACTCATAAACAGTAGAGTTGCAATTAATTTTCATAAAAACATTTATAAACTGCTTATGAATAATATAGTTATTTAAACTCTGTTCTTATATTTTATAACTTAATTTTACTATATAAATAGGATACATCATTATCGCTAAATTGTATTTTATAAGGAACAACCATAAATTACTCAAACACTAAAGTTGCAATTAATTTTCATAAAAACATTTATAAAGTGATTATCAATAAAATAGTCATTTAGACTCTTTTTTTTATATCTTACAGCTTAATTTATTCATATAAATAGGATAAATAGTTATCGGTAAATTCTATTTTATAAGGAGCAACCATAAATTCTATACAAACGATATAGTTGGTGTTAATTTTGAATAAAATCATTAACTTATTATGAATAAAATACTAATTTATACCCTTTCTCATATTTTAAAACTTAATTTAACATATAAATAGGATGCTTCGTTACCAGTAAATGGTACTTTATAAGGAGCAACCATAAATTCTTCACAAACGGCAAAGTTACCATTAATATTGAATAGAATCATTTGTTAACTTGTTATGAATAAAATACTAATTTATACCCTTTTCTCATATCTTATAACGTAATTTTATTGTATGAAAAGCTATTACTCATCCTCTTCGTTAGACGTAAATTACCATCGACGAGGTGCCATTAAATAATAAAATATATATAAAGATGTATATAAAACAAGTACATTCGGATACAACGCTGTCGAGATTTTATTGCAAGCGGAGGATTTTCTTAGATTTTGTATTTTGGAGAAATTGACGTTTTGTTTTATATGGGTACTCATTATCCACGTTAGATCTAATTATTATGTGTCAGAAACTGTTGAGATTTTTTTTATATATCTTTCTTATAATACATATTATTATTTATACAGTTAATTGCCTAATCTAAAAAAAAATACGTGCGTGTATCAGTGTACCCACGTAAGAAGTGAAACTTCTTTATGACATCATTTTTCGAAAAATGATCTACTATATTTACAACTTTACAGAAATTGGTTAAATAAAGCTAAATTAGATAAAGTTTAAGCAAAAGGCTTTTATTATTATAAACATGGATACAAAAAACGTTCAGTTCTCACGCGGTAGAAATGAGACAGTATTCTGAATAATTTTTAAGAGATTAAGATGAATACACTATGGAGGTGGTAAACATTAGTTTTCGGAATTATTTTGTAATATTTTAATATATCAGTCGTTACATTTCAAAATTAACTAAATCTAATTTTATCCGTTCCTAACATTTTACGTTATTTTTCAAGATCTTCATCTTTGTGCATGTAAAATATGAAGATCATAAAAAAAAAAACGGAATCTGATAATTGTGAGCGCACCTTTAGAAAAAAAAACGGAATCTGATCATTGTGAGCGCACCTTTAGAAAAAAAAAACGGAATCTGATCATTGTGAGCGCACCTTTAGAACTAAACATGGCGCGTAACGGAAAAATGTACAGAAATTAAGATGGCGCGTAACCGAAAAACGTTACATACGTTTTTACATGCTCTAAAATTCCTCCCTACGTCGATAAAGAAGTTTCACTTCAATAATTAAAGACATTAGTAAAATAAGGTAACATACAACATCTTTTTTTCTACGACCTACATGAATGTGTCGTGCCCTGTACGTACTCTGTTCTTCCAAGTTTAGCGTAATTAGGCTTAGGAATGAAAACAAATCAAAGTACCCAAACTATGTATCCTAACTATTATGAATAGTAATGTGGGTTTGTTTGTATGTTATGCTTTCACGCTTTAACAGCTTAAGCGATCAACTGATAGAGAGAAATCCAATCGATTGCCAATTTTTGCCCATCATTTAAAATTTTTTGCCCACCTCTTAAAAAAAGTTATGAAAAATTTAAAATGCATGGGATAGCGCGGGACAGATTTTTCTAAAAAAAATTTGGAAAATCGAAAAACGCAGGGTGGATTTTTGAAGTATGTCGTTTGCTCATGTTTGCCCATCCTTTACTTTTTTATAGAGGTAAGCAAAAAAATTGTATAATGGGCAAAGATGGGCAATCAATGGGGATATTGTCTACAAATTTTCAAAATTTACGCAAAAAATGGGCCGCCAACTGGCGGGAGCTAAAAAAAATACTTATTTGGGACTTATCATCTTCATTCGTTCAATCGTTCAATTATAAACGATACTATGTATTATATAGTACTAGCGGACCCGGCAGACGTTGTCCCGCCCTGATTATAAAAAAATCCTTGACAAATTACACATCAAAACGTTCCTCATGAATCACTTTATCCACTGGTGAAACCCGCATAAAAACCCGTTCAGTAGTTTTTGAGTTTATCGCGAACAGACAGACAGACAGACGCGGTTGGGGACTTTGTTTTATACTATGTAATGATTAGTATTATATAGTAACGTTTCTATCAAGTATACTATAATGAAATGTGTATATTCGAGATTAGTAGATTTATTTATTTCGGATAATATAAAAAAATACCTAACATGTTCTATGTATAACCTGCGTACTCATCGTACCAAAACTAACAAGCGAAAAAGCAAATAAGTAGGTAAATGTCCTCGACGCCACAACGCATAATGATGCGAGTAAAGTGAATGTGTCACGAAGCAAATTGTCATCTAATTCTGTCACAGCTGCGGTGGCGGTAAATTCATTTCGTGCGGTATCATTACGGGGATACTTTTAACTGGTTGTAATGATATGAGAAATGTATAGTAGATTAACTTGTAATTGAACTGCTAAATCGTAATTACTGTATTTTCAGTTACTATATTTCTAAATTTCCTGTTTCACAAGATTAACGCGATTGAGAATTAGCTAAATATCGGTTTCGATATGGCAAATTTAGATATTGTACCATAAATAACGTAAACCAAAATATGCAATCTTCTTTATAATTTTACTCATTACCTTACAAAGGTTTGGTTGTGATTGGTAGATAAACTGAATTTACCACCCTGAATCCGATATCTAACAATTTCTGCACATGTTTCTCTGACGGGCCGATCTCTCGTATAGAATATAGAAGTCTAAAACGTAGGCTGTTTAAAATGAGCCAGTTTTCACAAGTGAACCGCGTTCATACGTTTCTTGATTAATTTTCATACGCTACAGAATAATTATGCCTGATGATATTGTGTAAGAAGTAGCGTATTAACGTAATTTTCGCCATGAATATTTCACTTTTCATTAACTAGAGAATAATTGACTGTTTCTTTTATTTTATCATTACTCTTAGAATTTAGAATATACTATTAGATCCGCTTTGAATCTGCGATTTCTATTTAGCATGTTTCATGGAAAGATTCATTTTGTCGCAAAGTTGCAATACTGTGTTATTCCATATCGTATTGATCCACGCAAGGTGAACACGCGCCCACGACAAATGTACCGTAAGAGGTTGTAACTTGAGAACGCTTAGAGGTGGCAATACACGGGGTCGCTCGTATAGTTTAAGCTCTTTACGATATCTGATATCAGATATCACAACGTTATTTATTACACACGTTTTAAAAGTCTCATATAGATACTGTATCGTAATTCTTATATTAATTACTAACTGTATCCTGTGATATTATTCGTATTTTTTTTTAATTTTGAGACTATCGACGCATTAAGGTAAGCGATAGATGCACAGGGAGTCGTCTCCGCGATTAAGACCTGGTACCTCATCGACATAGGCATTCACTGTTCGTCTCTTCTAAGCAATGGTTAACGTGATTTCTGATCTAGTATTTGTATGTTACTTGTTATATTGCTAGGGATCGTAGTATGATTTAATAAAGCCTATATATAACCGATTTTATTAAATACGCAACTAAATAAAAAAAATGTGTTTCGTGTAGTCCTAAAGTTTAGCATGATCAAAAAAACAAAACAACAACATATATTTGTATGGGCACTGATTGAATATTAGCATTTAGCACTTCAAATATACGATAAATAAATAAATACAAATAAAAATTAACAGTAAATTTATTTCAATAAGTTTTGTCATAATATGCATATAATTTAAATAAATATTGTGGAAGTGTATATCTCCATTTTATACTCTATTACAGAAAGGTTGTAGTTAAGTGGTATGCTGTGTTACCTATCGCTTCTTAAGTCTATACATATAAACAAAATTGAAGTGTCTGTTATTTATCCGATCTAATCTCCGAAATGGCTGAAACATTTTTTATTATACTTTTATAGATAGACTAGCTGTTACCAGCCTCTTCGTCAGTATCGCTTATTATCTTAATAATACATTTTATGTACAGAGGAAAAACATAAGCACCATACCGCTTGGTCCATTTCTCCACAACAAGAAAACACACATCGTTGCAGGCGTATTGCTTAGAAAAGTCGCAGATTCTTAAAATTCTGATAACTTTATATTAAGCTAGCTGTGCCTGTAACGCTGTCCGCGTGGAGCGTAAAAAAAAACAATGACTAATAAAATCAAATCATCTGAATGTATTAAGCCCATTTACTTATCGACTTTTCTCTCGTAATTAAGTCGCGTCGTCATTAAAATTACAATAACTTTTGATAGAGTAAACCTTTTTTTTCCAACTGGCTATGCTATTGACCTAGCAAGGTCTCTTAACAGCTTCACTGGACTACTGATAGAGTGAACCGAATTTTAATGAAACAAAGACTAAATGTTACTCGATAATATGCTTTATGATTGCCTTGAAGAGTTTTTATCGTGAACGCAGTTCTTTAGCCACTGCTAAACACGCATCACTATGCGTGTTCAAGCAAACAGACAGACAGACATTTCTAAAAATGATTTATATGTATTTTATTACTTATTCCAGGACACCTTTTTTTTCTCTCCATGGGGAAATCCTTAACGGATATCCATCTCGTCGGGCAGCAGGGGATGGATATGCCCGAGTCGCAGGGACTAAAACCCCATGGTACCTTCTTACACCTTTTGGCCGGGGGAGGGGGGACTGTCTAATTCCAAGACACCTGCAACAATTTTTTTCACATTCTAAAATGTATAGACACATTAGAGTTAGATTCTTATTATATGTATAAATGAGAATATGAATTTCAATAATGTTAAATGGAGATAAAAGATGCTGATTTTGTATTTTAGATAAGGACCGACCGTCTAATGTAAAACAAATAATAATCGAAATCTATCTAGTAGGATTTTTTTAAATGATGCAAGCTCAACAGTAGACCTCCATTGTTTTATTTATAAGTAAATAAGAAGATAGATAAAGGAAACATGATAGTATTATTCAGGCGACATATGTAATTATGTCTTTGGTAGTGGTTAATTAGGAAAGATAGAATTATTATAAAAAATACTGCACTAATTATGCATCTAGTAGAAAAACACGGTTCTCATGAAATGATAAAACTTTTAAGAATATAATTAATACTAATATATTTAAAATGAAACTATATATACTATAGAAAAAGTATAGCGATATTTTGAATCGATTATTGTGGTACTATCTATTCTAATACTCAATATTAAGCGTTAAATACGATTGAACCACACCAATTTGAATTTAAAAGTGTAATAGTATAGAGTTCTCTTTTGAATGCATATTTTAATTATCCAAGATTAATTAATCTTTGCTTTTATTATCAACTGCAAGTATCTCCAAACTGTATGTTAATGTGATTGACAATAGTAACAATACAAATTACATAGCAAATTAATATTTTTTTAATGTTTTCAAATCAAACACTAAACATCTGTACAATAAAGTAAATTTTCAAAAAAAAGTATTAACCGACTTCAATATCAATCAAAAACCCATAAGGCACTAAAAAGCGGAAAATAAATAGTTTATCAAATTAACCAAATTAAATAAAACATATGAATATGTGTGCTACCTAGAGATGTATTGGAAGTCGGTGCCAATCGAAATTTCAAATTTGTTCCAGGTAGAAATGTATTACAGAGACGCGAGAGTGGACTTAAACTTTGTACCTATGATATGATTTTCGGTTGGCACCGACTTCGAATACATCTCTAGGTAGCACACATATTCATATGTTTTATTTAATTTGGTTAATTTGATAAACTATTTATTTTCCGCTTTTTAGTGCCTTATGGGTTTTTGATTGATATTGAAGTCGGTTAATACTTTTTTTTGAAAATTTACTTTATTTTTCCATTTTTAGTGTACATAAATATATTTTACTAGCAGTGCCCGCGAACTCCGTTCCGCCTTAAGTATATTAAAATATGCGCATTTTTGCGGTATGGTATCTATCGGTATGGTATGCGATATGGTTTCAATTGGTTGTACAATAAGTAACGTTTGGTACGAACGCAAACTTATCAATAATCCGAGATAGTTTCTACCACCAACTCGGCTACCATCGCTTCACACATAATACACCTTAAGTAATGTAATTACAATGCTTGCGTCATGTTGCAACACAGCAACGAACATAAGCACAATATGCTCCTAAGAATTGAAGAGTTTTCTTTTTTATAATATTGGTGGTAAACGAACATACGGGTCACCTGATGGTAAGTGATCACGACCGCCCATGGACACCTGCGACACGAGAGGAAACACAGATGCGTTGCCGGCCCTTAAGAAAGGAGTAGGCTCGTTTCATGAAAGTTTTCTTACTTTGTCACGGATCCCATGATCAGAACCTAACCAAATTCTCATCAAACTACCCTTGAAGTACATCCTTTCCAATAAAAAATGAATCATCGAAATCGGTTAGCGTGATATTGAGTTATTCGTCTATTTGTCGTTTACATAATTAATGCAAATTTAAAACTTATACGGTTTTGCACTGGATGCCGTTGTCGGAACTGGACCAAATTGAAATGGGACCACACGGGAAGTACCAGCTTTCAAATAAAAAAAGAATAATCAAAATCGGTTCACCCAGTCCAAAGTTAGGAGGTAACAAACATTAAAAAAAAAATACAGTCGAATTGATAACCTCCTCCATTTTTTGAAGTCGGTTAAAAATGCTAAAAAAGCTACGCTGATCAACTTACCTTTTATTATCGCGTCACATAATGTGCAAAATCTCTACGTTCTATTTGCAGATTAAACCGAATGTCTGATGTGATTGATCAGTAGACAAATATTTAACTTTTATGTTTGTATTAAAACGGTTTAACAATTGTTTAATTAAGGTTATTGAATATTCAAGTGTTGACTCCTCGACCACATTATATTGATTGAGGCGTTTTAAATTGTCTTTATACGGCCCGTAATAGTTTTTCTTTTGTCGATTATTAATTATTTATTTGTATGTAGTTGGTTTTAAAATATATAAAATCATTTAGAAAGTAAAATAAGTATTTGTTGTATTAGAGAAGTAATTATGAAAATTGTTTTATCACTACATATTATAAAACAAAGTCCTCTTCCACTTTTGTCTGTCTGTCTGTTCGCGTTGAACTCAAAAACTACTGAACAGATTTGCATGCAGTTTTCACCAGTCGATAAAGTGATTCACGAGGAAGGTTTAGGTATATTATTTACCAAGTTTTTTTAATTATCTGGGTGGGATAACGTCATTTTTTTATGTTTCTCCTCTGTAGCTACGTAAAATGCGTTGTGAAGATAATAAATAAACGCAAACAGTGCAAGATTATCATTTCTTTACTTTCCGTACGAGCTAGTGTAAAAAGGTTTTTAATAGAACAAATGAGAAGCTATATAATTTTTTAACAAATTTTATACATTCTAATGAAAGGAGTATTACTCCTAGGGGGCGTCCATAAATTACGTGAGGTGTTTTTTTAAATTTTCTGTCCCTCCCTCCCCCCCTGGTGAGATGTCGTGAGATTTTATCTAACCCCCTCCCCCATCCCCCAATCTCACGTGAGATTTTTCAAAATGTGGATTTCTTACGTAAACGCGTTGGATTGTTATTGTAAAAAGAAAATGAAATTATTTTCTTTTGAACGAATTAGTGAATGATCTTAATCGTATTACGATTACGCTTAATATTAAATCTTAAACATGTACAATTTGGATTAAATGAACCAAAACAGTATTTTTTTTTTGTTTCAATCTGAAAAAAAATTGCGTGATATTTGCCGAGACCCCCCTCTCTCCAACTTAAGATTAGATGAGATTTGACTCGACCCCCTCCCCCCCTTAAACATCTCACGTAATTTATGAACGCCCCCTAAAGAAAAGGGTATTTGATATAACAAATTATAAGTTTTACATATCTCATAAGGAAAACCGAGTCTCCAGGTTGTAGTTTATGTGGAAAGGTTTACTTTAAGGAAATTACGGACGGAGTGTGCCAAGAAAAAGACCGAACAGCCGAGCCGAGTGTTTGTTACAGTATTTTGTCACAAACTTGTTTGCATTTGCGAAGGTGCGAAGATCTGGTAGTGACATATCATCAGCGATTATCCTGATGTGGTCCTAGAAAATATAGAGTACAATGGAAATTTGTTGAAGCACACTTAAAAAGTTAACGTATTGTTTAGTCTAATATTACCTACCTTAATAATATTGTTTATGATCATCGTATCTAATTTTGTTTTCTCGACTCAATAATAATCCTCTTTGTATTTTATTTGAAGGAAGTACCTTCAATTATTAATTCTACTTTCAGTAAAATATACGAAGTAATTTTTATTTTAACTTCTTAAAATTTTGAAACTCCAACTATTAGCAGCTACCCGCGACTTCGTCTGCATGTCTCTTCTCATATTTCAACCAATTTAAAAAGCATTAGTAAACTATCACCTCTGAGTTATATTGTGTAAGTTATTGTGTAAGTTTCATCAAAATCCATGATCACAAAATTGCGCGCTTCTAATATTAGAAGTTTAGGATTGCTAACATAAGTATAGGTAGGTACCTCCTACATATACAGTTTTGAATGGTTTACTTTATTATTGTGATATATGATAATTCACAGAAAACAAGCTACGGAGTTAAGACGGAATAATGGCAACTGGTTACGAGTTTTAATCTAGCTGCAAGCTAATAAAATTAGTGTAAATCTGGGGAATACAAACGACGTCGGATTCATATCGTATTATTTAGAAACTTACTTTGAATATTCATTATTTTAATTATAAGAGGAAACGCGGTCAGCTAGGTGTTTTAAGAATATGTTTTATAAGGATTCTGTTGCTATTGCGCTCTGCTCTAACCTATTGAATAGGGTGCGAGAGGGACAACTATTACTCGCACTGTTTGTACCTATATAAATAGAAAAATCATAATATAGTATTCCTTAGTTTCCTCCTCCAAAACTGACTAATTTTAAAATTTCTTTCGTGAATAATATATGGGCACATTCAATATGCCTGTATGTTTTTTGTCTATTTTTATTGGTCAAATTTGTTTATTGGAAACTTTGGTAATTTAGAATGCTCCCAGATTTTATAACAATTGATTTATGTAAAAAATCAAAATTGATCATAGTAATTGCGAATATATTTGGTAGAGTATAAACATATTTGCTCTGGTGCCATTATTCAGCTATAGAACACAGGAACAGGTTTATAAAGGATGTATGCGTTTTCTTTAATTACGTCATCCATTACGGAAGCGCTTAGATATTTGACAATCATAATCAATATATCATGAAAGTAGAGAATTATTCAGAACGATGAAAATTTTACACAGTCTAGAGGTAATTTTACAGTAATAATGTTGAACAGCATTTTATGTATAATTTGTATTTCAGGCTAATTACAGTAACTCCATATTTGGTTCGGCACGTCGCGTCGGGACGTGGAAAAGTCCGAATAGTCGGTTAAGTTCGGTTTCCTATATCGTTATCTTTGTCTGTCGCAATAATTGCGCCGTGCGACAGAGAGAACGAGAGAGAGAGAGAGAGAGATCTGAATTAACCCGATCTTAGTCGGACGTCTCACTCTTCACTCCAACGTGCCAAATCAAATACAGAGTACTTATACCCTTATTCAGGAACGTGTATACAATTACTGAGTGAGATTGATACCTGTGAAATATATACTTACCAGTATAGATGATTAGTTTCGAACGACTATTTTTTTTTTATTTCGCTCCACCAGCAATATATTGTTCTATATACTGAAAAAAAAACGACCTTACAAATTTGAGCGCTTATTTTAAATTTAATATTTGTTTCGTTTTTTTCGTTTTCGTTTTTCGTGTTAAAAGTTTTGACGTGAATATACTAAAATATATGAGTTGACATCATTCAACTGTAAAGGTGTTCAAAGAGTCTCTCATTGTCCACAAATTGCACTTTGGTCTATTACAGTAGCATTAAATTCCGTTAAGTTATAGGAAACTGAAAAGAAATTTTAAATTTCCCAATTATTTATGTGCATAAACTTTAAAACGAAATAAAAATAGTTAGAATTAAAATGAAGTGTTCTATTTTTTTTTCTATTTTATTTCTATTTTTTTGTTAGTGCAGAAAAAAATACTCCTTCAAAAATTACCTTAATAGTTACACAGTATAATATCCTAATTATTGGGAATGTTTGGCACAGCTTGGCCACCATTAAATATGACACCCCTAAATGTTCTCTCATGGAGAAGATTTTTATACCATCTAATTTACTTTTACTCACCACTAGGTAGAACTGCAGCACCTTTTTTACCATTCAATAGATTATCATAAGAATCGATATACGTAATCATTTTAGTAAAAGATGTTTTTGTACTAACGATTTTGCAATAATTAGCTACTAGATGGCGCTGAAGTGCATCAATTTATAAATCGTTCGGTTGATCGTTATGAAAATTGATGTGTGTAGATATTAAAGAGAGTATGAAAAGGTAGAACATTGCAGAAATTATTTATCATAATAAGATATAACAAATGTATGTAAACCCGCGTTTATAGGTAGTATATTATATAATTACCCATGAATGATTTGTATTCAGGTATAGCACAGTCATTTCGCAATAAAAAGCAGACATCAAAAACACAAAAACATATTTAAGTTTGAACATTTTGTCATAATAATGTCTTTATCATTTACAAAAGACGAGTTGGCTTTGTATGGTACGAGGCGTGGCTCGGTATTCAATTGTTACTTTCAGTCTGTTGTACCGCCTACGAGCTGTTTAAGTTTTATTGCATGCCATTTTTCATAGTAAAGCTATATTCATATGGGCGCAATTATATATTACTTTTATTACTATGTTTATATTACTTAACATATCTCGTTGAAAAACTTTGATTTTGAAACGAAGTCTCGTGACGCGGTAAGAGTTGACAGATAAAAATCGTCACGTAAGGAAAAAGGGTTATGTCCTCTCATACAGTTGTATACCTCAATACTGAAACAATGCTATTTATATTTATGGTCGTCATATTCAGCCGAAGGCGATTATCGTCTATACAAAATAATTATTTATTATAATTTTCTTATTATACAGTTTAAAAGAATGTCTCGTCGTTGCAGTCGCGTTTAGTCTCATACGATCAAAATCTACACAAGGCATTTATTTTTATGATATATACTCGTAAATTAACATTTACGGTGTAATACATTTGAGTCTAGAAGTACTTTCTGTCTTTTAATTGTATGGTCTATAGTTTTTGCTATAAAGATTTTGATCCTTAGTACAAGAGCTGTGGGTTTATTTTTTTCTTTTTTTGGTGAAAAGTTTCTACTGTCTGTGGTCTTTCTATTTTTTTACTGTAGTATTGTTTTAAGTAAATAGTATTTATTAATTATTGCTATTCTATTTTATATTGACTTTTTTAATAATATTGCCGATACAATGAATTACTCTAACTTTAAAAATTATGTTTACCACATTCTATTTTCACACCACTACAAGTTGATTTTTAAATATTTATTATACTTCTGCGACACGGCAAGAATGTATTGCACAATTTATATTTCAACTTTTCGTTCATATTTCAGATTATCTGCGCATAAAGCAGTAACATATAAGCGATCTCTATCAGGTGAAGTCCTTCCCAGTGTGAAGTAAGCCTTACAAAAAGTAATCGTGTTGATTAAGAAATTAATCAAAATAGTTAAGGCATCGAGTAATGATTATGTGCCATTAATTTTATAGGTTCAAATAAGCTGTTAATGGATGCTGTAATTAATGTGTATTTAGAAGTATAAATAATAATACGTATTGAATTATAAATTGATACATATATTTTATACGCAACTAAAAATACGCTCCACATTCTGGAATTGAGAATCAGAGACAGAATGCGACGGTCATGGTCAATACAATAAATACGATAGTATATTTCTGATAGTAAAATTAATATTAGAACATTTTCTGATTTAGTCAAGGACTCTAGTAATGTAGTAAATCTTCGGTATTAATGAATCTACAAGGCAATGATATACTTTTTACTAGCGGGCCCGGCAGACGTTGTCCCGCCTGGATTAAAAATAATACCTTGACAAATTATATACCAAAACGTTCCTCATGAATCACTTTATCCACTGATGAAAACCGCATGAAAATCCGATCAGTAGTTTTTGAGTTTATCGCGAACAGACAGACAGACAGACGCGGTAGGGGACTTTATTTTATACTATGTAATAACTAGATGATTTCCTTTGCAATCTAGTTATAGTTGCTCGAATGAATAGATACGTCTATTCAAGGGTTATATAGTTTAGTTTTATTAAATAAAAGTTGTCTCATATATAGAGTTGATTATTTGTTTTCATTATTATTTATGTTTTAAAATTAATTTGAAACAACAATCCTTTATATATTTTAAATATCCTTATACGTATAAAATAGTCGAGGTACTCATAAGAAGTAAAAATAAAAAATAATGGAATAACTGTGTCCTTTAAATTTTTTTTAAATCAATTATTGTCTGAATTATTTAAATTTCCTAATTTGTAAACTGACATTATTAATATTAATCTGGTTATTACTTCTATTGTTACTTTGACCAATAATTATATACATTTTTATACAATGTATTGACAAATCCAAACCAAAATGTCAATATTACATGTACACAGATCGCTATATTACGCGTCGCTAGTCTGACGCAAGTGCAATACGCCACTAGCATGCTTGTGACGCGAACCCGTAAGTTTTTCTCCAAACAAAAATCGCTCAAAGCGGCTAAAAGAGTTTTCACTTCAAATACATTGCGATATAAAAGACGTCCTAATATATAGTTATAATATTGTAAATGACGCTCAATTGTCTCTGATCAATGATGACGTCATTATCGAATTTGTAGCCACGTACATTCGCTCCTAATAGGGCCCCGGGTAGAAGACGATATTTATGCCGCCAGTTCTGTGATAATTCTCGTTGTGTATTTATAGATTAACGTCATTACTCTCTCAATATGATCGGCCATTATATTAAGTGTTTATGGGTAATAAACTGTTTTGTTTTATATGTATATAAACCTATCATTTCACCAAATAGGTGTATTATTTTATGATCGTTATAATAGTTTCGCTACAAATAACCGATTGAAACTGTTGCAACCGTGTAATTAAAATCGTTCTTTTGTCGATTGTTCGTTTGTCTTTATACCGAGGGTTCGAATACATTTGTTGTTGTCACGGCCGCAGTTCGCAACGGCGAGTAGCGATTTTGTTAGTCCAGTTTGACAGTCCCATTCGTTACTTTGGGGATAAAAAAGGTAAAACGTCAATCCATCCCAAAAAATTACAGTCTACAATTATTTGTGAAAAATTCCGCATCGAACAGTCATAGTCATATACAGATGATACATTTCGTAGTTTTGTAGATATCTATAGATACAATAAGAATTGAACGTTAAATTGAACGTGTCTGTCCTTTTTAGATTTTTGTGAAAGAAATTGCTGCAGGTGTCTTGGAATAAGTAATAAAATACATTTCAATCATTTTTAGAAATGTCTCTTTGTCTGTCTATCTGTTTGTTTGGACACGCATGTCACTGCTAAAATACTGCGTTCACGGTAAAACCTCGCTAAGAAAATCATAAAGTATATCCTTGAGTAATATCTCGTCTTGATTTCATTTAAATCGGTCCACTTTATCAAAAGTTATTGTAATTTTAACTACGACGCGACTCAAGTATGAGAGAAAAGTAGATAAGTAAATTGACTTAACATATTCACTGTTTTTTTTTACATTATGTTCCACGCGGACGGAGTCGCGGGCACAGCTAGTAGATTAATATAATTGCTGAATAACACACTTACACATATATCATAAAATTACAAATGTATCAACGTCATCTTTATCTATAAGGACCTCTATAGATCTTATGTAGTTCGGTAGATATTGAGTGAAAGACTCTAATAGAGAGAAACACGTCCACCTACGCACAACTTTGGAGCGTTTTTCAGAGTCACCGTTTTAATGATTGGTAATGATGATCATTAGAATTTGTCACAATCGAGTGCTCCGCAAACGATGATTTAAAATATTTTAGATATTTCGACTCATTCGAAAACTTTGTCCAGAAAACGTGAACAAATTTAATGCGAGACGAAAGCGGTGCGTGAGAATGTATGAATTGATGTGGTTTATTTAATAACTTTTGACCTCAAGTATCGAGCGTAATGCGTTTCTTTTTCGTGGTTATAAAGTATTTTTTATTTAAAAAAAAATTTGATCATTATCCGGGTTTGATATATTTACAAATCGTCACATTATGTCCCCAGAGCTGCACAGCTATGGTCTCGACTACTTTTGTATGTAAAGCCATACATCGGTTTTTCCACATTACCGATTTACCGGACTGTAAGTTTAAGCGCAATGTCAAGCGGGTTTTGATGTCAAAAGGGTGTTATAGAGCGGATCAATATGTGAATGTTGGTGAAGTCTGGATACGACTCCTCTCAGTGTATCCACTAAAAACGATTGTGACGTATAATGTATTGGAAATATTTTCATACACCTATATATGTATATATGATAAAAAAATGAACTCGATCGAGGTTTCTTGCCGGTTCTTTTCGATGACTGGGTTGTTTTCCGAGTCGGTGGTAGTTTTGACGTTCATTAGATCCTTATTAGGCTCTAAATCTCATAAATTATTTTGATTTGATTTGACTTGATTTACATTGTACATATATTTAGTAAGTATTTCATAATTTGTATACTACGGTACATAATTTGGACTAAACCGAGTACATTTCGATCGGTTTTATGTTAATATAATAATTATGTTTTTTTTCTCCTCAAATTTTGGCCTCGAGTCTTGAGATTACGTCGGCTTAGTAGTGTCAAAATAATTGTTTAAAGCTGTCTTGACTTAATTCTTGTAATAATGCTTCTGTTGTATAATGGAAACTACATGTTTAATCTAAATGAGACCTGACTTTTATTTTTTGATTTATTTCATTACTACTTCACCCCTATAAATCTTTCAGTGGCTCTGAGGAACTTTTTTAAATTTATTATTATTGCTCAGTGTCTACAGAGGAGTGTAATGATGTTAAGCCTTAATAATGCACTCAAATGTCCTTTATCAATCAGTAGATGAATCGTCAAAATAAGTTTATCCTCTATCAAAAAATTAGTCCGGAGAACGTTACTTCTCTAAAGTCCTTATCTAAAAAAATATCACAATATCTTAATGTAATATTAAGTTATACAAGTTTTAAGAAACTACGATGTTTATAAGTACTACCCGTTCATCGATGTTTGAAGTGGAGCAAGCGATGTGGTGAGCATGCACAGAAGAGGGAAACTTAACGGACAAAATTTTGTAAGCAAAGTATATATTTGTTTTTAAAGATAATAAACAACGCAGACAAAGTCGCGGGCATCAACTAGTAATAAATAACCATATAATTTATCTTCAAAACTCTAAGGTACACCTTACATACCACTCTAAGGCTCTGAGGTCCGTAAAGTCATCTTATATTCTCCCATAATTATCGATATTCACACAGATAAGTGTCGTCACGCCACACCGAAGGCTCGAAAACATTTCAAGACGGAGAAGGATGCGACTCCCTACTGGGATGACGATTTATTTCTTATTTTAGTTGGTTTAATAGGGTTGTCAATTTAAATAAAATTTCAAAATTGATCTCTCCGTAATAATAAATTGCGATATTTCTTTTACTCACATCATTTTAAATCTACGGTCAATAAAAATACTAGCTTTTGTCCGCGATTTCGCTCTCCCTAATTGAGTAAAAGACATTTCTCTATAACTTGGTAATAATAGGTACTTCTTTCTTGATGAAAAGGTATCCTATGTAATTTTTTGTATCCTTGATAATTACGTCAATAATTATCGGTTGAATAGTTAAGGAGTGAAAACGTAACAAACAAACAAGTTATTTTTTTATAGTATTAGTATAAATTATTACATAGTATAGCACAAAGTCCCTACTGCGTATGTCTGTCTGTTCGCGATAAACTCAAAAACTATACTTCATGCTAGAGTGATGGTTGTAGAGCGTTTTCTAATGCTGCCTGAATAGCTACCGTACTCGAAAATGAATGAACTTATAATTTTATTAGGAGAGTTACACTTTAGCGCGAGACTTCCTTTAGGTTAATATCTTATCTTTTCATTTACATAATATGAGATTGTGGTTAACCGCTAAAGCCTATAATGAATAAGCTACAGAATAATCGAAAAATATATAAAGGGGCGAATACAAACATTTATTATATTAATTATGTAGCATTAAATGAGTCATTACATATAAAAATGTGCTAAACTCAATTTTAGCTATACCATATTTTAGATGTAAAATATTAAAATCATTAAAAAAACAACTAAAAACCTTGTGGGCAGTAAAATTTCAATTTTGTTGTCGGTGTATAAAAACTAGAAATCTTAAAAAATCAAACATGTTACATGAACGATTATGGATTTAGCTCATTTTAGAATATTACGACACACATATACAGCTGTGGCCTAAATATATATAGTATCGATCTACTATAGTCTTACTATTCTTATTATTGAAGTTAGCTTATTAGAAGTTCTTTTAGCGCGTTAGGGAAAAATGATGAGAGTAAATTTTTACGATGCGCGCGAACACCGTCACGAAAAACCGACACCCTGAAGTTAGCTATAGTCAACATTTTGTTTCTTTGGATTTCTTGTATGTATTTCTTTGTATTAAAATTTTCAATGAATTAAATACCTTTTTTATATTGTTAGTGTCGTTTTTTCTACAAACGTAGAATAAGGCGAAAGATAAAATTTTTGAAAAGATTTTTATCCTGTTATGCCAAATAAATATAACTATTAACGCATGTACATAAGTACACACCCACTTTTTTTTTTAATAAAATGTGTGGGTAAATTTATTACATCCCTGCTTCTATCCCTATTATGTGTCAATCATGAGATAGGAGAATGGGTGGTTCTCTCGGCCAATATAAGTAATAGACAGGGATACGCTCATACGATAAGGTCTTAAGATTTATTAGCGTATACAGGATAACATTATTACCTTTCAATTAAAATATCAAGTTTCCTAGAATTTATAAACTAAAAAAGTTTGAACGCTATCCATTTTACTATTCTGACGTCTAAAGGAGAGAGGGGTGCGTCTGCCGTTTTTTACGATATTGAGTTATAACTTGAACTTGTTTGATTCAAACCTAAATGAGTGAGAAATGGATAAGTGAGAATATACTACAAGTGAAAGTAATTATCAGTTTCCTTAATTTTAACTCTTTGAAATATCTATTAGTGAAAAACAGATACCTCTATATCAAAAAGTTGTATTGTAGTTGTCTAACTGAACGGTCTGTGCCTCTATAAGCAACAATAGAGTGTCTTTAACACTTGCTATTTCTAAGTCATTCCTAAATATCCATAAAACTATTTAAGATTTTTACAAAAAAGTAATGTAAAGAATTCACGGAATTCTGATGACTTTTCCGAAGAACCCTTGTGCTCTGCAGAAATCGTTTCAGGAATCTCCATCCTTTAGAATACCTATCTATACATATAATAATAATGTATATCTAACGTGTAATTACTTTTTCGATTTTTGTGAAAAACATTGTTGCGAGTGTCTTGGAGTAAGTAATAAAATACATTTTAATCATTTTTAGAAATGTCTGTATGTCTGTTTGTATGAACACGCATTACTGCTAAAGTACTGAGCTCACAATAAAACCTCAGAAGTTCTAAGAAACATAAGAAAATCATAAAACATATCCTTGCGTGTAAATTAGTCTTTGTTTCATTAAAATTGGTCAACTCTATCAAAAGTTATTGTAATTTGAATGATGGCTTGACTTAAGTACGAGGGAAGAGTAGTAATATATACTATTCTAATATTATAAAACTGGAGGGTTTGGTTGATTGAACGCACTACTATCAGGAACTACTGATGCGATTAAAAAAAAAAAATCAGTGTTAGATAAGTCATTTATCGAAGAAGGCTATTGGCTATATATCATCTCAAGCTAAAACCAATAGGAGCGAAGCACCAACGAATAATGTTTCAAAATAGGGGTGTTTTTCCTTTTCAGAGCTTCCGCTGCGTGTTACCTTTAGCCCAAAGTAACTATTCCACGCGGACGAAGCCGCGGGCACAAGCTAGTAAACAAGAATGAGAATAAAATATAAACAAATCAAAATTATAGTGATGTTACTTGTACCTAATTAACTATGAATCCGGACAACTAATCGCAGTCTCGTACGTGGCTATAAATGAGTAGTAATTCATTACGCGTGTTAGTAATATGAATAGTCATTCATTATAAGGTTATGAAAATTTACAGTCATGTTAGATCTTAGTAATGAAGATTGAAGCGTATTCCATTTGTTTAAGTAATATACTAAAAATTTTACTTAAATTTGCACTTAAGAATTGAAATTTTTAAGCGATGTTGATCGATATAAAGCGATAAATCTTTGCGAATGAAGTTTTTCGTGTAGGAAAATATCATGATGAAACCACATCAAAGCGTCAGAGCTTTTCTTATGCCCGCCTGGTAACCTACCACTCTCAAATCGAAGATTTGCCAAGCACCTATAAGCGTGTCTCGACAGCTGCACTTGAGACCCAGTCCTCCTAAATGTTTAGCGTGTTTACCATCAAAATATTCTTTATTCAATTTGAGCCTTGAGAAGGCACTTATGAACGTCAAAACTACCACTGCTTCGGAAAACAACCCAGTCATCGAGAAAAACTAGCAATAAACTCGATCTGGTTTATCTTTTCATAATACATAACATATTTTTTGATTATTAAAACATGACGACATATAAGTTACATTCGTTTTTGGTGGATACACAAAGAGAGGCGTCACTTCCAGGTGTCGCCATCGTTCATATATTGATCCACCCTGTAACCTTTATGTATTAAGACCCGCTTGACATAATACTTGACCTTAGTTACTATCTGGAATCTTAGCCCACATCGTATAAAAAATGTTAATGATGCCATGTTAGTCCCACTGCAAGGTCAATAGCCTCTTCCTGAAGAAAGATACGGGTATAATCACCGTGTCAGCCCATGGCGTATTGGGGCTGGCAAATACAGATAGATCAACAATTCTACGTTCAACGTATGGTAGTACTACAAGAATATTTTTCTGGTTCAGTGTTCTTTTACCGTCGCCGATAGTATCATGCTAACAAATGATATTTTACACTTTGTATTCCGAAAAAATCCTTGTTACACGTCGGTGTTCGAACCTGTAGTTTCGATATTTCCGAACTCAACTATGTAAAGAAAATCGTGGCAGTCATAAGGAATGCCGACAGAAGTGGAAACTCAATACAATAGAATAACTGTGTTCTGTTTTTAATTATTAAATTAATTATTCTGTGAATGATTTAAATTACATAATTTCCAATTGAAGTATTATAAATAACGTATACTAATAACGCACGGAGGTATATCTATGTACATATAGTTCATGGGAAGCGTGCGGTGACGATGACGCGAATTCCATGATTCTTGTTCACCCAAAAAAGTGCTAGACGCGCCTAAAGAAGATTTCACTTCAAAAATGGATATTAAAAATTTAAACATCAGTTTCTATTTGGAATGCCGAAATTAGATAAACTTTTATGACATTCTTCATATTTTTTATAGTATTTTTATTCGCGTCGCAGGAGCTCAAATCTTGGGAGTGCATAAATTTAATTTGTCCAACAAACCATAAACATAATGACAATCCCCGCCAACACTGAACTGACCGGCTTCCTATATAAATACGGCAAAAAATACGAGCTGAAGTATGCGACGTACGGTACAGCAAGTGTATCGACGCGACGGTCACATGTGAACCGTTATTGTACTGTTCATATGCTGGCGAGACCTGAACAGCTTACCTTGTATCTGCGGTAATTATAACCGCTTCATATACTCTGTTTACTTTAAGAGGATAATTTATAACCAATATGTATACCTGTATACTACTGTGATAAATATAGAATATTTGATTATTTGTTCGGAGTAGACAAACTTTAAAAAAATCACAACCGATTTTAAAATTTTTCTATAGAAAGCCTAATTATTAGTGAGTAGTATGGGCAGTATTTTATTTTCAAAATCTACATTAACGTCAGCGAAGCCACCAGCAAAAGTTAGTCCATATGTAAATAGGCGAAAATGTTCACAGTTAGGTAGCTTTTTCTCCTCTGTGAACCTCTCTGTAATTTTTTTATAGTAACTCTTAACGAGCTCTAGTGTTGTTGTTAGCTCAAAATTATTTTTTTCATACCATCGACTATATTATCTATGTTGCAATGAATTGAAACAACGACGTATTCATATACGCTCGCAGCTATAAAATAACAAAAGCGAAAACAGTAACTGCGAAGTTTGCCATCAAGAAGAAGATGTGTATCACATTCTAACGGAATGTATCCGTAACGATTTTCAAAGAAGACAAATATTTAAGCATACTTATAATATAGGCGTTTGTAATCAAATATTGTCACGCCCATCATCGGAAGAAGCCAAATTAATCTATAATATGGTGGAAGTCGGTATAAGGGCAAGAAAGTGATTGTAATATTGTGTTTTTCAATTTAGATTTATGATAGTATTTTGTAAGTGATTATTATATTTATAAGTTATTTTGTAAGTGGTTATTGCATGTAGTATGGACGAGGGTGGCATGTTTCCTTTGAACAAACCCTCCATAAAAAAAGAGAATAAAAAAAAATTAAAAAAATTTATTAAAACCTCTTTGGCATTAATCCAACAGTATGTTGAATTTTATAGAAATAATGAAGTATGGTCGATTTTCAACCACTAGTCGACCACTAGTATAGTAAAAATGGTATTTGAAAATTTGATATAACAAACCTATTTGACATTCTGTGACTATGAATGTTATTGTAAACATTATAAAATATCTTGGTTACTTTATAGTAATATCTTATATATATAGTATATCGTATATAGTAATATCTTTTTTATTGTCATTTATTATCGGGTTTTAGGGTTGTCATGCCTTCGTGCTTCAACAAAAATAAAGCAAAATATTTTCCTATCCGCATATGGTTGTTTACTTTTAACTAGCTGTTCAACGCGGTTTCACACTGGTGTATTAACTAAAAAAAGAGACCAATTCTTGTGTAAACAGTACGATGATTTATTAAAATAAAATTGCGTCGGAACAACTGTACGATATTCTGTTAATTTTGTCAATATTTTTGATGTTTTTGTATGAAGATTTTATAATCCAAATATTTCACTTTTCCGTAGAATTTTTTAAACAATTTTTTTCATACAAACAATGTTCTGACAATTACAAACACAATACAAAAATAATTATCCAAATAGGTGCAGCCGTTCTGAAGTAATGCGCTTTGTATTACATTCCGCGACAGATTTTTACTTACATCTATTTTGGGTTATTATGGCAGGTGTTTTATTAAAATCCCATAATATAAATTTTCTCAGGCATGATTTATTAGTTTCTGTATCGGTTTTTCCTGATTTAAACCGGTCTTTGTTTACATTACAGCAAATTTCCTAAGAATTAGAAAGTTGCGTCCAAAAATGGATAGTGTTGTATCGATTAATAACACTCGTCACTTTCAAGAATGATTCGCTTTTGAAGGTCTAATGGTTTTCTTTTATTTCGTTATTCTATTATGCTCTCTGTTAGATATTAATTGACCTATGATTATATTGTATTATATCTTATCTTTACTATTTAATATTCACTTATATTTATGTGATGGGATATTAAGATTTAATTATATTTAGTGGTCATCCATTGGTAGAAAATCACTCGCAATTAGTTAATTTTTGAAGTCTATACGTTATTCAAATTCTTTTCTCATAGAGTGTATAGCTAATTTTGTTCGATTACACCAGGGATACGCACTGTTTGGAACTAGGGACAACTTCGACATACTATGAGTTAAGCCATTATAAATTAAAAGTACTTGTTAAATGTGTAAGATGATAGTGGACATTATAAAAAGTAATCTAATTTAGACTAGCTGTTAACCGTGGCTTCGCCCGCAGTGCTATCTCTAAAACGGTTTGACTGATTTTTACGGATTTTTCACTTGACCTTATTGGAAGTAATTTAGGTTATTCTATTTTAGACTAGCTGTTACCCGCGACTTCGTCCGCATGAAATTTAGAGAAAATATGTTGTTCACTGTAAACATGTGCGTTGTTTGTACAGGACTCCAAGAGTAAATATAATTGAAATTAATATATCTGTGTCTATATCTGTAATTTGAATTGTAATGTCTTTTTCGTAATTTTGGTGGCCATTTTGTTTAATTTACCGTGCTTTCGTCTACATAACTCAGTAACCATAGTAATATATAAGAATATTGTATCGAGTTCAATAAGGACTATTTAAATTGTCAAATATTAAAAACTGCTTTGACAGACATAAAGTTTTATATCTTGATTTATATTTATGTAAGATTTCAAGACGTCAGCTCATTCATTGTTTACAATTCACCATATTGAAGATCTTTCTAATAAGATATTAGACCATAAATGTATTATTTTATTTTGATAATATGGGCATATTATATCATTATCTATTTCTAAGTCATTTTTTCATTAGTTCCTTATTCTGTGTCAGTGAGCACTATATATATATATATATATAGCACTACATGGTGGGTTAAGGTTCCCAATATGTTGTTGATGATAAACCTCATTTAAAACACTGTTCGTATTTATATATTATCTAATGTATACGTTACATGTCACTATAAGTGGCGTGCGTGTCGTACTAACAATAATATTTAATTAAGACAATTAAAAAAAAACTCATGCGGAGCTGCTGATACAGCTAGTATTGAATATATTGTTATATTAAAGTATACAGTACATTTAACTCCTTTAGTGTTTATACTTGGAGTGACTTTTTGACTACAAACTAATGTGTTCCAATTTTATTTTTTCATAAAACGTACATTGAGTAAAAAGGTAAACAATGAAAGTTCTATTTAATTTTATTTGATGTATCCGTAAGATGTTATTATACTAGCTTTTGCTCGCGGTTTACTTCGAGAACGATACATTTTTTTATGGAAGGACGA
Organism: Antheraea yamamai; assembly: GCA_036509395.1. Classification (NCBI taxonomy): domain Eukaryota; kingdom Metazoa; phylum Arthropoda; class Insecta; order Lepidoptera; family Saturniidae; genus Antheraea; species Antheraea yamamai. Next base: position 15,231,025 of record AP028429.1, read on the forward strand.
TGGCACCCTGTGTATTTTTATATGACTTACCACATGTATGCAAAATGTCATGTTGATCGGTTGTGTAGTGTGAGGCATGAATGCGTAACAATGAAATAGACAAACTCACTATTGTATTTATAACATTACTTAGGATAAATGTTATCTTTCTGTACATCTTCACATGCTAACTAATTTCACAGAGCTCGACTTCCAATGTGCATACAATGTTCACAAAAAGAGATACAAAGATATTTCTTTATGTGTCAATAAATCTTAATATATATATTTCTTGTGTGCGTGTGTATGTGACTGAACTCCTCCTAAACGACTGGACCGATTTTGATGAAATTTTTTGTGCGTGTTCGAGTGGATCCGAGAATGGTTTAGATTCACAATTGGACCCGGTAGGTGGCGCTGCGGTTGACTTTTGGGATTTCTATTTTTTATTATCAAGGCAGGACAACGTCCGCCAGGTCCGCTAGTACATATATATAGTTTGAAGGTGGTAGAGTCACGCTGAAGCTATTATTAGTTTCGACATGAATGGGTCGGCTCGCCCGGGGTACCACGCTATCACAGAAAACCGACGTGAAGTAACAGTGCTTGCATTGTTGCGTTTCGTTCGGTCAGTGAGAGCGCCGGAGGACCACCTCCCCTTTCCTCTCTTCTCCCCTCCTCTCACTATTCCTCATAACTCTTCCCCTTGCCCACAAACACAGGCTGGCAACGCAATTGTGACTCCACTAATGTTGCTAGTGTCTAGCATAGACGGTAAAGTTATATAATGATTTTATTATTTAAATTATTTTTAAAATAAAAAAGTGAAATGAAAAATATTTGTGAGTAAACAAACGACGCCTTCTTGAGGGTTTAACAGCAAATAAAAGTGTCAAGTAATTGAAAGTGGCAATAGAGGACAATATAATTCTACTAATTAGACATAGATTGGTACAGCTGGGTTTACAATTGCAATAAACTTTAATGGTTCACGTAAAACGAATTGCTTACATTATGTATTATAAAACCTTATTCATTTGGATGCTGAAGTCTTAACTCCTTTATACTTAGATAATAAAATTTCTATCAACTTCATCTATAAAGTATATTACTTACCATAAATAATTTTAGTACATCATAAATAATATATAGAGTTTGATATATTGAATTATCCTCACATTTCATAAAACAAAGTCCTCTGCTACAACAGTCTGTCTGCGATAATTCAAAAACTACTACTACTTTTATGCGGTATTCATCAGTACATAAAGTGATTAATGAGGAAGGTTTAGGTATATAATTAGTCAAGGTTTTTTATATTATCAAGGCGAGACAACGTTCGCCAGGCCAACTGGTATTCTTTTTTTTTTCAACTTGATTATCCACTGTTGGCCTGACGGGCTTTTACAGCTATACTGGCTGATAACTTACTACTTTCTTTATATATTCTCATATATAATAGTCACCCTAACTAATATTATAAGTGCGAAAGGGAGTTTGTTTATTCGTTACCCTTTCACGACTTAATTAATCAACCGATCATGAAATTTTGCTTACACGTTACCAGGGGTACATAAAAGTGTATGGGGTACCTCTTATCAAGAAAAATGTACTATTACTGAGGAATTGATTAAATCCATAATAGCGCGAGCGTAGTCACTAGCAAAAGCTGGTTCTATATATGTAGAGTTTCTTAACATACGTCATTATTTAGTTGTTACAAAGATGTAGCCCGGTGAAGCTGTTAAGATCTTGCTAGGTCAATAGCGTAGTCAGTTCGAAAAAAAAAGTTGTTCCAAAGAAATGTATTTTAAATTTCGGTAGAAAATAAAAACTTAAAAATATTTAAAAAAATAATCACAGCAAGTCTACTTTCATATATTTTCACTTCAGTTATCTTAGATAAAAAATGATTAAAGATTAATATTATAAAATTGCCGCTTCATTCTTTTCTGCATCCCGTAAATCTTCCTGAACATTATGTCCTTTAAAGTTATTGTAGGGCCTTAGAAATATTGAATAAGTTCCTAAGTTGTTAAGAAGAACCTTTCATTTGGTATTTATTATTGGTTCGATACATATTCTGTAGAAATATATTCAAAATTACCTTATTTAATTTATGCCGCTAGAAGGCACTTATGTACGTCAAAACTACCACCGGCTCGGAAACCAACCTAGTCATCGAGAAGAACCGGCAAGAAACTCGAACAGGTTTATCTTTTCATCATACAAAATTTTACAAATATAGATTGCAACATACCAAACATTCCAAACATAGATAAAGTTACATACGTTTTTGGTGGATGCACAGATATTTCCAGACGTCGCCAGCGTTCGCATATTCATCCACTCTATAATAAACCCTCAGATATTAAAACCCGCTTAACATGGTGCTTGTACTCACTGTTCGGTAAATCGGTAATGTGCTTTGTCACTTTGTTATAAAACCTAACACTATTACCTAAAAAACTGTTACTGGTCATAATGGCATGAAACGTGGAATGACTAATTTGTCTTTGCTTGTAGTATTTAAATTATATAGGTTTTATACTAAATCCAGCTTATCCAGGTTTTTGCAGACGTACATTTGATTATCAACAATGTATTAGACTCGCTAACGGTGAAATTAGTGTATATATATGTATCTAATGCACATGTATAAACAAAAAGGTATCAATTTTGAAATTAATATAAATGTAAAAATTAAATATAATATAAAAACCAACCGTCAATAATAATAAAAGTACATAATAATTATATTAATAATGTACAGAAAGTATTAATGTTTTTTTTGTATATCGTGTTGTGTTTATCGAATATATGTGCATCGAATCACTGCATATATAATTTAATAATCTGCATTTAAAGTAGGTTTAATAATATTTTCGATCACTTTCTATTTAAGAAATTCACTACATTTGGTGAGAACGTCTTTGTCTGATGCTTTTTTGTATTTCGTAGCTTTTTAGTAAAACAAATTTATATACAAACTTCAGATGATACATGTTTCTAATGCTGGAGACCTGTTAATAATTAAAAAAAAATATACTGTGCTAATATTATTATAATTTTAAGTACTTATTTGTGTATTATTGCGCTGTTACTATCATATAACACTATAATATTAAGCCCATGTTATAAAGGAGTTCAGATTATGATGCATGTTTATAAACTGAAGCCATAGCATTGATTCATCATCTTCTTATCCTTATCCCACCTAAGTACGGTCGGCACAACATGTTTTCCTTTTCCACTCTCGTCTGTCAGATGTAATTTCAATATTCACACTTTTTATACACGTGTCATTTTTCACACAATCCATCCTACTTTTTTCGGCCTTCCTCTATTCTTATCTGTCCACCATCATATTCAAAAATTTTCTAGTTACATGATTTTCATCTCTCCTCATGACATGCCCATACACCACACATCCACCTTAACATTTGAATCTCAACCACATGTAAATTTTTCCCATCAAATGATAGTATTAATTCAAATTTGTTTATATTGTTACAGTTTTAAATATCTGGGAATCCGAAGCAAAGTGAAGTGCGACATAAAGGATTATGTGTGAACATATATGTACAGACTACAGGGAAAGAAGGTGACAATTGTGTCGTGTTTGCAAATATATATGATTCTGTGTTTTGGATTATGATTGTTTGGAGAAAAATGAACACTAGCCGGCGGAGATACGGTGGCTGGTAAGCAAGTTCTTTATATGCTTTTATTCTGGACGTAGTTTAGTTTTTATTCCGTTTCTTAATTATATTATTGGTTCAATTAGTATCGTATCGCGTGGCATAGGCGTTCATTACTCGTTCCTTGTCGTGCCACACGGCACGTTCACGCTATGAACCCGTTTTCGTTTAGCGTACTTTATAACTAAAAAAATATGTCGTAGCTACTTCGCTCGTAAGGGCCATAGCCTGATGTTCGATATTCTGTAACTTCCTCCTATAAATATACTGTAGAAACTAAAAAAAAAAATTCAAATTTGACGGCTTAATTGATGGCGTGTTCAGATGTCACCGGCGTCGATAGACGTAGGTTAGAATCCTAGCAACTAGTGCCATTCGGCTTTTTCTAAGTCCGGCTGGCTAGCTCAAGTCGAAAATTTGTAGCCAAGCACCTGTTGGTGTGCACTGTAGATTAGTGTGTGTAAGCAAACAAAAAATAATTAATCTCTTAATATAATTAAATTCTCGAAAATCCTATACACGGTCCTATTGTATCTTTGTGATATTTTAGTAGATGGAAAGATCAGAACCATTATGTATTTAAGCCTATGTCAAATACTGCGACTTTATATAGTACATAGCAAAAGGTCTCTACCCAAAGGTAGTAATAGGTATAATCGTGACGGTAGTCCATGAAGTATTGGCAATTTCAAAACTACGAGATATTGACATAGTTTTCTCATGTAGTAAGTACTGCAAGATCATTTCTCAAGTTCAGATTTCTTAACGGTGGTTTTCTTCTCCATCAGCCAATAATATTGTAAATTCATAATTTCACCATATTTTAATTAGTATGCATATATAAGAACAGTAATAAGATTTGAGCTGTCGATAAGAAAGTAGTTTTAAATGAATTCATACATCACCAACTGTCTCGTATGAGACCGACTGTAATTAGCGGTTATATTCAGCGCTTTTCGCAATGTATATGAAATATCGTTAATATACATCGGAATCATTGAGTATTTCACACAGTAAGCGCTCGTTTACACTGAGAGCTGGTAGAATAACTCCGCGAGCGGATGTACAAAAAGTTTGCTTTCTTTGTGCCCTATTTTTTGTTTAAGAATGACATTAAATAAATTAATACAAATATCCTGTCTTTTCCATTACATTGGTTTTGTGAAACGTATGCGTAAGTCTATTTCCTTTCTCTGCAATTTGTTTTTCAATGTACATATTAAATGATTACAAATTCTGTGGTTTGAATAATGAAAGGAAATTCAGTAGTAGCAGTATTACACTTCTAAATCCGCTTTGATTAATTTATTAACACTGTTCGTAAATAATTAAAAAAAAAACAAATATTTTTGTAAAATCCAAAAACAACGTGTAACTCCTTTCATCAAAAGTTGCTGTCCCACCGGTTTTCGCATTCCAGTCGGCTCTATTTGCCCTGTCTTTTTATGTTTCTATTGTATACTAGCATCTGCTCGCGGCATTGAACGCGTTTATGTCATTTCGAAAATAAAATACAGTTCTTGTTACTCGTTGTTAATATCGTTTCCTATATGTGAAATTATTTTTAAAATCATCAAAGTATTACTTTACTCATTACAAATAAAAGATCAAATATTTTCTCTTTTTTAATAGTAGTTTCTCTTTACTTTTATAACGGCATTTGTAATATAAATCATTAAAATAATCTAAACTCCAATAAAAATATTCAGTTAAAAAGAATAGATAAATTTCAAGACAGCTCACTCATATAGAACAGCTATATAAAGTTTATTTTGGGTCTATGTTCTTTTATCCCTTCATTTATGAGTTATGAGTATAAAAAAAATTAAAAAGGTATTTGTTCGGTGTGCATAACGCCTAAAGGGGTTGGAACATTAAGTTGTGCCGGCACGAACAAGTACTCGGAAATTTGATTGATGAAAACGGCCCAGATACCTCGCTCAATATTAATACTTCAAGGGTGAGGTTAAAATAAAAATCCGATTTCATTTTCTTAAAACATTTTATTTCTGGTTCCGTATATACGTATGATTATATATTTAACGATGTTTTTCAACAGCGTTCTTTCTCTTAATTACCACTGTTGGTCTGAAGGGCCTTCATAAATTCATCAAACTTGGTGGAGACCGGTAGGTACTTATCTGGAATAGTAACTAACGCAAGGGTGTCAAAGTTACCTAACATTTGCTTGGACTTTTGCATTTCATTCAAACAGCGTGACTACTTTTTTTTTTACTTTATTTTTGGCAACCAATCATTTAGATTATTAATGCCATTGTCGAGTAGTTACTGGTATTACAAGTTCTTCTTCCATTCCAGTAGACTATTACGGTCATTGTCAAGTGAGTATCGATATTACAAGTTTCTTGATATAATTTCAATGAACTAACAAGATGGTGGCCATCTTGTTAGAACTTTCCATGGCGTTTTTGTGTCATCTCAGAATTCATGGTCCGTGGTATTATTTTCCATTCACTTCACTTATGCACAATAAACAAACTATATTACATAAAACACCACCAATTGTACACAATGTAGAGTCAAGTAACACAAGATTATGAATAAAATATAAAATCCACTACATGACAGACCAAAATCCCGCCAAAAACTCCAGCGTGACTACTTAAATGCATACCTAATCTTTAATTTAAAATCAGTAGATATAAGAAAGTGTATAATGCTTTTTTGGTTATATCAGCCCACATTTGATTTATCAAAATTAATTCTTTATGCGTGAAAATGATTATAAAATAACTCTTAAATAGTAGTTACAAATTTGTGAATAATACTTTTGATCTCACTTGCAAGGAGTTATAAGATTTGGAGGTTAGAATTTTTATTCTATGATTATTTTATCGTTATTCCTTCGAAAGACGTTTCTCTGAAAGAATTATGTTTCATATTTCGGCATATCTATTGTTTTCACCAAGAAAACATAATTAACTTTAACAAAAATGCACGGAAGAGTACCGTATTTTGAATGTATGTACGCCTTTTTCCATAGCAAGCTTTGTAAACGAAATGACTTGATAGCGTCACGAATTGTGTTATTGTTGCGGTGGTAGTGAATTTATTTCGTGTGGTATGGTTCTGGGAATGTTTTTAATAGGCTGTAATACGAGAAATGTATAGTAGTTTGATTTTGTAAGGTTATGCAAACATATTTTTAACCGATCGCGTAGAAAGGGAGTGTGTGTGTGTGTTTATCGAGTATGGCTGTTTATTATAAATAGATTAGATACTATTTATTAGAAAGTAATATTTCATTATATGGTCGCTAAAATGGAAGGTATTAAATAATTAATGTAAGAATCTAAAATGTTTTTCAATGATACAAGGAAATGGCTAATAATTATTATTTAGAGGCTTAATAATGTGTAAAATAATGCTGTTTATCTTTAAAGAAAAACTATTTTTTTTTACAAATAATTCAATATTATCTATACTTCTATACTAATATTATAAAGAGGTAAAGTTTGTGACGTTGTAGGGGGTAATCTCAGGAAGTACTAGTCCGATTTGAATAATTATTTCAGTGTTATATAGCTCATTCATCGAGAATGGTTATATATCATCAAGCTAAGGCCAATAGGAGCGGAGCACAGATGAAATATGTTTCAAAATCGAGATGTTTTTTTCTTTTTGAGAACTTCTGCTGCGTGTCAGCGTTAGCCCAGACTAGTAACTATTACTACGCGGACGAAGTCGCGGGCAGGGACTAGTTATAAGTAATGTGCATACTGAACCCTAAAACGTCATCCTGCCAAGTTGAAGGTTGGCTCTGTGCCCTCGATACCGTCTGATATATAACAATTTTATCAGAGACTTAATTTTTTTATAATTAGTAAGTTTACCAGTTATTATTACGTACACGAGTTATTTACACGTCTTATCGATCGAATTATCACTGAATATTTTGAGATAACAAATTGTGTGCGATCTTATACATTAACTACATAGTGACTGAAGTAATTTCAAGTACGTACCCAAATTTAGTTTAATTTTTTATTGTTTTTTTTAAATTAATTAAACACAAATTTGCCGAAAAATATATTTGTAGTTTTTAGTAAATAAAACGCTTAAAAACTATTAAAAATGGTTAATAAAATATAGTGATTTTTTAAAAAAAGTATAGCGTAAAAATATTTGGTGATTATGAGAATTTTGTAATATTACGGGCGCAATTTTTTTTTAAGATTATGAGTTATAATAAAAAATCCTTCAACTGACAATTTTACGTACACTATATTTTACGTTAACAATTTATCACTCTGTAGATTGGAATCGTTGATACTCAATATTAATATTATCACGTATACTACACTATATATTACGATTCGAATCGAAATCACGCTAAATCACATCGGTTTTCAATCATGCATTAGTCGAGGGAAATCGTTAACAAGCAGAGAATCAACAGAGCGATCTCGATGAATACGTGCGTAGCGGCACGCGTGATCTTCGTCGGGTGTTACAAAGCTTTCGCGATTTGCCATCCAATATATCTACATTCCTTACAATTTGTGACGATAGGAGTAATAAGGGATTTGTTTTAACCCCTCGGCAGATTTTTTAAGACCTAGATACCAAAATGGCGGATTGTGAGTTTAAATATGTACTTAATTTTTAAATTAACTACATAATTAATTTTGTAATAAATACGATTTTTTAAACTATGCTACCAACAGTCTGTTGACTACTGTATCATAAGGTCTACATTCGTTTGTATGAAGCTTAAACCCTTGCGGTGTTATTACAGAAAAGTTAAATACGTATTGAATACTTGCTTCAAAAAGATTTCGTATTAAATGCACCGCGCTCGCCCGAGGCAAGTTCGCGTTATCCTTTTTCGCAAGTCTAACCGAACGTAACCAAAGCCGAGACAAAAGAGCAAGATGGCGAACATTCAGCGACCGCGGTGCATTTAATTCGAAACCTGTTTAAAGCAAGTGTTCAATACGTATTTAACTTTTTTGTGATAACACCGTTGTGGTTTTAGATAGTTTAGGACTTAATATTATAATTTAGAAGATTTATAAGGTTGAACAGATACTTGTTACTCTTTCACGCAAAACTACTAGAACAGATTTTTATGTAGCTTCTATATTTTGTGCAAAAATATATTGCCAGAGAGATATTCCGTGAATGTACCGAAAATTAAAGCCCTTATTGAAAAAAACATAAATGTGAAATGACAGCCGAGTTCAATATTATGATATATACCTTGGTTGTTGACTTCAACGACAAAAGAAGTGAGATCTAAATGGGTGCCAAGTTCAATGGTCAGTCCTGAAATTTATTTATAACAACATATAATATGTTATAACAAATTAAAATGTCATTTCTGCTTATAACGTGGAATAATATTGAATCCCAAGGTCTGACTTGTTAACTTGTTAAACTCTTAGTTATAACTACAAGAATGGATATGTTTGGATTGAAAAAATAAATAAGGATGGCACTCCACTCGTTATATATTTACGTGCATACTTAGGTATTCCACATAAAGACCGACTGTCATCTATTTGGATTGCTATTCTTACATTACAGGCGCTATAAGTAAATGCTCCTAATAGAATCAATTAATTGAAAAATTATAATAAAATAATAAAAAAATACTAGTTTGTTTCTAGGTCATCTGGAACTGGGTTAGAATTTAGGTCTATAGGTCAGTCAGTGAATATTTAAATAACTGTTTGATGTGTGTTTATAAAATTTGAAGCATATATATATCTCGCAAGTCTCAATACATAAGCCGAATTTGACATGTTTATGTGAAATCGTTTTTGACATTTTTGAGATATGAGGGGATGAAAAGTGTATCCAAATGGTGTGTGTAATATTACACAAGGAAGCGCACGCTCGCCTTTCTTTTAGCTTGTACTTGGCTTGACACGGTACCGCGTGTCTAGATTTCAAAATGGCCGCTTCATTTTTTTTCTGTAATCCGTAACTGTCCCTGAAAATTGTTATGCTTAAAATTCTTCTACAGCCTTAAAACCCTGAATTTAAGGAGTACCTTTCGATTTGGTATCAGTGGTTCAATAACTCTTCTGTAGATATATTGAATTTAGACCCTGAAAAGGCGCTCATGTACGTTAAAACTACCAACGGATAGGAAAACAACCCAGTCATCGAGAAGAATCGGCAAGAAGCTCGATCTGGTTTATCTTTTCACTATACATATTTTTACTAACATAAACATTCGGTTTTGGTGGATGCACAGAGACCTCTCTTCATTCTCCAAACGTCACCGTCGTTCCAATACATGTTCAAATTTAAAAATACGTCTAAAACATACATACCGTTTAACCATAACATGTATATAAAAACAAGTTGCAGGTGTATATTTGGTTAGAATACGGACATTTGAAATAACTGATACTCACTGTAACGGGTATTCAATACTTTGGTCGTGTAAATTATACCTTTACGATACGACGCGTCGCTATCAATTGTCATATATATTATTCGAGATATTTATGAATTATTTATCTTTATCTCCGGATAATATCTACGCCTGGTGTTTGTTATAAAAGCTATATGAACTTAGTGGACGGTATCTGATGGTACAGTACAACACTGCAGCGAGCACTGCGACATCTGAATCCATTAGTATTCAGCAAGTTTACAGCGAAATTAGTTTTAGAGCTTCTTATTTTCTACGAGATAAAAAGTCTTCATCTATTATATTACTATGGCTATTCTTACATATATAAGATTTTATATAAAAAATAACGTATACTTATACCCTCTTGAATATAACTCCATAATACTTATGCATACACTATCGAATCTCTCTATCAAATCTGTTTTCGCGACTTAAACTAGTGAAACCTTATGTAAAAAAACACTTTTTTTACGCACGAGTATCGTACTCAATGGCTCCACGCCGAGGGAACGGACCTAGGCTTGAGCTGCTGCCGGGGGGACCTAGTCTGGTGTGCGGGAGCGAAATTTACCCCCAGACAAAGCCATTTATTTATCTACTATTTTCTCGTACTTAAGTCGCGTCGCCATTAAAAGTACGATAACTTTTGATAGACTGAACCGATTTTAATGAAACAAATATTAAATGATACTCGAAGATATGCTTTATGATTTTTTGGAGAGGTTTTATCATGAACGCAGTATTTTAGTATTGATACGTGTTCATACAAAAGGATAGATAGACAGACATTACTAAAATTGATTGAAATGTATTTTATTACTTATTCCTAAACACATGCAACATTTTTTTTACAGAAATCTAATAAGTGCAGACATATTACATTTATATTATTATTATATGTATAGAAGATAAATCCATTTAGACTACGTTTAGATCGTGGCGTAGAAATATACACTAGAAAAATCCTTCTACAGAGTTGAGTAATAAGATAGAATACATAGTGTATACACGTATAATATAGCTTAAGATATATCTTATATTCTACCATGTTTTTGAAATTATTTCATTTGTAACTTATGAGTAAATTATGAATAATGAGGTTGAAATTGTCCCGCTTGCTTTGAAACTCGCCGCAAGACGTCCGCGTCGCTTCTCCTTACAGGGACACGTAGTCATTATAATGTCACGGAAACACTTACGATCACAGTATTTGAGGTGAGAGGCCGCCTATTAAGCGTCAACAAATGACTACTATAAGTATCCTGTCTTCGGTTTTCTAAACAGTTTACTGTTTTAGTGATACCGGGAACGAATAATTTTCGAACTGTTATATCGCATGAGATAGTATAAATTACATATATCGATAATGTAATGACCTATCCTTTATAGTTCTCTTTTTATGGATGAATGACATCCTATATCATTTTCTGTACCCTTGACAATGTGTATGCAAAATTTCATGAAGTTCGATTTGTAGATAGTTAAGACATGAAAGTGTAACAAACAAATGAACTCACAGTCGCATTTATAATATTAGAATGATTCCTAACTTATATGGAATACACAATATATTCAACGGTAACAAGTTACACAAATTCCCCCGAGAAATTCTGATCAGTGATCCTAAAACCACCTTTGCTTTATGGCCATGTTAATATTTCCCGGGAACGCGTTATTGAGTGCCGGAACCAACTTGTATCTGAAATGGAGACCTCACTTGACTACGTCTCGCATTGGAGTAGACAGAACTTGAGCCATTTTAACCCCAAAAAGACACAAGTTTGCGTAATTACCGCAAAAAAGACAAAATTTGACGCAATGCCTAGTTTTCAGGGAGTCCCCTTAGTCACCAAGCCCAGTAGTGGTATCCTCGGCGTTGACATACACGTCCAGTTTGGCCGTCATTTGGAAACAAAAGCAATGCTGGCCTCCTGACTGAAATTTGAAATTTCATCCACACCACCATGATGGGTGGAGGTCTTCCACGGTAAGGTTCTCAAGATCGCTTGTGCCTCGTACTTCGATCCTGTGGAATCGACTCACAGCGGCGGTGTTTCCAAACCTTTACGAGTTACAAACCTTGAAGAAACGAGCGTACACTTCTTTAAAAGGCTGGCAACGCACTTGCTACTCCTCTGGTGTTGGTAGTGTCTATAGACGGCGGTGATCACTTACAATCAGGTGACCCGTCAGTTCGTTTGCCCTCTATAATATGTACAAATATATAAGAAAAAGATACTCAGGAAATTAAATCTACCGGAAGACTGGCTCTCCTTTACAGTTATAGTTAAGTATATCGTCGCGGTATTTATACAAGTTTATTATTACAAATGTTTTGATAGATTTAAAATAAGTCCATATATACTAGGAAAACATAATTAAGTTTCTTAAGTGGAAATAAAGTAGAAATAATTTTCTATAAGTATTCTTCCGTGTGCTTTCAAACACATTCGTTACCAATGTTTTAAACACTAAGGTATTCCCTTTAACCATTTAAATCCGTACCTACCTGGTCAGCATAACCGTAGATGTTTTTATGTGCATAGAAAGTAGAAATAATTTTCTATAAATATTCTTCGGTGGTCATCTAAGTGTTAGGTTACTTCAGCAATTGTATACAAAGTTAAACAATTTATCGTTGACACCGCATTCCTTACAAATGTAACCGTATAGTCGTCGAATGTAAGCGAAATTGTAGAAATTACTTTGCAAATTGTACGAGTTGTGTTCGAGGAAATAATTTTCCGTTTGAACACCTTTATGTTTAATCTGATCTCTTTTCAAGAAATAGCTATAAAATAAAATGTAAACGTCTTTTTTTACTGACCTGTTATGGGCAATGGACAAGAATAAATGTTCGTTCGTTTAAAATTCTAAGCTTCCGAAATGTTTCCACTGATTACTTGGAAATTTTGATACAAAGTTGCATTTCAATACGAAAATAAAAAATGTACCAAATTATATACAAACCACAATCAAATTTGTTGATTGATAATATTGTTCTTCTTGGAGAAAGTGCTGCCGTGCTCCAGAATGGCGAGAAAAACTGGAGAATCTGTTTTTAAAGATTAGTTGGATAAAAACTGAATATTGGCGTTGCGACTTCGGGAATCCATCCAGTTTTTGTCATATAATTTTAAATAGATTAGAATGGATAAGATTAAGAATGAGTATACCAGAGGATGTTTGAATATAGCACCAGTGACAGAGAACTTGAGGAGTAAGGGTAAAAAGATGATGAATTAAGGCGTTATTAAGCGAATATACTGTGATATTGTAATATTCCTACGAAAAAATCTACAGTGAAGACACATTTTAGTTTACGTTATGGGGATACATATTCTGAATTTGTTTTGAAGATATAAAACCTTTCTGGTTTTGTTTTGTTCTCGTGGTGCGTGTAATAGGAGGCAGGTATATGTAATCCTTTAATAAACTCTTTGAAGTACAGTCCCTCATCCACTGATATCTCTTGAGCGTAGCATACACGGTTGGGCCGCTTTTAAGGACAATGTTTTGTGACATATAAATTTAAATGACTGACACAACTGACTTGTATGAAAAAATATGTTTGTTTGAACATTAAGCTTTATGATTAAAACCAGCGGGCCCGGCGGACGTTGCCCCACCCTGAAAATAAAAAACCTCGATAAGTTGTATACCTAAACCTTCCTCGTGAATCACCTACTCGTGAAAACAGCATGAAAATCCGTGCTGTAGTTTTTGAGTTTATCGCAAACAGACATACAGACAGACGTGGCAGAGGACTTTGTTTTAATTGACTTTGCTAATGTGTAATATAATTGTTTTATAATGTGTAAAGATAACGCAACATTAACCACGAGACTTTGCGTAGTTTTATGTAGATTCCAAGCGGCTTTGAATAATTGAAAACAGCGTAACATATAACCTTTATAATTAAATTGTATATATTTTGTTAGCTTGACTAATAAATCTATTCGTATTTCACTAAACGATATTAAAATATTTCATAAAAATAAATAGCGCATTCGTACGTTTAGTGAAAATTTAATACGCACAATACAACAATTTCACGCTCCGTTGGTGAAATTACAGCTACGTAATGAATGAAGACATTATGCTAAGTGGATTTATTAACAAGCACCAATGTATTCCTACTATTTGAAAGCATAGTTAGCTATCCATATTAATTTATAAAATGTCTTGATTCGATTCAGTACCTATATATATCGCTAATTCCACCTTTCTTTTAGTGATCTCCTTTCTTTGATTTCTTTCGCGTTTAGAATAATATTTTTTCAGTTTAAGTACATTTCATTGTATTAAATTATATTATGCGACTTTTTAACTAACTAAAGAGAAATGGTTCCTATCAAATCGCAGCCACCTCTCCTACACTGCAATTAAAATGTAATTGCGTGTTAAGTTAATTTTGACAATGCATAATAAAGAAATATAGAAAAATCACATGATTTATGTTCAATTTATAAATTGCCAATTTATTAATTATATAAAACATTTTCTAGCATCGTTCACAACTGAAATTTCTTTTCAGTAAAACATTATAAGGTCGCCATTTGATTGAATTGAATTAATTTGTCTTTTGTTAAAATTTTACAGTGATTTTATGTTTAATTTCTTTTATTTGTTGTTTACTCTAAATAATATTTTCTCTTGTTGTTGTTGTTGTTCAAATAATAATAAGAAAACTAAAGCAAATATAAGAAATTTTAAAAACAATATTCGTTCGTTATTCGTTTTCTTGTGTTTTCTTTACTAGAATTAAGTGAGTGTAATTAAAGAACCATTTGACCTTTTTGTAATCTAAATAGTCATGTCTTGTATTAAGAATGTTTCAGACTAACTTTTAAAATACCTTATAATACATTTCATATATGAAACTCCCTGAGCGGTCGTACAGAAATATATCGTATTCCATTTTGCCATAGTTAACAGAACCAGTACTAATTTTATAACCGGATAAAGGCATGATTCTGTGTGGAATCGTGAAGATAGCAGAATAAATTATTACTTATGTAATTTAAACTAATCACTATTGCTCATTTAATGACTTATATTATAATTAAGGTTACCACTTTCAGTGTAAAATACAGTTGAAAAAGTGCAATTATTTATTACGTCTATTGAAAATATTCAACACACACGATATTTAGGTATGTTCACAAAAATATAACTTAATTATTTATGTAGGATATCCTAAATAATATTATAAATGTTAATGTGAGTTTGTTTATTACGCTTTCATGCCTCAACTAACTATTCAGTCGATCATCATGATATTTTGCAGACGTTCTTACAAAAAGTGTACTATTCCCGTAGAATATGTCGAAACATTAACGCGAGAAAGTTGTAGTTCATTCGTAATCATTTACTTTTTTGTATTATTTAATACTAGCTGATCCCGCGACTTCGTCCGCGTGGAATAGTTTCTTTGGGCTAACGCTAACACAGCGAAATCTCTCAAAAGGAAAAATAAATGATTTAGAAAGATTCTTCATTGGTTCTCCACTCATATTGGTCTTAGCCTGATGATATATAGACGATAGCCTTCCTCGGTAAATAAGCTATCTAACTCTGAAAGAATTTTTCAAATCGGGCCTGCTTTATAATAGTAGTATATATTTATTCTATAAATAATTACACATTACAAATAAATATCTCATAGATAAATACAATAATAAATTACAAATATACAGTTTAAGTACTTTTTTTAAACTAGGATAAGAAGATGCGAATCATTCGTCACTTGGTGTTTAGAGCCTTGGCTTGTTCGACATATCATGTCTTTTACTCGCTCCTAAAAGTGGCATGCGTGTATACAGTATAATCTAATGTTAAACATGCGATCATGGAATATAATCTAGCGGATGACATTGGCCGTGATCGTTTTCGCTCCGAGAAAGCACCCGTGCCATCATTGACGATCGTTGTAAACTAGTTCGCTCCGGTTGTGTGCAATATTTTCACTTATGTAAATCATAAAATTCTCTTACCCCTGCGAACTATGCAACTGGTCAGGAAATATACTTTCAGTTTTGCCTCTTAAGAGGAAACTCGGACGGTATTTCATCCATTAACATATATCCCTCTGCTTTATCCTTGGTTACATTGGAGCGATTATTTTGTACCACATAATATCAATGGTAATAGATCTAACACCTGTCTTTCTTAAATTATTATATTTACCCAATTATACTAGATTAATCAAAGGAATTTGACAACAAATAAAAATATACAGATAGCGCCAAAGTCCTTATATCATTCCAGTTTTAGAGGACGCAGGGAATTATGAAATTATGACTTCACTATTTTTGTGGGTATAAATAACCAGTACTAACTGTTCTTGTATCTGTCGCACTCTGTTATATAGATAACTATGGCAGAGTGCAACAGCAATACGTTCCGTTAAAAACGTATCCTTCGAATATCTTGACAACCGCCGCGATGTGCCGCACCATTCTTCTTATGAAGAATAATAGAGATATTGACTGATATGCACGCATATTTACGTATTCATTCATTAATAGGCTAGTCTCAGACGCCTCAAATTGTCTATTTATTAACGAAATATAATAAGTAAACTGAGATATACAGCGTAAATATTTACTACACAGCACGTAACAACGTAAAATTAAAAGCATACTGGATTAGAATTTTACATTTAGAAATTTTTCACGGTACTTCAAACAATTTCATCCTCACTCAACTGGAATTGCACTGTTTTTAATAGACTTTAAAAAGAAGTTCTATTTTTCTGTAGTATATTTATTTGCATGCAATTTTCTCACAAACTACATAACCTATTTTTGTAATTCTTTTACTTTTTTTTTGGTGAAAATATTAACAAAGTTGTACCATAAATATAGTGCGATCAAAAGTTAGTAGTATGTACCAATTGCCTACACAATTGTTGGACATCTGTTTTTCATTTTTAAAATGTATTTTTTTTCTGTCTAATTAGTGTGTAATTTAATTTAATTATATGGTTGTTCCAACAATAAAGTATTTCTTTCTTTCTTTCTACCACCGGCAGATATACAATATATCGACAATCGTCGCTATTATTCTAGGATGTCTCGAACAGTTTTTTTTTCGAACTGTCTACACTATTGGCGTAGTAAGGACTTAACAGCTTCACCGGACTACGTCTCGAACAGTCTCAACAGCCGAGTATGTACTAACCCTTCTATATTTTATTTTTGGCAACCAATCTTCTAGTAGATTATTACTGCCATTGTCGAATAGATAATGATATCACAAGTTATTGGCGATAAATTCAGTGAACTGAAAAGATGGTGGCCGTCTTGTTAGAAGATTCCAGGGAGTTTTTGTGACAAATCAGATTCCGTGCTGTATTATTTCCCATCCACTTCACTTGTGAATAAAATATAAAAACCACTACATGGCATTCCAAGATTATGCTAAAACTCCATATAATAACTCATCCGACAAATTAAAAGAGTCACTGACGAGTTTGTCTCGAAGCTTAGTGATTACAACTTAGTCGAATAGGATTCTTTATATTTAAGCGATGATGAATCAGTGTTAGCGTATTTGGAGAACGCGTCGATCGACGTAGGTTTATATCTTCGAATGAATTTGAGCGATCGTTGATGAAAACGTCGTGTAAAAGTATAGCAAGATGGTAGGACTTCTCCTTGGCTCGCCTGGTTTGTTACCACCCTCAAATTGAAAATCTGTCACCAAGCATCTATTAGTGTTCCAACAGCTCCGCTTGAAATCCATTCCCTCTAGGTTTAGCGTGTTTATTATCTTGAATCATGTCGTCATTTAGCATCAGGTCAGATTGTGGGCAAATCCTAAAACCTATAATGTAAAATAGCACTTGCATGTAGATGTATGTGGTGTTTTATGAAGTTCAACTTAAATTAAGTTCGTATGTTTTTTTTCCACTAATAATAATAGTTGTGCGGTCTTTTGTTACCACAAATCTATTCGGTGATACTTTAATGGAATAAGAAAATGACGTAGTTATTAACTCTGAAATTTGTCAGTTAATATATTTTTTATACCGGTTGATAGTTATACTTGATGGGAAGTATGGTACAGTCCAAAAAGAACGATGACTGTCGGTGTTAAAAACTAACAGCCGACAGTCGACGTCATCATTCCGACCTACAAAAGTGCCTCTTTACGCCTCGTTTAAAGGCCCCGATATCGTAAGAGTTAGGAAACACGCTGATCGATGTCACATCTTTACAGCATAAGGATTTTCAAACTTCATTGTTCTGGTCGGGATAGTTGCTACTTTGAATCTGTAAAGACACGTACCCGCCCGCGTAGTTCGTTAGTGAAAAGAAGAGGATGAGATGAGGTTAACTACTTAGAACACTCGCCATGATACAGATAACGCGATAGACATTATGAGTAAAACGAAGATTTAATAAAAATAAAACTGGCTTCAAAAATATACTTTAAAAAAGTGACCAAAATGTCCTTAACCATATTTGGGTACCCACCTTATCTTGCCTTTACCTTATCACCTTATATACATATACCAATATCGCAACTAATATATTTTCTTTTCGATTTTGTGGAGTTTTCTAATGCATCTATGAAATCCAACGTCTAATGCGAATGATATATTAAAATGAGACTCACTAGAAAATATTCCATTCAAAAAATATTTTTTCAAATCGATAAATGACAAAGTTCAGAGGTAACAAACATTAAAAAATACAATCTAATCAAAAATTATTTGGTATCGTTTAAAAATCAGTGTCTTAATTACTGCGATTAGAATATTAACGTTCTAGTACATCTTACGATGGCTGAATTTATCAATGAACGGATTTCAACTGAATTAAATATACAATCATATAGTATGTACTAACTTGCGAAATTGTAATTCAATTGTTACAACATATTGTACAGTAAAATACAACTTACAATTTCTTACATTAAACAATGACATGCCTGAAGTTTATAGTACTATGTATTAGCAGAATCCTATAATATTATATAATAACGTAAATGGATTTTAAGTAGGTATAATTTAAGATGAAATTTGTAGCTGATGCGGTAATAGAACCTAATGGTTATGTTTCTAGAGTAACGTCAATCATATGATAAGTTACAGACACGCGATTGGTCAAGTTAATCTTCTGTTAAGTTTTTTATTAGAACTTAGTTGGTACCCGCGATTTTGTTCTCGTAAATGGTTTTGTTGTCCCATTGGAACTACTTGCTTTATTTGTATTATTCCAGATAGTTGTTGTTGTTTTTTTTAAATTGTAATTTTCCAATTATTCAGTGTTACCATTACTGCTAAACCCCTATGGAGAAGCGTAATGATATATAGACTGTATAATAATAATAAAAGTTCTTTATAAATGGTAAAGGTCTCATCAAAATGGAATTAACCGTTCCTAAAATGAGCATTGACAAAACAACAGATTCTTCAGTTTTATCTATATTAAACTTTTACTAATTACATTACACTACACTATGTTACATTTACACTATGTCCATACCTATATAATAATAAAACAGATGTCTATACGTTAAGTGTTTGCATTTATAGCTTAGATTACTGGTTAACAAACTGTTTTTGCCTATCAGACGAATTTTAGCAATACAAAGTATTTTTTTAAGTTTCCTAGATGCTTATGGGGTCATAAAGCAAATCTTAAAACAATTACAGAATAGTGAAAGGACCTGGGTTCGCAAAGTGCTATGATCTCGAACCTTCCTTTCATGAAAATATAGTGAGAGAACATTGGTTGGTTATTTTCTAATGCCAGGGTAATTTCTATCTTCAAGATGATCGCATTTATCAGTTTCTTCTGGTAGCTTTATATGAAAGATATACTTTTATTATTACGCCATCTTTGGCTTTTTTCATATCGGAGTAATTATGATCAAACGCCAAATATTATAGAAGAAGTTCTCAGGTTTCTAATGCAACGTATAGGAATAGAGTGGTCAAAACATGACCAAAATATTTTCTCATCATTTTTTATATTATTTTCTCGCAAACTCTACCCTTGTAATTTCAAATCGTTTTTCGAATTTCCTATAGCTTAAAATGCATTAATGTAGATCAACATATAGATTGTTTTATGTACATTATACTGTATTTGATGAAAAAAAAATTATGTCATAGCAGACAAACGGACAGGTGGGTCACCAGATGATAAGTGATCACCACCGTCCATAGACACTAACAACACCAGGGGAGTCGAAAGTACGTTACCAGCCTGTGTTTGGGGGAAAGGGAGGGAGGGGAGAGGGGAGGGGAGGTGGGCTTCCGACGCTCTCACTGACCTAACGAAACGCAACAATGCAAGCACTGTTACTTTACGTCGTTTTTCTGTGAGAGGGTGGTACTACCCCGGGCGAGCCGACCCATTCACGCTGAAACCAGTAATAGCTTCAGCGTGGCTCTTACCACCTACAAACAAATAAATGTAATGATACACTTGTAATAAAGACACTTTATTATTTACAGGTCCAAAATGGCTGCGGATGTCGCGTCACACATACGAAAAACGACATGCGTCTGGTTAATTTTTACTTTAGTGAATGTAAGTACTCACGTTTTTTAAATTTTAAAACCGTATAGATTTAAATATAAAATGATAAGAAGAATAAAGCAGATTATTTTTTATAAAATCCATTGTACGGAAGTAGGTAATTAGAGATAATTTGTTGTGTTTTCAATACTCTGTTATTATCACAATTCTACAGTTTTAAGCTTATATCTATACTAATATTATAAAGAGGTAAAGTTTGTGAGTTTGTGACGTTGTAGGGGTAATCTCAGGAAGTACTAAACTGATTTTAAAAATTCTATTACCAATAGAATGCCACGTTATTTGTGAATGTCATAGGTTATATATCATCACGCTGAGACCAATAGGAGCGGAGCAACAATGAAGAATGTTTCAAAATCGGGGTTTTTTTTATTAATTAAATTATTAACATTAGTGTGGTTTTCATATCTTTTGGCACTCGGAGCAAGAATTATGAACATTTTTATAAAGTCTATTAATCAATCAAACGTATGACAAGATGCACAATATCGATATTACATGTACGCAAGGCCCTATACTACGCGTCGCTAGTTTTGACGAAAGCAACACAAGCGCAATGCGGCCGGTCATGCTTACGGTAGCATGTGATGACGCGAAATTATAAATTAATCTCCTGCCAAAAATACCGCTCAATGCGCTTAAAGAAGTTTTCGTTTAAAAAAAAACACAAAAGTCGCTCGTGTTCGAGGTACGAAGAATAACTTTAAGAATCTCGTTAACCGCTTATGCAACATGCATAATTCATAAACAACACCGTTTAATGATAAAATGATGTACGATACTTGAAACAGATTAAGCTTAACACTTTTTGTATCTAGAAATCTGGTTTCTTCTATTTCCATTCACACGATTGCGAACGTTCGTTTTTGTACAATGATAAAGCAAAACCGATTTTGCAAAGACATATATGATGTTTGGTCGCGCTTTCCATTTCATTTTGAAACGTGAGAACGTGTATTTAAACGATCACTGACAGTACACAATGTGGATTGCAACGTCGTCGATGCTATTAGGATTGAATAAAAGAATATGAAAGTTCTTATAATGCAACGAAAAACTTATTGAATGTGAAATAATATAATGAATGTTATTTGAACAGTTGTAACGAATTTGCAGCAATGTCATCGTGGATCCGATTTAATTTCTTTTATTGTATTTTAACTCGTTGAAATTTTTGGTCGAATCTGAGACTGTCATGTATTTATATATTAACAAGTGAAGCGAAAATTTTGTACACCTTTTTAAGCGAATTGCGCGAACAGATGAACGTGAAATTTGGCATAGATAAAGTTTATACGGAGGAGAAGTGCACAAAGCTATTTTTTATATAAAATGCATGCAAAATACATTAAATTAATTAAAACAAACATTACAAACACTACTGATTGAATGACACACAACGTATACACACATGTAAATGAAAAAGAAGTTTCACCCTCCTTCATTTCACTCTTACGTTCCAATTACCTTTTTTCATAATACATTCAATATTTTTAACATGACTTACGTTCCATACCTTACATGGCCTTTGAAATTAACTGGTGAAATTGTAAGTTAATTTAATAATAAAATAATATGTAAATTTAGAATATACATTAATAAATACTTAAATAATTAATTGATAAATAATATTTCTGTATTAAATTTATGAAACCACTGAAATAATTATTATTCTTTTTGGTTTTATTGAATGTCAAAATGAATTATGGTCGAATCTCGACCACTAGTATAGATTATTCATTCATAAACGTGGATTATTGAAGTGAAACGTCTTATGAGCTTTGAAATTCTGATCTGCAACCTCATTGTCTGACGAAAAGTGGTGAGCGTAAACACAGTGTGGGGTAGAGTGTTGAAAACACTGGTTCTCATCCGATCACCGAAGTCCAGCAACGTCGGGCGCGGTCTGTACTTGAATAGGCGAACGCGTGGGTACACCGCGTGACTTTTTGATGTATTTTTTTTCAATGAAAATGTTTCTGTATAAAAAAAAATCACTTCCATCGTGTGGCTTTACGACACACCCTGGTTTTAGATTACATGCAATTCGCTTCACAACAGTTTTATTTATTTCTTCTACACCACGGCCATAGCACACACGCTCCTTAGAATAGTAACATATTTGGTATTAGACACATTTATACAAAACATGAATTCTTAGATATTACAACAACTTTCTGTAAAGTTCTAATAAGAGAACTACCGTTTTTCTAGCATACTGAAGCCGTTACATATTGTAATAATTACTTAATTGATATAGATCCGCATTGGTGAAAATTGAATGTCAATTTTATAAAAATAGGAAACTGATGATTGTTTTGTTATGTTGCACTCTTTAATATATTCGTAACTAGCGGCCCGCTCCGGCTTCGCACGGGTATAAAATATATAGCCTATGTCATTCACTGATAAAATGATTAAAATCGATCCAGTAGTTTTGATTTATTCATTACTGCCCGTGGCCCGCCTGCGTTTGTTGCAATGTAAGCGGAAAAAATGTAATTATTTACAATATCACATTAGAAACATCAAAAATAACAGTATTTCTTCACTATTTAATGGATGTTATTATAGATATAAACCTTCCTCTTCAATCACTCTATCTATTAAAAAAACCGCATAAAAATCCGTTGCGTAGTTTTAAAGATTTAAGCATACATAGGGATATAGGAACAGAGAAAGCGACTTTGTTTTATACTATGTAGTGATATGCATTTATCGAATACTGAAAATATTTAGAAACATTTAAAACTAAACAATATCCTGATTTTTTTATACGAAACTTGGTTCAGATAACTAATTATTATTGTTTATATGAATATTATTTGTTCAGTAATTGTAAATATTGCTCTAATTGCAATTATATTTTCTACGTTTACTACTTTTGTTACGTTACCTTTTCCTACATCTTAAATGATTTAGCTGTAATAAAAAGTAGCGAATACAATTTTTTGTCGATTCCCGTTTACTATAAAAAAACTTAACCCACTATTTAATAAGCAGAATCGAAACTCCGTCCTTGGCGAGGTCGACTATGCAACCCGGTAAAGTGCAGAAGGCCTCTGACTTCTGCAAATGTCGTCTCGTTCGACGACTTTCTTATACGGTTAGTGTAAACGCAGCAGTGTCCGCTCCATTTGCCGTGGTCGAACCGCGCATGCGCGTCCGTTGGCACACATAGTCCACATATCGCACACCGGCAATTGGACCAAGACTGTAAAAACATACGGACAGAGACTGCAGGCTTTGTAGAATCGCTACGGACTTATCAATTAATTTAACTATGCGCGCACTACGGTGTTTTTCACACGTTGACATATATATTCTAGGTATTAAAATGTATTGTTATTGGAAATAAAAAATACAATAATTTATATACCTTCTTCTATTTTATTTTTGGCAACCAGTCTTCTAGTGGACTATTACTTCCATTGTCAAGTGAGTAACGATATTACAAGTTTCCCGATATAATTTCAATGAACTAATAAGATGGTGGCCATCTTGTTAGATCTTTCCTGAGAGTTTTTGTGGCAAGTCAGAATCCATGCTCCGTGGTATTATTTCCGATCCACTCCACTTGTGCACAATAACCAAACTACATTACGTAAAACACCACCCATACTACATTATATAGAGCCAAATAACACACGATTATGAATAATATATAAGTACACTACATGCCATTCCAAGATCCCGCCAAAAACTCATCTATATATACGCGTAAATAAAATGTTAGAGATCTGCTATAATGCGCACATCATTTAAAAACTAT
>AP028429.1:15255584-15395060 GCA_036509395.1 Antheraea yamamai
AAACTATGAGTGTACGCAGTAGTTTAAGTAACGCAGATGAGCATAAGAAAACATCATCATCTTATCCCACCTAAGTAGGTAGATACAACATGTTTTCCCATTCCAATCTCCCCTTTGTGATGTTATATCACTATTCACACCTTTAGTATATTTTTCACAAAATCCATCCATACCTTTTTCGGTCTTCCTTTACTCCTACATACGTCCACCTTTATACTTAAAACTTTTCTAGTTAGTTTATAGTTATATGACTTTCATCTCTGTTAATGAGATGATCATACCATGATATAACCTACTACTCCTCAACTTCTTTGTCACTGGTGCTATTTTCAAACTTCCTCTGATATACTCATTTTTAATCTTATTCATTCTAGTTACACCACACATCCACCTTAATATTCGCATCTCTAGTAGTAGTCTCCTCTTTAGTAGTATTTTCTCATCCGTCTCTTTTGTAGCTCAAAACTCAGATCCATAAAGCATGACTGGTTAATTAAGTGAATGAAGTATTAAAAAGTGGTGTTCGAAAATACATTCTTCCTCAGATAGTGTTGCTGAAATATTGGTAAACCCTACGTACGGTTAAAATTACAATAGGCTGAATTGCACTCTGCAAACAAGAAAGAGAATACAAAAACAAAATATATGTTTTAATTATATACATTTACGTAATAAACTAATGTTCATTAATGATCTGATATAGATGGAATGACTGACGGATATAGTGCAAGATGTACAATTATATACACTTTATAATGAATTGTATGTATCGTTTAATAATATATGAGTGTGATTCTTGATATTTATAATAAGTAATTTCGAGTATATCCCGTATTATGTGTTAAAATCTTAGTTACTTGCGACTTTTAGCCGAGGAATTGAAATTTGTAGCACATTAGATGAACTTCATATTTTTTTGTGAACTTAATACTTTATATTTTATTATGCCGTTATTCATCACTACAATTAACGTACGACAGATTACTATCTAAGACTCTGTACACCAGATTTTATCTAGATGTGTCTGTGACTGTGGTTATACTCAAAGGGTAATTAAAGTGACATTATTTTTTGGTGTTTTTCTTAAATTATAATAAATTATAGCAGGTCAATCTAGAAGGTGACTCATTTGACCACATCGTTTAGATGATCTCAGCATTCTAACTAATATTAT
This sequence comes from Antheraea yamamai, assembly GCA_036509395.1. Taxonomy (NCBI): domain Eukaryota; kingdom Metazoa; phylum Arthropoda; class Insecta; order Lepidoptera; family Saturniidae; genus Antheraea; species Antheraea yamamai. The sequence goes on from AP028429.1 coordinate 15,256,759, forward strand.
AAATACGAATGTATGTTTGTTTGTTACGTTTTTGCCTCTTAAAATTTTACCTATTTGTTATTAGAGGTACGGTAAAAGACATAGGGTACATAATCTGCATTAATGTGAGCGAAGATGCGAGCAAGGGCTAGTATGTTATTATACACGATTATCAACTGGAATACGCTAAGCAATATAACTTTTTAGGCGAAGAGATATGCTAAAACTGCTGTAAATAATAGATAAAAGAACATGTAATAACGACTGAGAATATATATTGAAGCTACGGGCAAATCCTACCGGTAAATCAATCTAAACAATGATGCCCATAAATAGATCCACGTCGAAGATAGTAAGATGTAATGTTGTGTAATGAGATTGAACGAGGCGCAACAACCGCAATATTACACCTACAATATCACCTGTGGTATTCTTATTCACAATGCACTGCTTCGAATGGAGTCTCTTTCACTTTATAAATTTGTTAATTTTGATATGCTATGCTCGCGGCTCAACTTACGTATGTTATTATTTATTGCTATTGAAGTTACATTTCTTATGGCACGGTAGGAAAAATTGTGTTACGCGTAAAACTTTATGTATTTGTGTGTATGTGTCAGTATGTATAAGTGTCTGTGCTGGGTTTAGTAGTATACAAAAATGAGTAAATGTATAGTTGAGTAATTATACTACGGGCCTTCGTATAGTATATAGTTTATGAGTATTCCCATACATATAGGTATAGTTTTATACATACAGGCCAGAGAGTTTCATTCCCTCCGCGTGTCTACATGCACTGTTTTTTTTTTAAATTAGTTGTAGTAAAATAAATATTATAATCAGTTGAATAGTACGGAAGTTAAACTGCTGCAACGCTATCTGATAATAAGTTATAACAAAATGAACGCCATACAAATTTCTCTATGAGAAAACACTCAAGTATACTAATTTTCTTGGTGATCGATGAAACGTTGCTGGAGTTTATCGATTTCGAAATTACTAACCAGCATCATTTTTTATATATATTGATTATATTATTAATGATTCAAAAGAAATATAGTTCCAAAAGCAGGGAACAAAAAAAGAAGAAAAGTATAAAAACATGTCATAGTAAATGAGAAATGAATCACAAATATTCGCTTTATTGTAACAAACTATACTTAAATATTAAAACCCATCTTTATTAAAATATCCAGCACTTAACACAACCGTATTTACTTCTAACAGTGCCTTGATCTTATAATTAATCTTCGGTCAAATAAACTTTGGTATTCAAGATTCAATGTTCATGTTTGTTCCTTTTTTCTTGTATAAAGAACTTACGTTCTGCTTTTAAATTGGTCATTCAAACTTACCCAGCCCTAAGACGTAGTAAGTCTCCCCTTAAAGTATGTGCATACACATCCTGAACACATAATGGCTTGTGAAAGCCGTGTGAACCCGCTAGCATGTTATTGTGCACGTCACGTCCTATTGGTTCAATTATCCATGGCTATTACCCGTTTACCGTATTTAAAATACCAGTAGTTTCTATATATTTAAAAGGAAATAAATGACATGTTATTAAAGCGATTTCATATGCGCTTATTATATGAGTTGGTACGATTTTAAATATAAGATCTTTAGATGTAACGCCGTCCTTATTTTGTACGATTCTCGAATATATTAAAATACCAAGGTCAGATATACATACATAAAGTGCAAATTTTATTCAAACATAAGCATCAATTTTTGAGGACGATCTTCTACAGTAGAAACGTGAGTCTTTTGTATTCATGCCCACGAACAGTAATGCACGATGGAGTAAAGGTGGAACGGGGTAATCTTACTCTTGTAAATAAACCCGCAGATTTTTATCGCCACGTAATTTATGCGACTTGCTTTTGTTGGTTACTTACTATAGTTACTTAGAATTTGCAAAAAGAAGTTTTAAGAGGAAACACGATTTGCGAGAAATTTTTAGAACAGGTATTAACAGAAATTCATTGCACTCCTACTTTCCTGAAATATCAAATAGAACGCGAGAGACACAGCTGCAGTTTGGTCTGATATTACTTACTCCAAATGGAGGAAATTATGGTTTTGTATCCATCTAATTCCTTCTTCGAAACGAAATCGATTTTAATACTTTTTTAAAATCGATTTAAGAAAAGCTTATATTCGTATAAATTGTTTGTTGGATGTCTGAAAACGGCGATATAATTGGTCAATTTTAGTAAATCTAGAAGGCTCCTAGATTTGATAACATTTAATTTGTCAAAAAAATTAGAAAACTGCGATACATATTATATGGTATAGGAATGTTTGACATAATTCTATTATCAAGAGATAAAACAGAGGAATATATATTTATGGAATGAACGCCGCCCGCGTTGCATATTGAGAGCTATAGCTTGAAACGAATATAAATTTTCTGACAGTGTATCTTCACATATTTAAACAATAGTAAGTTAATGAGTTACTAAATGGTTAATTATTGCAAGTGCAACAGGACCTCAATGTGGAGCACTTTCGAATGAATAATGTATCACTAACGACACCAACGTACAATAAGTCCCATCCACGTGAGGCGAATGATAATGTTGTAACGGTCACAAATTTACCCATCCACGGATTCTGATGAATATGCAGATCTCATGATGACGCTGACGATGCTCGTCTTGGAATTCTAACGGTTGGTTTACTTTGACAACATATACTCTCATCACAAAGTCAACGGTTCGATTTCAACTATCGAAAGTAATATTGATCCGGTTTTCTAGAAGCGTAGTATCGAATAATAGTCAAGCTGTTTTTAATTTGCTTTTATTAATAACTTGTAATATGAGTATTCGTATTATACGGGCTAGAGGGGAAAAATTATTGGTAATTATTAGCCAATAATGTTCCTTACAAGATTGTTACGTTTCATTAATAGTGAAAGCTATCAATTGGGTAGACATTCCGGTCGTAAATACAGTGGTCATTTGACGCTTTGTTGTTCCATTTGTTAATCTATATTAAATACAAAAACATGCATCCATGTTAGAATTCTCGGGACGTACAATTACTCAATCATTTATTTTTTAGCATCACGTAAAAGCTTTGTCGTTATATGTCAATAGTAACCAATAAGGTCTACGTTCAACTTTCTAAATAACTTGGTAATATGAATATGTTTAGCTGGCGGCTTTTTTACGTAATTAAAAATTTCCTGGGATGTCTTGTTAGATCTCTTTTGTGATACAATACAAAGGCGGTGTCTTTGTTAAATCGTGAATCACAGATATCGTGAGACAATGTCATTGTATAGATGAGTGGTAGCAAATAGGAATTCCTTTAATTCAGACCATAGCAATTACCGTTCATCAAGCACAAACATTAGAACTACTTATAACTTGGTTTCTATTTAAGTGTATAATATGTTTAATGTATACTAACTTGTGCTTATAACTTCGTACATATGAAATAGCTTTTGATGACCTATTTGAAGTAAAACCTGACTGTTATATGCTTTTGTTAACTGTAAATTTATTATTATTGTCTAGTTACTATCGCAGTCTAAATTCTTCGTTGAATTTAGTCTTGTACCGATCTCAAAATAACATTCGAATAGGTTCTGTAGTTTTTAAAGAATGTACGTTGTGGCATATATAAATTACGTTTTCATTGCACTAGTAGCCTTCTGTGATTTCAATTATAATATAAAACCTAACACAGATAATGTACAATCTAATTTCCTGCTATTGAAAGACATTTGAGAATCGAATAGATATTTCAGGAGATTATCTCTTGCAAAGCAACAAACTCTTCTTTGGAATAATGGCATAACAATAAACAGATACACATGTATGTAATATTACAAAATAATATTTATATAAACATACGGATACAACAATTTAGATTATAACCTACTTCTAGAAAGAACTAATATAATATGATGTTTAAAATTATTTTACTGGTTATAATAACGAATTTAAAAAGAGAAATTTACATAATATTCGTATTTCTATCTTTAATTATAGATACCTTTTAAATAACGGGTTTGGTTTTGTTCTATATTTTTTTGTTTCTATGCCATTGCTAAATGTGCATTTGTTGCCTGTACTCGAACGATTTTTTAACCTACTGTTTTTAATATTTTACTCATTACACTAGTAAAATATTTTCTATCGTACTAGTAAATTGCAGTTTATCTTTTACAATATAGAACTTGATGAAAAAAAAATCTATGATATTAAATATTCTCTTTTTGTAGTTATATTCTGTATAGACGTCTTCATTGGCCGCACTGAATACAGCCGTAAGTGAGGGCTTTATGCGTAATATAGTCAAAAGTTGAATACACAACAAAGTTGAAATATTTTTATAGAAATTTAAAATTGGCATTTATTTTTCTATAATTAATAATAATGGAATAATTCATATTTATACCTAAATTTATGTTATGCGCTACTATATTTAGAGCGGTCAAAGACTTTGGCGAGAACTGTATATTTGGCAATTCTTCTAGAGTTAAAATATTTGTTGTGTCTTCGAATAACCTTCATAATCAATAGAATTTTGAAAATACCGTTAAATATATAAGTTTTATGATGTTAATAATTTTTATTAAGTCTGTATATAGAATCATCAAATACCCTGCGAATCATTTTCGTTGTCAAAAATTAAATAAAATAAAATAATTTGTGATTTAATTAAATTTGTTTAGCATCCTTATATTGCTCTAAAACAACGATTGATTTAAAAATTTACTTTAATGGTTCAATAAACAGCGAGTTTAAAATATTCTTGAATTAAGTTTCATAAATTCATATACCTTGTGAGTTAACAAGATCATATCGAAAGTTCTTAATTTTTTTATTGTATGTATACTGCAATTAGAACAGATAGTTAATAATTTTTATGAGAACATCGGTGCTTATAATTAAGTCATATACTTTAATTAAATCATATACTTTGGCGCCATAAACTTTATAATTAAATATTATGTGATTTTTAAATATAGTTGTACGTTACTTGTATATATATTATTGTTGCAATTGTTAAAAAAATCGTATACGACCTTTCAAATGTTGATATATATTTTCTATATACACTCAAATGTCAACATAAACTCAAGGGGAAGATGTATAAAACCATTATAAGACCAGTCATGCTGTAAGGATCTTAGTGCTGGGCTACGAAAGACACGGATTAGAGAAAATTACATATCGCAGAAATGCGAATGTTAACATTGTGTGGATGTGTGGTGTAACTAGAATGGTTACGATTGAGAATGAGTATATCCGAGGAAATTTTGAAAATAGCACCAGTGGCGGAAATTTCAGGAGTAATACGTTAGCAAGGTATATATGTCATGAGGAGAGGTGAAAGTCATGTAACCAGGAAAGTACAAAAGTATGAAGATATAGGACTAGAGGAAGTCTGAAAAAGGTATGGATAGTTTGAAAAATGATGTATGTATAAAAGGTATAAATGCTGATATGACATCTGACAGGGAAGAGTGAAAGAGGAAACATATGCCGACCCTACTTAAGTGGGATTAGTATAAGAGGACGATGAAAATAACTCTATAAGTTGATCATCTGACGGCAATTTTACCTGATGTTAAGTGACAATGATAACACTGTAGGTCTAGAAGGAGCGGTTCTCAAGTGCAGTTGTCAGAACACACCTATAGTGCTTGCCAATAGACTTTCAATTAGGTGATGTTCATTACGGAGCGAGTATTACAAAATATTTTAACATATCGAGGGGAGAAAGCGGGAATTTTGTAACTTGCATTTTGGGCTAAATCACTTTTTACCATATTCTTGTATAAAAAAAATACCGCTTCGAATGGTCTGGGTATCGTTTTCCTACGATTAAATTTTTTATCAACACTGCTTTGCTCTTTTACCTAGATACACATAAAAAAAATTGTCGTAACTAGGGTAAAATATGATATTTTTTAAAGAAAATTGATACTACTTCGTTTATGTGTCACAGAGACTGTTCGGAATTGCTTGCTATATAAGTACATACCAATTTTCAACTTTCTATCTCTATAATTACAATATGAGTTATGAATTTTTGAAATAGTTGATGGAAAGTGAGGACGAGGCCTAGGATGTAACGCGTTCACCCAGTAAAAGCACATTCACTCTTCTTTTGAAGATTACTTCATCATGTACTTCAGAAAAAACAGACGCAGTCAGCGTATTCCACTCCTTCGCGGTTCTCATAATAAATGACGATGCAAAGCACTTCGTCCGGATGAATGGTATGTCAACCGCGAATGAATGGAGCCCCGTACGGCGTCTGGTAGTTCTGAGATGAAACGGAGATGGTGGAATTAGTTGGTGCAAATCTTGTGCACATTCTCCGAAGCATAGTGTAGTGTAGTTACGATGTTTTGCTTCACTGCGTACTTACGCTCATTATATGATTTTAAGACAGCAACGAATCAATTAATTAGAATTGTAAAAATAACTGTCACTTAAAAATAATGTCTTAATCGATGTTTCTAGAACGCGTTTCTTATCTGTATCGAATTTTATGAATACGAAACGAGTAAACTTCCAGCTATTATAAACTGTGGGCACAGATGTTACCGACCTGATCCGGTTTTATGGTTACAATTAATATTTATTGTCTTTTCATCGCCCTATTTTTTTTTTCTATATCTCAGAGTTATACCTCAAGGCCCCAATTTGTGGGCGATTACGAAACCGATACATCGATAAGACTAATGTTCAGACATCTCCAACATATAATTTGTATCTCATAATATAAAATACGCGGTACACGTTATAAATAGAAGAAATAATATAATAACAATCATCAAATTACACGGCGGTGGCGTGCGTTTAGATCGGCTTTGTTGGTCACAACTTTTTTTTTAGTTCGTGGAAAAATACAAAGCGACCTTTATTTGAAACAATATGAAATTATCATATGAAGAACGACTTAGAAGTTCTTAATTACAAAAGTGGTTGGAATTCCTGAGTTATTTTTAAAATATTCAAAAGTCTAAAATACATACTTTGTTAAAATACGTATAACTAGCGGCTCGCCCGGCTTGATGAGATGCAATCAATGATATTATAACTAAAGGTATGTTACCTACATTATATTTTGACAAAACAAATGGCACAATAATGCACACTTAAGTAAAGTAATATTGTAACGCCACACTATCCTAGATAAAATGTGGAAGTAAGATGGCATATTCTCAATATCGGTGGTGAAAAAGAAACAGTTATACAGAAACAGTTGTTGCTTAGATACGGATTGACGGAGCAGCCGTCAAAATGAGCTAACTAGCAAAGTTTTAATAAGGCACTGTTGAAGCGCTTATAACGCATCAACAGCTTTTTAATTATAATATAATTGAGTGCAATGTATTAATTTACTTTCATAAATATGTAAACAATTCAGATGCATTTTTTGCTGCGTTGATATTTAAACTTTAACAAAGTCATAGAAGATAGAAGAATCTTCATACAAACAACATAGTATTTTCAATAATATAGAAATGATTACTGTGAATTATCTTTAGAAGATAGACATATACTGTCGTGGACTTTTCTATTGGCATTCTTAGGACGTACAATACTGTAGTACATTAGTTTGGTGTAGTTCATAAGGTTTAGCCCGCGTTTTCAATATAAGCTCGTGTAAATTCCTTTTTACGAATTCATTAGAATATATAGATTCTCTTCTACTTTATATAAATTTAATTACACGTGTTGTACGTGACACGTTACACGTGTGTAATAACATTCCGGAATAATTTTTCTTAATAATAGTGAGAAGCGTATCAAAATCGGTTCTGTTGTTTAGAATGAATAAGGGAACACTCAAACACGTAAAGCAACTTTGTATTAGACTGTTTGTAGGTAAATATTACTATAGATAGTTATGTAATGTGCGAATACATTTATATATATAGTTATTTCAGAAATATATTATACTAGCGGGTCCGGCAGACGTTGTCAGCCTTGATAAAAAAAAAATTCTAAAAGTCAACTGCAGCGCCACCTACCGGGTCTAATTGTGAATCTAAACCGTTCTCGGATCAACTGGAAAATGCACACAAAATTTCATCAAAATCGGTCCAGCCGCTTAGGAGGAGTACAGTGGCATACACACATACAGAAGAAATTGATATATAAAGATTTAACATAATATAAAACTATTTATATTAAATCATTTTTTATTAAAAAAATAGATACCTAGATTATGCTTTAAAACGAAACGAGAAGTATAAATTTTCTCATTTCAAGTTTGTGAGTGTGAAATTTCATGACATATTTCATATTTGTTTTAGTTTCTTCTGAACTTGTTTTCAAAATGTATCCCGTACCATGTACAATGTAGGGTTTTCGGTGAGAGGCTGGTACTACCCCGGGCGAGCCTACTCATTCATGCTGAAACCAGAAATAGCTTCAGCGTGGCTCTACCACCTACTATTTTTTATCATTTTATCATTTCATATTTTTTATACACAGTGTAAACTCCTTTTACGTCACTCGATTTAAAACAAACTTATAAAACGTAGTTTTTGGCGGGATCTTGGAATGCCATCTAATGGTCTTCATATTTTATCCATAATCTTGTGTTATTTGGCTCTATATTGTGTAATGTTGGTGGTGCTTTACGTAATATAGTTTGGTTATTGTGCACTAGTGAAGTGGATATGAATACCACGGAGTATGGATTCTGACTTGCCACAAAAACTCCCAGGAAAGTTCTAACAAGATGGCCACCATCTTCTTAGTTCATTGAAATTATATCGGGAAACTTGTAATAGCGTTACTCACTTGACAATGTCAGTAATAGTCTAGACTGTCTAGACTGGTTGCCAAAAGAAAATAGAAAAAGAAGAACTTCTGGAACACCAAAATTACTTAATTGACTTCGGTTGGTTTAATTTCATTTTTTTTTCTTCATTCAACAATTCTCAACAACGCCCTAAAATGCGCAATTCCATAAGTAATAATAAAGTTTACAATATATTTGTTTTACCTAGTAAAGGTTTAATATATCTCAATTCCAACAAATAATAGTATATTATTTAATTAAGTTTTTTTTTTTGTTTGACCTATGTTTGATCCGATTGAATCTTCGGTTTTGATCTTTTTTGGAGTTTGGTTATATTCCAGTAAGAGGGGAATTAATGTTTAATGGTTTTTTTTTTGTTTTTTTTAATTTTATTTTTTCTGGTTTTTTTTTTTTTTTTTTTTTTTTTTTTATTTTTTTTTTTTTTTTTTTTTTTTTTTTTTTTTTTTTTTTTTTTTATATTTTAAATTTTTTTTTTTTTTATTATAATTTTTTTTTTTTTTTATATAAAAATATTTTTTTTTTTTTTTTTTTTTTTTTTTTTTTTTTTTTTTTTTTTTTTTTTTTTTTTTTTTTTTTTTTTCTCCCCTTTTTTTTTATTTTTTTTTTTTTTTTTTTAAAATTATAATTTTTGGTTTTTTTTTTTTTTTTTTTCTCCCCCTCCTCTTCCTTTTTTTTTTTTTTTTTTTTTTTTCTTTTTTTTTTCTTTTTTTTAGATCTATATTTTTTTTTTTTTTTTTTTCTTCCCCCCGCGATTGTTTCTTTTTTTTTTTTTCTTTTCTTCCTTCATACCCTCTTATAATTTTTTTTTTTTTTTTTTTTTTTTTTTCTCCCTTTTTTTCTCCTTTTTTTTTTTTTTCTTTCTTTTTTTTTTTTTTAGTATTACCCGGGAAGTTCCCCCCCCCCCCTAAATAAAATTTTTTTTTTTTTTTTTACTTTTCCCTTTTTTTTTTTTTTTTTTTTGGGATATATTTTTTTTTTTTTTTTTTTTTCTCTCTCAATGGGCTTTTTTTTTTTTTTTTTTTTTTTTTTTTTTTTTTTTTTTTTTTTTTTTTTTTTTTCCTTTTTTTTTTTTTTTTTTTTTTTTTTTTTTTTTTTTTTATTGTTTTTTTCTTCCCTTTCTTTCTCTTTTTTGAATTTTTTAAAATATTTTTTACCCCCTGGGCGTTTCCTTTCTTACCCCAATAAATTTTATTATTTAAAATTATTTTTTTTTTTTTTATTTTAATTTTTTTCTTTTTTTTTTTATTTTGCCGCCCTTTTTTTTTTTTTTTCTTTTTTTTTTTTTTACTCATTGTTTTTAAAATTTTAAAAATAATTTAATTTTTTCAATTCCGTTCTTTTTTTTTTTTTTTATTAAAAATTTTAAATTTTTTTTTTTATTATTTTTTATTTTTTATTTTTTTTTTTTTTTTTTATATTTTTATTGAACACTGATTTTGTTTTTTATTAGGTTGAATTTCCTTTTTTTTTGTTGTTATTAATTCCCTCCCTTTTCATTTTATTTTTATTTTTTTTTTTTTATTTTACTCTTTTCTTTTTTCATTAGATGGCGTTCGTTTCGTAGTTACAAATGTTTTTGAAAAAGCGTTTCTGTAATGTACACACCCACTCACAATTTTACATTTCTTTAATACATTTTTAAAAAGCGCGTGCGGAGCCGCGGGTAACAGCTAGTAATGTTATATAGCTGAAGAATTTGTTTGTTTGTTTGGTTGAACGCGGTAATCTCTGGAAATATTGTTCGGATTTGAAAAATTATTTTAGTGTTAGATAGCTCATTTATCGGGGAAGGTTATAGGATATATCATCTCGCTGAGACCAATAAGAGCGGAGCACCAATGAGGAATGTTTAAAAATCGGGGTTTGTTTCCATTTGAGAGGTTTCGCTGCGTGTTAGCGTTAGCCCAAAGTAACTATTTCACGCGGACGAAGTCGCGGGAACAGTTAGTAAATAATATAATTAAGATTTATTCTTGACTAGTTCAGAAACATTCATTCATCATTATGTCTGATAAATTAATCTCTTTTATATCCGTAATAAACGATTGTATCAAACGAATCTATAATTCATTCAACAAAGACTTGGAAATTTTACAATAATCATTACTATTTAAATATATTTTTGTAATAAATGTAGCTACGAATTCTTTTCTCATCAAGCACAATTTAACAAACCTATCTTTAAATCTGTCAATCTGTGACAACAATTAATGAGCTCATTCGTATGACCCGAGGCTCGTAATGTCATTTTGGACACGAGATTTTTTTTCTTTTAACTGTAAAATAATTATCTATCTAGTATTCAATTAACTTAGTGAGAAAATGACATGTCTGTAAGAAGCGGTCGGCATTAGTGACTATCATTACTGAGCAGACGGATCTAGAGTGTGACTAGATGTGTTATAAAGATGAGATAATTACGACAATGATGTTACTGATGAACTATCTTTTATTGTTGGAAGGGTAACCTTTGTATCTACATGATATAATGAATAGACAAACGAGCGTTTTATTTAGTAATGGGGAGAGAGTGCATAATTTAGTCGTTTAATAATTACTAGTTTGAACAGCTTTACACGATTTAAGACGGATAGCGTGTACGGACACCACGTTAATCAGCGTATGTATGTTTGCGAATGACCAGAAGCTTTTGATAAAGAAAAGTATTGTGCAACTATGGTGGTAGTATTTTGGACCCGCCTGGGTAGTATGTATGATGTCGGTTCATTTTCAATATTTTAATAATTATTTTAAGTTTTTTACTGATATCTGTTTTTATACATTACCATAGAAAAGTTTTTTGAAGCAATGATGACTTAGCTGATATCATGTTAATATACCACGTCGATCGATGTAGGTTCGAAGCCTAGCGACTGAGTCGTAGTTTTCTGTGAAGGAGACATAGTAATGAAACCATAGCACCCTCATGGTGAAAATCTGTCGCCAAGCTTCTTGGTGTGTTCCGGCAGCTGCACTTGAGAGCCAGTTGCTTCTTTTAAAGAAATAAATAAGTAAGAATAAAGCACTTAGCTTTATTCCCAGAGCGAGAAAAAATACAATTTTCTTTAATAATAAGTAGTAAATGAAGAGGTAGTTTGTTAGGAAATTATGTTAACAAACTTTATCGATCGTAAACAAAACGATGTCTCTACGCTCGATGATCGAAGACCAGAATACGTCAAGAAACAATTGCCGATCGCCCTTATTATGTAGCGTACATAATTAAAGACGAACCTAACATAATTTTATTTATTTTAGAGTATTTATGATATCGCAACTATGGCTATATTCGTTCGCTAAGGGTTAATATTGTTATGGTTTGTTAATAATCTTTATCGTTTTGCAAGTCAAGAAAGAATCCCAATAATACAAGACAATTTAATAAACATTTCAACAAATTTGTCCCAGTTTACAATGACATAGGTGTAGTTAATAGAATGACATAGGTGTAGTTAATAGAGACACTTCAATCATCTCTGATCTAGCGTATTGATAAAAAACAGTAGCCAACAATGACCGCTCACTCATTAAGAAGTCGATGAACTAAAATCTACATGATATTATAATATTTTTACTGTTACATTTTTTACTACATACATTTCAAGCCTTGATAGGGGGTATCAGATTAATCTGAAAAAAATCTCTAATTAATATAATATAGAGTAAGTGAATTAAATCATCGTATTCGTACTGGAGATACTAAAAGATTCTAAGAATTGTTTTTATTATTGTACCTCTCGGGAAGTGTATCGTATTAACTGAAGGGAAGTACCAATAGGTATACTCTTATAATCCATTGGCATTCGCCATTGTAATGTCGGCCTGGAAGTTTTTGGCAGAAACTTAGTATGCCATGTAGTAGATTTTATATTTTATTCATAATCTTGTGATATTGGACTCTATATTTTGTAAAATTTGTGGTATTTTACGTAATATAGTTTGGTTATTGTGCACAAGTGAAGTGGATGGGAAATAATACCACAGAGCATGAGTTCTGAGATGCTACAAAAACTCCCTTGAAAGTTTTAACAAGAAGCCACTATCTTGTTAGAACATTGAAATTATCACAAGACACTTGTAGCATTATTACTAACTCAATAATAGCAACAATAATTTAGAAGATTGGTTGCCAAAAAAAAAATATGTTGGTCTGCAAGCTTCACGTCGGCTGCTTTTGCGAAAAATAACAAACCAAAAAGAGTTATTAAGGGTGTTATTATACCTGATGTATTGTGATCGCGCTAATGGAACATAAATATCACGTCCCCTTTTAAAATATTATCTAAAGTTAACTTTTTGTATTGTGTATGTGTACATATGTATATGTCACGCCTAGCGCCAACGACTTATATATTAAACAGTGTGAAATCATCCGTGCTGCCTTTCACTTGTCTTGTCTTTGATATATCATATGCAACGAAGTACCCACTTTTGGAATCTTATCGACATTCGACTATAATGTACAAAGTTGGAAGGTTTTTAAAAGCCGAATATCGCAGTGGTTTATCGTGAATAAACTCGACGGCAAAGAAGCGGGCAAAAAGCGGCGTGCGATCCTGCTCAGCACACTCAGTGACAGTTCATTCAAACTGGCAACGGATTAAGCGTTGCCAAAGGAGCTTCAAGAATTGCCATATGACGATATCATCAAGTTGTTTTATAGTCACTTCACTGTGAAAAGCTATGGATTTTCCGAGCAGTATATATTCTACTCGGCCGTTCAACAACCTGGTGAAAAACCGACTCAATGGGCAGCCAGACTACGGGGCATCGAACTGTGGATTTCATGACGTCGAGGACTTTATAAGACCAGACTCGCTCTGGGTAATAAAAGAGACAAATTAGGGGACGGTGCTTAAGACAGAGATGCCAATGTTAGGGTGGATATTTGGTGGAAAGTAGAGTATATAAGAGTAGGAATGACTATGCTAGAAGGACTTTGAAATTAGCACAAATGATGATTTGAGGAATAATAGGCTATTTTTGATGGACGTAGGTTGGAATCCTTGCAACTGAGTGGGAGCTTTTGGTGAAGGAAAACATCGTGATGAAGCCTTAGTATGGTGGTTTTCTAAGTCCGCCTGGCTAGTTACCAACCTTAAGCAGAGATTCTATCGCCAAACACCTGCTGGTGTGTTCCAGCAGCTGCATTTTAGAGCCAGCCTCCTTTAGGTATAGCGTGTTTACCATTATAGCGACTGTTGAGGCCGCCGCCTGTCAATATGGCGACACCCCTCGCCCTCGTACGTCACCGGCCCGTGGTCAGGCGGGGTGAGGTGAAATAAGGTGAGGTGCGGCGAGGCAACGTTCCCCGGCGGTGGAAGGGCGTAGAACTCCCGAAGGTGGTAGAGAGAGCGCCGGTAGCCCGCCTCGGTGACGACAGTCGGATGCCGGTGATGTCCTGAAGGGGCCTCGACGATGTGCTGCGATGCACGAGCCAGCCAATGAGGGTGGTGGATTTTGAAGCGGAGGTCGGGGTGGTCGCAAGAAAACAAAGTGGTTCTCATATAATGACCGCGTCCCCGAGCCAACATTGACGATGAAGACTTCCCGATGTTATTTCAATGAGCTGTGCAATTAAGCTGCTCGTCGTGTGCGTCGCTAACAGAGACCACGTCGTCATTTAACATCAGGTAAAATTGTTGTCGAATCCTAAAACCTACAAGGTGTAGAAAAAAGTTATAGGATTTCTTGGGGAAAAGGTGTTCATCATACCTACATCACGATAGGGAAGATTGACAGAGAAAAACTTGTTCTGCCAATCTCAATTAGCATGGAATAATGGCAAGGGAGTTAATGTTTTCAAATGTTGATTATCAATTTGTACCTTTTCGATCGGCTAATGACCTAACGGCTTCCAATAATTTGTATAATTTATCCTGAGGTTCTACAAAACAACCGTACGGAATTTATGAATAAATTATATAACAAATCACTTCCTCACCGCGGCTAAGCATTAGTAATGAGAAATTGAATATTAAAAGTTACTTTTTTTAGACACCATAATATGATGTCATCGGATAAGTTACCACTTTTATGGACACCTGTTCACGGGTGGTCGGGCTGGAAACGATAACATGATGAAAAAGCTTTTTTGTCGTCGTCTAGATTGACTAGAAGCTGGGAATGTTTGTTGATACAAAATGTTTAGTTTGTAAATTGTTTTGGTGATTTGTATTTTACAATTTGGTAAAGGTGTGTGCGAGGTGCAGGTCTATTAAGAATATTTATATTTTATAATTTTGGTTTTGTTGTGATTATGTTATAGCAAATTGGATATTTTTTTAAATATTTTCAGTGTTAAAATACGCGCACATACAAATTTTCACGGAGGTCGATTGAATACTATGAAACTAATGCACTCCGCACCATCTAGTGACGAGTAATAGTGAAATATTTATTATCCATGGAAAAATACATAAGTATGCCATCTATCGTTTTGCTCGATCTACGATATTTGACTTTATCAATCTGAAATATATTTATCAACATTGATTTATATAGATGTATTACTTCTTTTCATCAGATACGTTAGTCCGATTTGTGATGATATGCTTCATCACGTTTTAATTTTGATTAAAATCATGAAAATATTTTGTAACGATTGACGTTGGCAGCTCTTGGACCATTAGACGACGAAAGTTTGCGAACGACATTCATACGCTGCCATGTTCATATGGCTAGTACGATATAGATGTGTAACAAGATAAAAAGTGGCAACGGTGTTAATATTCTTGTTTGAGTAGTTTTTTTTTACGTGAGCGCAAATTTATGACAGTACTCGAGTGATGTTAAAAAATTACGATATGTGCCTACGAAGTGTATAATTTAACTTGATGAATCGAATTAAGTTTTTGAACTATACAATATCTTATCTATATAATCTTTAGTAAACATAAGTGGTAACCAATTTAAAATTAACTGCTAATCTACTGCTAGTTTTAACATTTCATTTAATTTATTTTTGAGGGGAAATTCTCTCAAAACTATTGACCGTACCGGTTGAGGACTATAAATATTCTATGCAGAATTTTCCGTAGATTGTTCTATGCTGCTTATTTTTTAGATTCAATTGACCTTCTGTAATTTTTTACATGCCCAACGGAACAATTGTGAAACAGCTATAGTATCTTAAGTTTACTATATTACAAGTCATACCATAATTACATTGTAACATTTCAATTTTATAAAGATATTTTTAAGTTACTATTTTCAAATCTACATTAATGTTATAAATGTGAATTTTTTTTTTGTTATATTTTCACTACTAAGCTTCTGAGCTGACCGCAATGAAATTTGGCATAGAGGTAATCTGTGACCTGGAGAAGGACAGAAAAAATATTATTCGCAGCGAATTACTAGCTTTAGCGCTAATTAGTTCAATGCAAGAGGTCATTGTAAATTTGTCATGTTAATTTCGTTGATTTTGTAAGAAAAATGATAAATTTTACTATTCGAAGCTCGTTATTCATTTATTATAATATCATATAGTACCAGTCATATTATATGGATCCAAGTGAATACACGTGGAAGGAATGCGAATTGTAACACGAGTGTGTGGTGTAACTAGAATTAAGAATGAGAAAGATTAAGAATGAGTATATCAGAGGAAGTTTGAAAACAGCACCAGTGACAGAGAAATTGAGAAGTAATAGGTTAACATGATACGGGCATATAATGAGAACAGATGGAAGTCATGTAACAAGAAATATTTAAATATAAAAGTGGACGGATATATGAGTAGAGGAAGACCGAAAAAGGTGTGGATGGATTGTGTGAAAACGATATGTGTATAAAAGGTATGAATACTGAGATGACATCTGATACGGGAGCGTGGAAGAGGCAAACATATTCTGGCGACCCTACTTAGATGGGGTAAGAGTAAGAAGATAATGATGATTATATAATATTCAATTTGTAATTGTTAAGATTACAGATTTGACAAAATGATAAACTTATAAGGATATCTCTAGACTTGTAAAACCACATATAATTTATTTAACAAACAGCGGTACAGTGTACACACGTGCCTAATAGAGAAAATTATAATCTTTACACGTTATTTATTTAGCCATATACTAACATCCGGAAGAAATTCGCATTCTTCACATAACTCGACGGAATCGCGGTAGGCCGTTAAAATTCAAGTCTTATTTAATAGTGAGTCATGCGCATCATCGCTTTCTTTTCACATCCACCTACGTATATGGCCAGAGCAGATTAGATTTGCAAGTTCATAATTCAGGTAGGTGATTCACTATTTACGCGAAAGTGAATGTTTGTTATAGCGAGCAATGACGTCTCAATAACAGAATATTTAGATAAGAGCGAAAGAGATGTTGCATTCATATTGCACAATAGAATATAAAGGATACAAAAGTAGATAACAAACTGCACATCCTCGCATTGTGTATATCCAGCAGTATGTGCTAAAGTATTATAAAGACCTTTTAGCGCTGATTTTGGGCTGGAAAACGATGAAGGTTTTTTTTCTTCTATTCTGCACTCTCGATCCGCACCTTTTTTGCTTTCTTTTGATTTGTTGTATACGTTAAAAATCGTTTTTGTGAGTTGTTTGGGTGTTTTTCATTTTATTATTATTTTATATTTTTAATATTTTATTTAATTAAAGTAAATTTATGAAGGTTCACGTCCAATAAGGATTGTAGGACTTTGATAATAAAAAATATGTGAACTAACCTTAGAAATGAGTTATATTTAAACGTAATAAGTACGTTCCGGTAGTTGCACTCGAGAGCCAATCCCTCTAAACTGAGCGTGTTATATTGGACTTTATAGGCCCTTAACATCAGCTGAAGTCGTTTTTTTTTAATATATTACATTAGCACCCCCTGTGATTTCATTTGCGTTAATATTTTTATAACCATGTTATATTTTGGCTTAACTGTAGTGGTTAATACATTTACAAACCAACGATTTTAACCAACTTACTTGATATTTATCTTTATATTTTGACTAATTAATATCTTTCTACATTATAGCACATGTCACTTTTATGTGTAAGGTATATTTACTATAATCAAAATCCGTTCAATAGTTCTTACGTGAAAGAGTAACAGACATAACAACCACTAGTTTTTGCTTGCGGTTTCACCCGCGTCAGTGTAGATTTGGTCTATCCATCTAAATTGTAATTTTTTTAAAGATACCCTATGGTCTTGTTTGTATCTGTGATCACGTGTATCCATAATTTCATGATGAGCGGTTGAATAATTAATGCGTAAAAGCCTAACAAACAAACAAACTTACTCACTTTCGTATTTATAATATTAGTAAGGATAAACAGGCGAGGACAAACAGTTTATCTACTTGTGAAAATCCCATTAAAATGCGTTCAGTATTTTTTTTATTTTATTGCGAACAGACTGGTAGACAGATGTAGCAGAGGACTTTGATTTAGTAATACTAGCGGGCCCGGTGGACGTTGTCCTGCTCTGATAATATGAAAAATTCTTGACAAATTATATACATAAACCGCATGAAAATTCGTTTAGTAGTTTTCAAACAGACAGACGTGGCAAAGGACTTTGTTTTATAACATGTAATGATAATCAGGTCTCTTAAGATCAATCTTAAGATATTTCTACTGATATTTCGACTGAGGACTGGGAAAGAACGTCTCGTATATAACTAATGTTCCTAAGAACATCCATCCACCACACTGGTATACAGAGGCGGTAGAATTAGATGCGACAGTGACTCTGTGATTCTGCCATTGTAGGCTCACTTTAATCACTTTTTATGGTCAAACGTTAACCTGTATAGTGGACTAAATTATTCCCTGTTTCGTTGGTTACTAAAAGAATATTATAGGGTCAATCGAATCCAAAAAATAAATAGCCTAGAACAGTGGTCGGCAAACACGTTATTCAAGAGTGACGTTTTTTCAAAAAGCCTTTTTTTAAACTTACGCTTTACTTTATTAGAGGTATTTAGAGTGAGAGAGATCAGTGGTTAGTGTGTTCAGAGATCGAGGCAATCGACGTAGTTTTGTCTGGCTCATTTGGTGAAGGCAACATTGTACGAAACCATAACGCAGTAGTAGGATGTTTTCGAAGCCCGTCTGACTGGGTACAAAAAAAAAATCCTCAGGTTTATAGTGTTTACTATAATGGGCTACATTGTCACTCAACACTAGTTGAGATTACGGTGAAACGCTAAAATTTATAGAGAAAAATAGAATTGCAGGTAGTCATAAAGAAATGACAATCAGAAAATCAAAATATAGTCCGGGATTAATCTGTACAAAACAAATAGTTCGCATGAAAGAACAAAATTTACAGATACGGGCAATAGCAGTAGCTTAATATAGTAATTACTTGTACACGAGTCAGTGTCATTTGAAGAAATGTATCTGTTAGTTATATAAATGACTATGACTTGTAGTGATCACTTAGTACGAGGTGGACCAAATGCTCATTTGTTACCTCCGTTAAATATCAGAAAAAAAACGTTGAAAAATTTCCTCTACGTGAGAACACTATAAAAAACTTTTTTTGAAATATTTGACAGCCCAACCTACGGAATACATCTCGACATTCACATTCGAGTCTCACGTATGCTAATAGAGTATGAGTAATGCTAAGTTGAATGAAACGGTGAAAGTCGGACCGACTTTGATTAGCACCGTTTATTTTTAGTATGAAAACGTACAATTTTGTTGTCTAGAACACGTTCCCGTTTATACGAGGAAGATATTATAAATAATCTTACAATACATTGGAATTAGCTGTGAAATACGGTTTTATTTAATTGATTCCGACGAGGGAAGTCACGTTTCGATGAATAAATTAAAACTTTTCTACTTTTACTTTATAAGTTTAAATAGATATTTAACCGCTACATCACTTTTATTAGTTGCAAGTTACCACTCATATAACGAGCTTATCCCTTATCGAATCGAAAAATCGATAGCTACAAGTAAAAATTTCGTTAAGATCGATATAGTTATATACTAGGATTTTATTTATCTGTTTGGATTAATGTAATCGTAAGTCAGAGAAACCATATTTTTATGAAAAAATAAAAATCAGAAATGTCATTGAGGTATCCTCCTCATTTTTAAATTTACGTTAATGAGTTCTATAACAAGTTCGTTTTCATTTTATTAAAATGAAATTTTCAATTCTTAATTGGAGATAGATTCTAAACATATTTTAGCTTTCTTTTCATCTTCACTCTTAAGAACATAGTGGTGATCGTAAAATGTTATTAGGGGCTGTTGATACTGGCCTCACTATACTTTGCCGTTCACCTTGGCCGGCCTTTAGTTTAATATACTGAGATCACCGTGAACTGACTTAATCTGATGGGTCCATCGCATATACATAACCTTCAACGCGTCCACTTTTTTACGACCGAGGAATCATGGCTTCGTCGTATCAAATGCCTGAATAAATCGACAGTGTATCTCTAGCTTATATAATATATTAACTAGTTAACAAATTTCAGTTTGATAACAAAAACGATAGGACCTATAGGAGTTTTAATGCGGAAGTACCGAGACTACAGCAATATAGCCTCAAAACAGCTGTGTTCCGAGAAGAGGTTTGATGCATATGACTGAATCATTCCCACACACATTAAGACATTCCGACTCGTTTTTCACTATTAACATTGTATCGTTGTGTGACTTTAATTAGAACTGCAGTCCCATTTCAGGTTGGTGATGGAGCACATGCTTGTTTGCTATTTTTCTAATAAAAGAAAATCTTACGTTACCTCATGTAATCAATTTTATGTTCATTTATAATATAGATAAATATATTCAGCAATCGAATTTTATTATTCTATCAATCTATTTTTGTGTTAACCTAAATAGACCTGCTATTCCGTCTCAAGTTGGTTATACAATTAGTGATTTATATGTTGGACTATATGCCCGTTTGCTGTTTTTGTAATAAAAACTTTTACATTACTCCAATTTTAAATGGGTTTACAATATAGTAAAATATCTTCAGTAATCCAATTTTATTACCACAACAATATATTCGTCTGTGACCTTAATTAGGACTGCTGTCCCATTTCAGGTTGATTAGAGGTCCTTTTTATATGTTGAACTACATGGTTTTTTGTTCTTAATCCAATAATAAATTCTTATGTTACCGCATATAGCCAATGTTACGTTTTATAATATAGTTAATTATTAGTAACACTATTTCATTTCTCAACTTAGGGAAAATAATTCTCAATTGCATACCGTTGTAGTTAAGAATACTAATAAAATAAGAATATTGTTATTGTTGGTGGTGATGCTCGTAATTGGGACATTATTAAACTCACTCAATTATTATTTTTATTATTAAATAACTCACTTGATTTTAAATAATGATTTAAATTACGGGAACTCAAGTGTAATTACAAGAGCACACCTATAAGTGTTTGGTTACAGATTTCAACCTAAATCCCGTTAAATAGTTACTCAGGTGAATTTAGAAAGAACCGTTTGCTAAATATAGTTTTATCGTGATATTTTTTTCACCGAAAACCGGAGGCTCATTCGAAGGCTTCGAAACTACGTTGATCGACACTGTGGCCAGTACGCTAACAATTGCTGCAATTAATTTATTAGCAAGCGGTTATCTGTGTATTTTCTTCTCTGTTTGAGCTTCTAGGTTTAGCTTCTTGCAGTCTTCAATTAAATTATCAAGTAATATTAGGGAGAATGTGTTTGAAAACCAAATGCTATATAAAATATTAAAATATCGAATTAATCGGCGTATAATGTGTGATGTAGCGATGTGTGTAATGAATGACATTCAGCTTATCACTTTCACTCGAATGAGATTATAGAATAGATTCTAAGAAATTTTGCATAATATTTAGTCCCATACAGGTTAATACCAGTTGGACGGTAATCAAATATCGTGAAAGTTGTCCAACATTGTTGTATTTGGTCGAATATCGAAGGAATTTATGTGTATGAAAATGTTTGTTGGTTTATATGAAATCGATAAACACTAAATTCGTATGGCCGATCAACATGGAAACTGGCACACTTGAGTATGTTTTCATTGGGAAAGTTCTTATATGATCCGTTCTACTGTAACTGGCCACTAGGTGGCACTGCAGGCCGTTAACTTACAACCCCGATCATCATGTAAATCGATAAATGCAGATAGATATTTTAACACAAATAATATTTATAAGATATGTCTTGCTAGAAGTCAGCTAATAATTACAAGAAACTAGTTTTTTCTCTCGGCTTTGCTCGTGTTGACGTAGATTTAGTAGTACAGTATATTCATCGTCGAGAATAGAATTTTTTTTTGGTAAAATGTTCCACGTGCTTAATGTCTATCTTTCTGTCTGTTTGTTTGTTTGAACAGAAAATCATAAAGCATATCCTCGAGTAACATTAAGTCTCGGTTTCATTAAAATCGGTTCACTCTAAGTTATTGTAATTTTAATGACGACGCGACTTAAGTACGAGAGAAAAGTAGATAAATAAATGTACTTAATATATTCAGATGACTTTATTAGTCACCGGTTTTTTACAATTAAGTTCTACGCGGACGGAGTATTGGGCACAGCTAGTTAGTATAATAATAATAAATGTGCGCAAAACCGCAAGCATGACTAGTGTCATATTATATTTGGACAAGCGCCTCGGTAAATCCATATTTGTATAACGAAAACCAATATAATACAATGTTTACTGCTTCATAGACAACTTAGCATACAATGTGTTACACAGTAGGTACAATATATTTTAAGTATGTAGGTGAGGTATGCTTCAACTCGCAAATTCCTTATCGTCGCGTGGGAACAAAAACCGTTCATTCCCAGAACGTACGTTGACAATTTAACAAACATTGCTAAGTTAAAAAAAATCTTAAGTGTGTACGTACGTACACACGTCAGAAGTTATATACCTTAAAAATGCCCAGAATGCAATTGATAACGTTTTGATACATTTTAATTAACTTTAAGAGGCTATAAAATTAATTTTGTATATATCTTCATACAGTATGAAATAAGATACCAAAAAGAAGTAGAATAAACTATTTATCAAATAAAAATAATATACAATGTAAACAAATATAAAAGAATACAAACCGACAGTTAACCTGAAATCTATAAACACACTTTAAAGAGTTTATAATATAAAACACCACTCCTATCACTAATACTCATAATAAATTATCATTGATCACCACATATATTTTAAAACAAAAATACACATGTAATTTATATATAAATATATTGTTTTATCTCCACTGGTATGAAACATGTGTTGTAGATTCATGTATGTATTTGTAAACTACCTTGAATATAGTTACCAGTTCTAACGAAATTTTGACAGACAATAACCAACCAACTTCATGGTGTCAATTTTAGGTGTCGGTGTGCGCGCGCATCGTAAAGATTCACTCTCATAATTTTCCCCAAATGCGTCAAAAACTAACGTTAACGTTAAACTCTCATATAAGCATTATCGATTGCAGCTTCAAACACAGTCATTAAAGTGACGTACAATGTATTCATGCAGCTCTATTTGGTGTGTATTTTTTCTTCTAAATTTATTTTTGTTTTGTTTAGTCTTGAATTTGTAATTACAGTAGCTATACCTATTTAATGTGACCATCTGTGACGTGTTATGTGTGTCTGTGTTTTTTCTTTGTTCTTTTAATTTGGTATTGTAACGTTATATGTGCAGTACTGCTGCTGAATTTTGCTGAATGAGTTTGCCAATTGTTGGACATTTCTTAATTTCTCATATTTCAAATGTATCAAATAATTTTTGTCTTATTTGTTTGTGTAATTTAATTTAATTGTATGGCTGTTCCAACAATAAAGTATTCCTTTCTTTTCTTCTTCCTTTCTTTCTTTGAAAAAGAAGTCTAATTAAAAAAAAGTGTGTGTGTATTTATTTACACACGTAAGAAGTTATATTTCTTTGGCGTAATAAGATAAAAATCTTTTCAAAAATTTTATCTTTCGCCTTACTCTACGTTTGTAGAAAAAACGACACTAACAATAGAAAAAGGTATTTAATACATTAAAAGTTTTAATACAAAGAAATACAAACAACAAATACAAAGGAACAAAATGTTGATTATAGCTAACTTCAGGGTGTCAGTTTTTCGTGACGGTGTGCGCGCGCATCGTAAAAATTTACTCTCATCATTTTTCCCTAACGCGCCAAAAGAAGTATAACTTCAAAAATACAATAGTATATATACAATGTTTTCATTTCGTTACGTATGTATACATTAATTATATCTCAAATCGGTGCAATATCATTTATTGACATGTTGACGGATTGAAAAATAGTTATTGGCAACCGTACATTGAATAAGCTATTAATTTTAATGTGTTAAAACGTCCGAAATAATGTTTTTATTAACCGCATCGATCGACCTATACACTTTAAAATTCATTTAGATTATTATCAAACTCAATGTATATTTCAACGAGAAATTAAATGATATGAATAAAATGAAAGTATTAACTGAATACATAAAAATGTAAGTAGATTTAGCACTTTCGATTTCAGTACACGTTTTTGAAGTGAAAACTTATTTAGGCGCGTTGAACGGTTTTATTTGCAGGAGATAAATTTATAATGTCGTGTGATGACATGCTAGTAACCGTGATCGGATGTATTGCGTTTGCGCGGCACGCGTCAGACTAACAATGCGTAATATAGGGGCTAATGTACATGTAATATTGATATTTTGAAGCTCATACGTTTGATTGATTAATAGACTTTATAAAAATGTATATAATTATTGCTTCGAGTGACAATGTTAGTTGCTTAATTGCTTAGAGTGACAAAACCAGACTAATGTTAGTAATTACAATAAACTAATTCTAAAATTTAAATATTGTCATTAACACTATAACTAATGTAAAAATTCAAAAGAAAACACAGTGATTCATTGTTTTGCGTCTTCACTTCTGTCGGCAGTATTTAAGACTGCCTCGACATTTTTTACTGAAATGGTGCTAATCAATGCATTTATTTATCTTATCGTGCTTGAATTTATTTGACTTTAACTTAATAACGAGTTATACATATTACAATTTTATAACACAATAAAAGTCGTTTAGTTTCATTTGACTTGGCAATCGAGAAAATACTAATGAGAAAATCTTTATTCAATTTTAGACCCTGACAAGGCGTTTATGAACGTTAAAGTACTATTACTAAGTTTTGATATAGTTTCTCATCCCCGATTATTTAAGATCCCAAAAGTTGTCGAAGTAAACTCGGTAAGCCGAGTAGAAGAAATCGAAATCGTTAAAAGTTAGTATTTATAATTAAATGTAATAAGTATAGTCGATTTAACGGCACTGTACACAATCATAAATCCCTTAAGACGTCGAAATAATTTGAATTTGGTTGGTTTACCTACAATAATATTGATTTTTCTCCTCTCCATTTAACAACATCTCTCAAAAGTTCCATAAAATACGTAGCCCCTTAAGTGTTACTCTATTCAGCTTCATTCTCATGAAAATGGTTTTGCCGGAAACTATGTATTTTATTAGCGTTAATCGTATATTGTTTTTTTTTTTTAATTTTTGACGTAAAATTGTTATGGAAGGGCTTTGAAATACTGATCCGCAACCTTTTTGTGTGACGAAAAGTGGTGGGTGTGAACACTGTGTCAGGTCAGGAGCAGTACCTCGCTTGCCTTCGGGTATTGGAGAACAGTGAGACATGCGCTCCTATTGTTTTTTTTAAAGTTTCACTTCTGTCGCGTGTAAACTACGCCAATTTTTTTGTTATTGTCATTTTGCACTTAACAGTATAATCCCTATAGAATTTTTACCAATTTTGAATTACCTCTATTAAATTATACCCTAATTAACTCTCATATATACATATTGATATGAAGCTTACATAACAATCTAAAAGTTTTCTGCGCCAGTAACCTCGTCAAAATTGATTAAGCCGTTTAAGAAATTAGCTCGGACAAACGACAATCATTTTTATTTTATTTGTATACTAACTTCTACTTCGACCGTGTGACATAGTTACTTTGGGCTAACAGCCCAACAGCAGAAGCTCTCAAAAGGAAAAAGAACCCCGATTTTGAAACATTCTTAACTGGTGCTTCTCTCCTATTGGTCTTAGCGTGATGATATATAGCCTACAGCCTTCCTCGATAAATGAGATATCTAACACTGAAAGAATTAAGTAGTTCCTGAGATTAACGCGTCTGACCAAACAAACAAACCCTCCAACTTTATAATATTAGTATAGATAATAAGATCCATCAGATTTACCCAAAAATTCAACTGTTATCTAGTCTATTGTAACTACAACGCATAAAACTTTAGCAGCCATTCAACTCTGACGTAAACTTGCTCGTTCAAAATTATCCTTTGATTGTTTTGAGAAAACATTCTGTTACATGTATACAGCTTGCTGGAAATTGTACAATAAAAACTAATCACCTTTTATATACGGAAAATCTGTATTTATTTAAAAAGCGAGCTTAATTTTATATACATAAGGATATTTATTAATTGTACATTCGTGATGTTATCTTTGTTAATGTGAGAGGAATAATTATGCGCTTTTTACTTGAAGTTTCTTCTTAATTGATGTTGAAGGAAAATGTTTTATTATCTCATTATCGTATTGTTCTGTCAATCAGTGAAGGAAGTGTTTTGCATTGGAGTGTGTATTCAGTGCTCAATTATAATTTTATCGTAAATCACTACATATTATTAATTTTTATGCCTCAGACTTAGTGTGAGAAGTATGCACAGGTATAAAAAGACAGATTGAAAAGTGTTTTGAGTTTATTTAGCCAAATGAAATAATTGTTTGTTTTAATATTAAACTTTAGGTAGTACATTGATATTTTTGGAAATTACGTAGAATTCAATGCACGAGTGTACAATATATTAGATATATAGCCTTCAACAAAGTTTCGCTCACGTAGAATATAGGTTCTGTATAAATTTTTGTTTGTAACTATACGAGTATGTATGTCAAAAATACAAATTGTGCCACGCCCTTAGGGGTTGAATCTGAATCTTATAGAACGTTGAAATGTGTGTTTTGGGTTTTCAAGTAAAAAAAAATGTAACCATAATGTACCTTTTACTTCTTTTAATGGGTTGAATTTACTGATTTTTTTCTTAAATTATAGCTGCAATATAAAGTCAATATCCTTCTTAGAATTTTCTGTTTCTAACGTTAGACCTTGATATAGGTCATGATAAGTCAAAACATTATCTTTTATATGTATAGTTTTTTTTTTGTATCATAGGAGGCAAACGAACAGGTGGGTCACCTGATGTTAAGTGATCACCACCGTCCATAGATACTTGCAACCCCAGGGGAGTCGCAAGTGCGTTGCCAGCCTGTGTTGGGGGGGATGAAAGGAAGGGCAGAAGAAGGGGACAGTGGAAAGGGAGGGGAGGTGGTTTTCCGGCGCTCTCACTGACCGAACGAAACGCAACAATGCAAGCACTTTTACTTCACGTCGGTTTTCTGTGGATCGGGTGGTACTACCCCGGGCGAGCCGACCCATTCTTGCTGAAACCAGTAATAGCTGCGGCGTGGCTCTACCACCTACAAAATAGTGCTGTTGTAAGCAGAAGGAACGCATTTGAGTAAAACACATGTATGAGAAAATTTGAAAAATTTATAACCATTAATTAAGTTTTTTTATATTTCATAGGTTTTATTAGCGTATGACCACAACCTCACCTGATATTAAATAACGACATGGTCTAAGATGTAGACACACCAAACCTAGAGAGTCTGTCAAGGTCAACTACCGGAACAGACCAACAGGTGCTTGGCGACAGATTTGTAACTTGACGGTGATAGCTAGCTACCAAGGCGGACTTAGAAAAAATCCTAGCACCATGCTGTGGTATCCTCACGATATTTTCCTTCACTGCCAGCTCCGACTCCGTTGTAAGGATTCGAACCTACGCCCGTCGATGCTGTGTCCGAACACGTTATCAATTAAGCCATCAGCGCTTCACAAGCACGAGTAATTTATTTCTTGATTTAATATAATTCAAGAACAGAAGCTTATACGTAAACAAAATAACCAACACTAGACTTACATACCTTTCATTCAAAACAAAAGTATTACTATCGAAGAATTGGTCAAATCTAAATTACTACACACAAAGCAGCGGATAAAAGCTAGCTTAAATTATATGTATACTATATTAACAACAAAGTTGAAAGATAATTGTGGTCGGTTTAACATAGTCACTAAACAATTACAAAACATTTAAAACGGTTGGAGAGGAAATTACACTGGTAGTTGACGCTGGAACGATCATAAAATAACCTGTCTCACAGTAATAATAATAAAAACATATATGGAGGTACAGTTTTGCACACGGTCATTTATTACTTACTAGACTAAGGCTATTTTGTATTAAGCTAACTAAATAACTGATATACACATCTTTATAGACAATTTACGGTGTGGGTGTGTTCATAATTTTCCTACAAAGCTTGATCGATTTTGATAACATGTGATCGATTAGAGTTTTCTTAGATACAGTTTAAGGCAATATAAGGTATAAATAAGGTAATGACGTTGTTGTCTTGGTTTGTTTTTAATTTAATTTTGTTATAAAAAGTGACTGTTTAAAGTTTAACACACTTCACTCCTTTGGTAGTTCATGGTCACATTTAACATATAAAACAATAACATCAAAACAAATAATAATAAACAACAAAGAGAACCTTAGTTAAAGTTTGATCTAAAACTTTTAAAAGTATGGGAATGACACTTTTAAGCGTAAAAAAATAACACCTAGGTTCAATGAAAAACATTAAAGGGGCGCTTTTCAAGGTTAATCATTACGTAACTGCTTATTGTCGGGATGCCACACGATCGAACAAAGGGAAGCGGGGCGCGGGTCGAGGTACGGGATGCGTGCGGGATTGCGGTGGGACCAGTTCGTTTTTGCGTTAAATCATCAGATGTTTAGTGTAGGTATATCAGTTTTATTTTTCTTAGATAACTAGGCCAAATAATAAGCACATATTTTTTTTTATTGATTTATAACGAGAATCGACTAATGATTATCCTGTAAAAATATTACTGGTGACTAACCAGTCGCGCTGTATATATTTTTCGGGTATTAAGAGTTATATATCACTTTTCTTGAAATGTATATTATTTATTAAAGTTTATCACAGGATAATGTCTGCCTATCAGATCCGCCAGTATATATATTATATATATATATATATATATATATATATATATATAGATATATATCAAATAGATATAGAACTAACAACTGCTAGTCAGCTTTCTAGGCTACACTATAGAGTTCAATGTAATTAATACTTTTTTGGATAATATTACTCAAGAGAATAAACAACATCTTTGTGATTTTATTGGTTTAAATATGCAGGAAAAGTAAATTACGTGTACATTTATATTTACTATCAGAAATTAAATTTATAGACATTTCATTACTAGACACGGACTTCTTTATATTGACTTAATTAACAAGCCAGCTTATGAAGTCTTTCAAAGGCAGCGACACGTACAATCATTTATTTCTCCATTAGATATTGTTACTGTGAAAATATAACTTAAATCTATCTATACATATATAATTAGGTAGCGGGAAAACGGTTAAAAACATCTGCCACCACTGTTTGTTAGCCGATCTTCTTCATTCTTTTTTGTTTTGTACCTTCTGACGATCTTTAGTGTTAACAATAAAAGAAAAGGTAAAGTTTTTTATGATTTCTATGATCGAAGTTCAATCACTGGACGAACATTCGTACAATTAGAGGTCTGCCATTTTGAGCGAATTACGTTGTTGTGTTATGTTATAATAATTGTTGTTATAAAATGTTGTCAGTTATTATATACCGCCGTCATGTTATTTCCTATGTCACATTTCAATTTTTATTATGATAACATGATAATGCATTGGATATTAGTACGTTCGTGTCGTGTAAGTATGAACAATATGAAGTGCTTTCCCCTTTACAAAATTTTACTATTGCAATAATAATCATTCAGCAATTTGTTTTGTGACTTATTTTTTTAATATATAAACTAGCTTCTATCCACGGCTTTGCACGTGTTTTTTAAATTGTATCAAAGAAATATAAAATTGTAACAACATGTACAATTAGAGAAATGGTCTTTTAAAAGCAACTGTATGTACGACACGCACGCCAACCACAGTAAATGTAACATGGCGTATATACCTATCATATCCAATCAGTAAAAAGTTGTTATTTTCATATTACATACATACATTACATTTCTATTGTATGTATAGATAAGCTGAGATATATCAGTTCAGTACCTATTTCTCGTCTGTTGGTCAAGCGATTTTTTTTCTGTTTATTTAGTAACTATTAGTACTAGCAAGCTTAGCAAGCTTTTGTGTTAGCAATAAATGAATAGAAACGGTTTACTGTAAACCTCCCGCTCAGCAGCGGCTCAAGCCTAGGTCCGTTCCCTCGCCGTGGAGCCCTTGAGTGCGCTACTCGCGCGATACAGTGGCACAAAATCTTACACCACTGCAACAACATTACACATATCACTTCCTCACACGTGCACGCATACACGCTTACACATGCAAGTGGAAGGGTTTTATTTTTTTCCCTTATCAAACTGAAATAGTTTAGAAAATTATTCGATACGAAATATATATATAAGAGTTGCTGAGGTATGTATTCTTGGTACACATATATGTTTCAACAACTCATATATGTATGAATAGTTAGCTTAGCTTAGCTCAGATAGGTCGCGAATTGCGTATATCAGGCAACAGCCCAAGCCAACGTGTGCCGTGCACCCTTGAGCTAGTTGTCAAATAAAATCGGTTGAGTGCCTTAAGCGCTCGCCTTAGAAGTACGGTGAAGCTTTTAAGACCTTACTAGGTCAATAGCATAGTCAGTTCGAAAAAAAATGTTTAGTGTAGACGAATCGAAGCCTTTTATTATAAGTTCTCTATTTATTATACTTCATTATACGTACTTATGCTAATCTACAATACTTATACAATTTAAAAAAACCTCAATAATATAGAATCTTAAAAAAATAATGACTTATGGTCTAGTTTTGTCCATTGGACGAACGCTCCTTTATAAAGTTCCGTGTTTGATATAAATATAACATAGAAGTATTGTTCGCAGACACGGGTACTGGCTGCCGACCTATGGCCTATGGAGAGGCCCGATGGAATGCCGGTCATACAATCGCTTGAAGTTATGTGCGGAAAGGATCATATGGACGTTCATCTCACATTTTCACATCCATTTGAAGGCATCGTCTCGTCAAAAGGTAAAAACAAATGAATATCATCAGCTAATTTATACAATTCCCAGTCGACGCCAAACTTTTTGGCTGCGAAATGGTTCGCAGAGTACAAATTTTGGTACAATTATGTATTATAATATGTATAACATTGAGACAACTTAAGGGTAAAAAATGCCACTTTTGGGTTGTTATTTAGGAAAACATGAATCGTCTATATATCCTACTATATATAAAAATTCAGTGTCATGATGTTTGTCCACGATGAACTCTGAAACTACTCCACTAATCTTCAAGATAGTTGGCGTTTATGCATAATTTGGTCCAACTTGAGAGATAGGATAATTTATATTTCAATTAACGGCCTCAATATTTTTTAATTACAAATTAAATTATTGTCAATGTTGATTATTTTTATTAATTGTAAGTTTCATCTATCTCGAAGAGATGGCGCTTTAAATCAGTTTGTTGAAAGAAAACTGTGGGACCGACTGTTGTATATATCACATAGATGTCGCCACATTTTATTTTGAATTTCTCTTCCAATAACTTAGTCACATTAATGCGTGGCCGGGTCAGCTAGTAAATTCTATACATTAGGAATGATAGATTTGTAGCTTGTAACAATGCAAACAGCAGTCTGTTTCATCTGACAATTTTCATAACTTGGAGTATGTGTTACAGTAAAAGAGTTGCACATAAACGTGAGAATGGAGTTCCTACATTTGTAATAATATTTGAAATTTATTTTGTTTTAAACTCTTGACTGTGTTATGCGTAAACCCAAACTTACTGCTATATTAAGAGCTGTCAAAAAGATTGACAACCACGGTAATATTAGTTTATCTCTTTTTCTATACCTTTATAACGCAGTGTCGCTAGTTATACTTCCTTTATCAAAGTAGTTCGATGTGTACTTTGCTTTAAATCATATATAATTTAATAATTAGTTAAAAATACATATTTAATACTACAATTTTATGAGTCTTGTGTTTAAATACGTTATAATTGGTCGTGCTCGTTAATAGCTTGGATTTACTACGCCTATAAATTCAGACTGAATAAAGCAATTCACAAAGTTTGGGTCTTTTGTCTTTTCTTCTTGTTTGTTTAACAGACTTCATACTTAAATATTAAACATATTTACCATAGTGAAGACACATCTAACAATAGCTTATATATCTAATATATAAGTCAATTCAGTCTACCGAATGAAGCTATTTTGGCTAGAGAGTATTCCCAAGAAATAGATTCACATATAATGTACAACTTACTTTTGTCTTTCCTCTTTGTTTCATTCACAGATTTCATAATTGAATATTAGATGTAACTACCACAATTAAGATGCTTCTAACAACTCCCTATATATTAAACTCAGTGGTGCCATTTCGGATGCAACGCTCTCCAAAAATATAAATTCACATAAAATATGCAACTTACTTTTGTCTTTCCTCTTTGTTTGGTTCACAGATTTCATAATTGAATATTAAATATCACTACCACAATTATGATGCTTCAAACAATGCCCTAGAATCAATGAAGCCATTTCGGCTAAAGAGCTTTCCATACAAATAGATTCACATATAGTGTACATATTTAAAAGAAACATTCAAATAAGATTGCTTTTGCGCAGTCGCGCAGAATTATTAAATCCGTGAGAATTCCTTAAGTGTTCTAAATTTTTGTTCTTAAAATTATACTCAATTTTCTAAATTCAATGTTCAAGTGTTTATATCTGGTATGATTTCATTATTTTGATTAAAAGTTATTGTAAAAGGATTGTCATACATCGAATGTGACAACTAATATGAGCCGTTCTTGAGTATACTTTACCATCTTTATAATTACGTTATACTACGAAATTTTCCTTAAGTAAACGGTATTAATTCATTTAAACTATATCAGTTATCTATATTTATATAGAAATTAATTTTCCTCCGTCTTGTAAGCAAACAAAAGTACTATGCGTCTAACTCTACAATTAAATGCGAACATCCGAACGGGCGAGTATTCAGACCGCCTCTAATTGTGTGGACTAATTGCTAAGTTTTCACTAACAATTATGACGGTAACATGGTGAATTATTAATACAACTCACGCCCCAGTTGTCCACTTACGGTTATTTCGTTGTTTGAATTCGCTGGTTTAAGATAAATATAGGTGATGCTCGTGCAGCCGAGCGTTGGGACTAGGTCAGAAGTAACTACGACATACGTCGAATACTTTCGTCTATACATATTTAAATCGTTTTATCATGCTAAATACATATATAGATATTTTTTGAAGTGAAAACTTCTTTAGGCGCGTTGATCAGTATTTTAGGCAGGAGATAAATTTATAATTTCGCGTCATGGCATTCTACATACAGTCCTCGCCATACATTTTGACCGCTCGGAATATAGTTGCGCAGAACACTAATTTAGGCATAAATACGTATTATATTATATGCATATCATCAAAATAACTTAGAGATAAACAAATACCAATTTTAAATTCCTATAATTATATTCTACATTTGTTTTGTATAAAACTCTTGACTATGTTACGCAAAAGCTGGAACTTATGGCTATATTCAGAGCGGTCAAAAAGATTGACGAGGATTGTCAGCATGACCGGCCGTATTGCGCTTGCGCGGATTGCGTCAGACTAGCGACGCATAGTAGAGGCCTGTGTACATGTAATATTGATATTTTGCAGTTCATCGTACGTTTGATTTTTTAATAGACTTTATAAAAATGTATATAAGTACTAGCGGACCGGGCGGACGTTGTCCTGCCTTGAAAACAAAAAAAATCCTAAAAGTCGATCGCAGCGCCACCTGCCGGGTCCAATTGTGAATCTAAACCATTCTCGAATCTCCACGAACACACACAAAAAATTTCATCAAAATCGGTCCAGTCGTTTAGGAGGAGTTCAGTCACATACACACGCACACAAGAAAAATATATATTAAGATTGCTCCGAGTGCCAATAGATATGGAAACCACACTAATGTTAATAATTATAAAAAACAAATTTTGAAATTTAAATTACATTTTAGTGTTAAACATTTAAATTTAAATTAAGTTAAATTTAGATATTTAACGCTATAATTAATATAAAAATTTAAAAGAGCACATATTTATTTCATTGTTGTGTGTTTTCACTTCTATCAGCCACCCTTATGACTGTCTCGACTTTGTTTTTTCTTTAATTTTAGTTTTGGCGACCAATCTTCCAGATTATTATTGTCATTTTCGGGTAAAATTTCAATGTTCTAACAACCATTGTTAGAACTTTCTAGGGAGTTTTTGTGGCAACTCAGAATTCATGGTCCGTGGTTATTATTTTTCATTCACTTATGCACAATAACTGCACTATATTACGTAAAATGTCACTAATATTACAAAATATAGAGTCAATTAACACATGATTGTAAATCATCATTACATAGTATAAAATAAAGTCCCCTACCCCGTCTGTCTGTCTGTCTGTTCGCGATAAACTCCAAAACTACTGAACGGATTTTCATGCGGTTTTCACCAGTAGATAAAGTGATTCATGGGGAAGGTTTTGGTATATAATTTGTAAAAGATTTTTTTATAATCAGGGCGAGAAAATGTCTGCCGGGCCCGCTAGTAGAATATAAAAGCTACTAGATGACAGACTAAGATCGAGCCAAAAACTCCATATAGATATTGAAACTGTCCGGATTAAGCTATCAACCACTCAATTCAATATCAAGTTTGTTTAGTTTATAACCAAGTATCAATTATAATTGAATATTTCAGTTTTAATAATTAACATATATTCTGTGAATTAAATTAATTTGAATAAATGAGAAATTGTATACTATGATACATTCGATGCAAAAGATTTCAAATCGCTTCGCGCAATGTTTACAAGATTTTTAATTTTTTTAGGAAAAGTTATTATATTACGCGATAGTTTGCTTCTAATCCCATAATGAATTTCTCATCCAGTTAAAGAAATATGTAGTGTTGTAATACGTATAAATAAAACAAACCTATATTTGTTTCTGCAGATTCCATATTCACTCGCCTTTGCCGCAACATGTTGCAGTGTCTAGTTCTTTTCCAAACGTGTTTCGAATTACAAAAAGAACGTCCCGATTTCAAGACTTTTTTTTTTCGCAGTGACTACGCTATTTACCTACCAAGGTCTTAACAGCTTCACTGAACTATTAAGGCGAGCGCTTAACGTACTCAGCCGAATTTATTTGACAACTAGCTCAAGGGTGCACGGCACACCTCGGCTTAGGCTGTTGCCTGACACATGCCATTCGCGACCTATCTGAGCTAAGCTAACTGTTCAGACATATACGACTTGTTGAAACATATATGTACCAAGCATACATACCACAACAACTCTTATATATATTTCGTATCGGATAATTTTCTAAACTATTTCAGTTTGATAAGGGAAAAAAATAAAACCTTTCCACTTTCATGTGTAAGCGTGTATGCGTGCACGAGTGTGGAGGTGATATGTGTAATGTTGTCGCAGTGATGTAAGATTTTGTGTCTCTGTATCGCGCGAGCAGCGCACTCAAGGGCTCCACGCCGAGGGAACGGACCTAGGCTTGAGCCGCTAGATTTCAAGACACTTAGAGGTTTTATTCTGAAACATCTGATATACGCGTCTTCGCGTTTCCTACGATCGCGCACCTCACTATTTATTCGTTCACAGCAAGAAAATACACATCGCTTAACTCGTCGTAGATATAACATTGTAGTTTCTTAAAACTGTAATAAGTCTATATTCGATGTATATATATGGTGATATATTTTTTATATAAGTACCAAATATCTAAGAACTGAAACTGAAAAAATATCGCGTCGTTTTTTCGATATGCGCGCACTACGGTGGAGCTCTCATTTTATTTTCTATTGTAGTACGACAAACTTCTTGTACTACGATAATACGTAGAACATATAACAATAGCAGTTTCTTAAAACTTTAACAAATATACGTTAAATAAAGATCTCGTGATATTTTTCTTAGAATAAGTACCATTTGACTAAAGAGCAAAACTAAAAAAAAATTAAAACCTATCTAGTAGTTTTTAAGTATTGCGCATACAAATAGACCTCTATCATATCATTACATAGTATAAAACAAAGTCCCCTACCGCGTCTGTCTGTCTGTCTGTTCGCGATAAACTCAAAAACTACTGAACGGATCTTTATGCGGTTTTCACCAGTGGATAAAGTGATTCACGAGGAACGTTTTGGTATATAATTTGTCCAGGATTTTTTTATAATCAGGGCGGGACAACGTCTGCCGGGCCCGCTAGTTATTTATATAAATCTAATGCAATTTAAAATATAAAATTAATTATTCAACATGAATTTACAGCATAAATGTGGTAGCAAATGTATAGTAATTAAAATTCCAAGTAGGTATTTATTACATTGAACGGGTGGTTTCACACTCGCGTGATAAAACGTACGCATTTGCAATTGTATTGAATTTCCACGACGTTGGAAAATTGCTTTGCCGAGTATTTTGTTATTATTATAATTATATATTGGTGCATTCACAGCCCGATGTAAGATTTAGCAGTCGGTATGAAGAATTATTTGCTTATGTCTTGTCTAACAGTTCAGATGTGTTTGCGCTTGTGCGTAGTTTCTCTTCGTATTCGGCGAAATAATTTTACTTAAATACTAATAGAAATGTTTAATATTCAACAGTTAGATTTAGTTGAACGATCAATCGTATATCTAACATGAATAAATCGTTCTATATAAATGAAATGACAAAGGTCTGCTGTTGTCGCATGTGCAAATCTACTAGATTCCGATTAAATTCAGTTTTACTTCTTAAACACGTGATCTTTATTTAAGAAAATATCACGTTATTTTGATGTAATAAGCCCGCGAATCCGCCGATTGATGGAACTGTTGTAACTGTTGATCCGGTGAAGCGCCATCTACCGTCGTATTTGGATAACATAATAATCTACGTGAAAAATACTCGTATGCACACATATTACAGTTATCAGTCGAACAGTTTTAGGGAATTTTGTTGATTTTAAATATACCAACACTCATTTTTATATAGTAACGACCTGCTTTGGCTTCGCTCAGATGCGATATACTAAACTGGGGTCATAAATGTCTAAGTGTTGTTTACAGTTACTTAATGTCTTAGAATCTCCGTATCTCTATATTAACAACTTAATTTCGTTAGTCGTCATTTTAATTCGTGTTGTCATATAAGCTATTTATTGGAATGTCATGCTGTAACGGGTAATTTTAAACTGCAGTAAATACTCAATGTAACTAAAGAAATTAAAAGGAATATTAATAATATATTGGTTAAAATAGGGTCGTAAATAAACCATTATTCTTTGATAATATTTAAGATAAATATAATTACTGTGGGCCATCCTTAGGGAATAGATATACTTTCGGGGACTTTCTGTAGGCATCTCTAAAATATATAATTCTATAGTAAATTATATTGGTGTATCTTATAACCTTATGCGGTGTTATTACAAAAAAGTTAAATACGTATTGAATACTTGCTTTAAAAAGGTTTCGAATTAAATGCACCGCGGTCGCTAAATGTTCGCCATCTTGCTCTTTTGTCTCGCTTTGGTTACGTTAGGTTTTAGACTTGCGAGAAAGGATAACGTGAACTTGCCTTGGGCGAGCGCGGTGAATTTAATCCGAAACCTTTTTAAAGCAAGTATTTAATTAAGTTTTTTGTTATAACACCGATGAAGTTTAGCCAGCGTTATCAATTATACATGATTAAAGTGTTAAGCATATTAAGAATGTTTTACACATATAAACCTTTCAAAGAAGATTCTTTAAGCATCAGTAAAAACCATATCAACATTTGTTGCGTAGTTTAAGAGAATTAAGGCAATAAAAAAACCAACGAAAAGCGATATTATTTTATACAATATATATTATAAAAGTTTAGCATTAAAGTTTAAAAAAAGTCGAAGCCATCATTAGAACTGCCGACGGAAGTGAAAACTCAAAACAATGATATAACTGTGATCTCTTTTGAATTTTTAAATGTATTCTAGTATGATTTATTTAAATTTCGTAATTTGTATATTAAAATTATTGTCTGGTTTTCACATATATTGGCACACGAAGCAATAATTATATACATTTTATTAATTTATCAAACATATAATGGGCTGAAAAAGTTCTATAGTAAATATCAACATTGCGTGTACACAGGTCGCTATACTGTGCGTCGCTAATTTGACGCAAGTGCAATACGTCACGAGCATCTCGAGGTCAACGGTGACGCGTACCCATAAGTTTTTCTCCTACCAAAAATCCGCGCCTAAAGCAGTTTTCACTTTAAAAGCTAGAGATTAAATTGAGGTCGTGGGCTTCAAATTTGTTTATTGTTTTAATTACCAACAAGATTAATTTTATGCCAATCCAATATTTTTGCCAAAGATAATTCTAAGACAAGTGCAACCTTAATTATATCTCTTTAGGAGTTATTTTACAGTGTATACAATTCTAATAGGAGGTTAAGTTTAGAAAGAACGTCTTGTTTTTTTTATGTGGGAACCAGATATAAATTACATTAACAATATATGATGTTATTATGCCATTGACATAGTACATTACAATATACAAATTTCGTCTCTAAATTGTGGAACATGATTTTTTAGATCCACAATATTGGGAAATAAATTCACCGAATGTGTTCACTTTATATCGAATTATTTGCTAAAACTTTTATTTACAGGTCAACATGGGGATCCAAGATGCGTGTACGTACCACCTTCCACTGGCCAGACGTACTTTTCGTTTCGGATTGCTTATGCGAAATGCGGCACTAAGCCTGGTAAGTATTTTATAATACAATTGTTTTTTTAATGTAAAATATATAAACTTTTGTTTGAATTTTCAAAATATGTATTTATTATAGAGTTATAGTGTCTTCCTTTAAAATTTTATTAACTCGTTTTCCGATTTGTAGGTTGAGTGTGTATTTTTATAATCAGCTTTAAATGAATTTTACATGTGTCTGTCAAAATTCTATCAAAACGTTAAATAAATCACCAAATACAAGACTAAAATGTAGTATATAATAATATAAATAGGTATTAAATATAATTGCTGACTTTTTAAAACACATTGAGTATAAAAGGCATGTAATACTTATGTAAGCGATAAAGGGGATAACTGTTGTTAAACAAACTCACACAAGAATCATACCAATTGTAACTTAAAAAAAGGTCGAATTGTAAATTTATTATTTCATTATTTTTAAATATATAATAATAAGACATTATTTTACTTCATGTTAGAATAAAATAATTCCATTTTCATAATGTTCAAGGTGTCTTCTTTATCTATACTAATATAATATTATAAACAGGTAAAGTTTGTGAATTTGTTAGTTTGTGACGTTGTAGAGGGTAATCTCAGGAACTACTAGTCTGATTTGAAAAATTCTGTTAGTGTTATATAGTTTATTTATCGAGGAAGGTTATAGGCTATATACCATCACGCTAAGACCAAGAGAAGCAGAGCACGAATGAAAAATGTTTAAAAATCGGGGTTGTTTTTCGTCTCGTGAGATTCCGCTGCGTGTTAGCGTTAGCCCAAAGTAACTATTCCACGCGGACGAAGTTGCGGGCAGAGGCTAGTCTTAAATATTTCAGGACCACTTTTCATCACAGCATATAGGTATGTTTTCTGCTAACATAACTCCTGGAATATTGCATGCTTGAGTACCTTGTCGCTTTCGATGTTAAGGATTTCTCTTATAGTTTTTCTATTTTTATTTATAAGTGAACTTTGTATTCTGTATACGTTCTTTGTCTCTCCTTTTACGTTCATGTGGAGCCCATCAATGACTTTAAACGTAAACAATTTTATTTATTTTTCTTGTGGGCGGTTTTCGACGTTTTTTATTCTCTATCAATTTTAGTTTCGTTAATCAAACTATCTTTCTGGTTGATGAAACAAAATGAACCGAAACTATTCGTGTGAAATCAATAAATACATTTCGAAAACTTAATGACTCCAACAACGAACGTTAGCCGATAATAAATAGTGTTGACGAATCGATTATACACGGTGAATCGTTATCGATGTTGCGTGGTCCTTTCGTATTTAAGTTTTCCATTTTATGAGTAAAGTGGGAGTTTTATGTTCGTTTATAAGGCGCTTGTGTTGATTGAGAAAATATTTGTATTTCTAAGCAATTTATTATCGCAACTGAACACATTTGATATAGTTATGATCAAAGCTTCGGTTAATAATTTAATTGATACACTTCGATATTTAACGATATTCAGTAGGTATCCACTTTTGCCAGGTTAATTACAATCTAATTTTACGACTTCGCGAAACCTGTTAATTATTTAGTGTTCAATGTATTTTAATTATTGCTAAACAAAATTAATTTTAGTCGTACAATAATTCAGTCACGATGTTTTTAATCATGGAAAACACACCCATTGTAGGATTTCAATTTACAACGATCGACTTGCTTATATTACCTGCCGCTGAGTTAAGAATTACCTGCAAGTGATATTTTCAATTTATAAGCCAATGCGAAAAAGATTAATTCATTCGGTTATGTAGTCATCACTATTAATCCTTGCCGTTCGGTAGCCAGTAATCCGTCACTTGTCTAATAGACATTCGACATGTACAAATAGCCTTGATAATTCAGTCGGACTCGGATAAGGTATACTATCTGATATATCTGTCTGTCTTTGTCATATTTTTTATATACTATCTAGGCTTTAACGTTTTACCATCATCTCATCTAATGTTAAATCGACATGAATTGATAAACACGTTAAACCCAGCTACCGGAACACACCAACACGTGCTTGGCGTCAGATTTTTGACTTGAGAATTGTAGCCAGTTAGGCGGAGTTAGAAAAACTCTACCATGCTTTGGTTACATAATGTGGTTTCCCTCACCGAATGTTTTGATTTAGTTGCAAGGATTCGAACCTACATACATCGATGCGGTGTGCGAACACGCTATCAAACAAGCAATAATCGCGTAAAGCCTTTTAATATCATTAAATTAAATTACTCAAATTATTAAATTCATTATTTTGCAACTCAAATATTTGAATTATAACAATTAAGAGTGTAAAATATGAGTTCGAATTAATAAATATATTATTACAATTATAAAATAGTTAACATCTGTTATAATTATTAACATATTTAAATTAGTTTATAAATTAGGTCTATACTTTACAAAAGTAGGTTTACTTATTTTTATGAAAGCGGAAAGTGCGTAAATGTTACGCTTTCGTCACTCTGACGTCATTTAATGCGATCCTTTGCCCCATAGTACTGTGTAAAAAAATGTCATTTAAAAATAAGTATGTTTTTCAATCCCAAAATGTCCGTAAATGTAATGCGAGAATGTAACATCAAATTCAAGTGATTAACATCTCAATTTATGTGTCTTAATCAAAAACTGGATAATAATTACCTCTAAAACATTGACTCAAAACATTTTCAAATTATTTTTGCAATTAAAATTACTTCTTTTAACAACATTATTCAAATTTTTTGTGAGTTAAATTAACGCTTCTAATATTATTCAACAACGTTATCAAATTAATTCCGTCTGGAGGTAAAATTTAATTTTAAATTTAATTTGTGATACTTTCTATACTGACGAATGAAATAACAAAATTTAATTTTATTATGACTTATTTTCACTTTTATAATGAATTTACTTTCTTTCACAAGACCGTTGAATTTCTTAAACCACCATAAATATTGACTCCTATTCATTTTAGCAACTCTTATGGTGATTATTTACTATCATATGGGCTCCCATCGAAAATCAGCGCTGCAGTACTGCTGTACATTTTGCTGAATGGGTTTGCCAATTGTTGAATGAATGAATGAATGATCAAGTGTTTTTTTGTCTAATTGTTTATTTAATTTAATTGTATAGTTGTTCCAACAATAAAGTATTCTTTCTTTCTTACTTCTTTCTATTATTTTATAAGCGTATGCCTAATAGGTTCTCGGGGTTTTATTCTTATGATAATGTTTTTGTTGTTTTACGTGAACAACGTGTTTCATTTAAATTTACTGTAGGTTTTATTTTATTTTTCTAACTATATTTTTTTCATTATTACTTAGCTCCGAAAATATCTCTGAATGAATTGTATACTTGCGAGCTGAATGCTACTAAGCGTTTTCTTCCAGCTAACATCCCGGTGAAAATATTACGAGCAGTGCAAATAACGAAATGAGTAAAATTAAAATAATAATATAAATGAGCCTAACACTCAAGTATGCTAAAATACCAATACTTAAATAGTCTACTGAATAGATCAAATTAATTCATATACAACATAAACCTACATATGTATATATATATATACTAGCGGGCCCAGCAGACGTTGTCCCGCCCTGATTATGAAAAAATCCTTGACAAATTATATACTAAAACGTTCCTCGTCCATCACTCTATCCACCGGTGAAAACCCCATGAAAATCCGTTCGGTAGTTTTTGAGTTTATCGTGAACAGACAGACATACAGACGCGGTAGGAGACTAATTACTGAGTTTAAGCTACCTTTGGTAAATTATATTATTGGAATTTTGTCAATTACGAATCCCTTTCGTCAGGATCTCATGTTAATAGGAAGTTACATCATTACTGCTTTACGTTGAATTTTACATTGTAAAGTACCGGGCTTTTGCTTTGACACGTCGGAAACAGACAGAAATAGTAGACTAAGTTCAGTTTCGTATAGGTTATCTTTGTCTATCGCAGTCATATCTATATAACGCTTTACAAAAACAAAAAAAGCCGATTCTAACCAGACGTCTCCCTCTTATACCCGACTTGCCAAAGCAAACGCAGTGTACTGTAACTAACGCGAATTAAGTTACGATGTTATATGTTATTGTCATTGGGTAGGATGATGTATTTAAAATAATTGCGTAGAATTGTTAATGATGTTTTATTTCGCTATATCTCGGCTTCAGATTCCGGTATGAGATAATTTATGTGACAAATGAATGGAGAAACCGTCTTAAGTACTGTCGCATACCCAGCCTACTGACGTTTCCGTTTGGCTCAGAGGCCCGTCAAAGGCTTGCTTGTAGTCTTCGGGACAACCCTATTTTTTTTTTATTACGTGCGGTTGACATATAAACTTAAAAATGATGAAAGGGCAATCAAAGTCCGCTCTGATGTTTAATCATGTTCGACTTTTGGGTTGGTGTCTTATTTTATACATTACCTGTAAAACATCACGCTGAAGGTAGAATAATTACATTATATTACTATCTAGGACGGACGACGTTTTTTACTAAAATTTATTTTCTTGTTGATAGCTTAAATTATTCTAATCACTTACCTAAAAAACCTGAAATTACTATCTTTGTGTTTATTCTATTACGTATTTTAGGTAACCTACATTATATAATACCGTATTTCCATTCGTATTTATATCTGGCTGTCAAGATAAAAAAAGCTGTTAAAAAGATAAACCAGATCGAGTTTCTTGCCGGTTCTTCTCGATGACTGGGTTGTTTTCCGAACCGGTGGTAGTTTTGACGTTCATGAGTGCCTTCTTAGGGCCTAAATTGAATAAAGTGTTTTGAATTTGAATTTGAATTTGAAGAGAGTTCTAAATCCACATTTGTTTTTGTTGACAAAAAAAATTGACCAAAGAACTTTCATCATTAGGGTCATCATCGTTTATAAGCAAAACAATAAATACGTCATACATCAATGAAGATTTTAACCAGTTTTAATAATTTCCACGAAATCTTGCTCCTAGTGATTATTATATTATATATTATATTAAACTAGCTGGTACCCGCTTGCTTCGCTGTGTATGAAATAAACTCTTAAACAAATAAACAAAAATGGCAAAGGCTCAATCCAATCCAAAAAAATAAGTAGTCTAGAACAATCTACGAAAAATCCGCATCGAATAGACTTATGCCAATACATTCAGTAGTTTTGACGGTTGAAGATAATTACGCAGTAGTTGCTATAGTTTTCTAATTAATTAAAAAAATAATATAAGATTTAATAAAAGTTTTTTGTGATTGTGATTGTCTGTGTTATTGACCACTTCGGGTATAACATAATTTAGTAGACTCACGGATAGTTTACCTACATTTTACACATTTTGTATACATTCCCTTTCCCTTTACAAGCCTTTAAAAGTTCCCTTTTTTGTAGGTGGTAGAGCCACACTGAAGCTATTACTGGTTTCAGCATTAATTGATCGGCTCGCCCGGGGTACTACCACCCGACCTACAGAAAACCGACGTGAAGTAACAATGCTTGTTTAACTTAGTAGTGGTAGCTGATCAGGTGTACTTAGAAAAAGTCCTACTATG
Source organism: Antheraea yamamai (assembly GCA_036509395.1). Lineage (NCBI taxonomy): Eukaryota > Metazoa > Arthropoda > Insecta > Lepidoptera > Saturniidae > Antheraea > Antheraea yamamai. The sequence continues at coordinate 15,301,148 of AP028429.1, forward strand.
CTATGGGTCTCATCACAAATTTTCATTCGGCTCCGATTCAGTTGCTAGGATTCGAACCTACGTCCATTGACGCGGTGTCTGATGCGGTCAAATAAGCCATAATCGCTTCATTTTTACCTAATTTCCGATGGTTTAAGAGAATTTCTATATCTCTGAGTTTACCGGTACGATAATAACTATGTTATTTTTTTATGTTGTGAATATATATATGTAAAACTTTTAGCTACGTACATAACTTATGACTAAACTTATTTATAATTTCTTGTTTTACTTAGGTAAGTGAACTATAGTATTAATCAGAAGAAAAATACGCTTACGTTATTTTAATTTATAGCAAGTATAATTTGAATATTATAAAGAAATAAATAATCTTTTTACAACACCACGAACATTAGATAACCAAGTTTTTTATATAGCTTGACTTCTAGAGCTATGAGGATTCATACTGCATACAATAGATTTATACTTAGCGATACTAAATGCTTAAATCGTGTTATATGATTAAGATCAAATTATATAAATATAATTCATAGCGAATATACTAAAAGTTTTAATATGACCGTAATATTCTTGAGAAAATGATGTGAAAAGGTTATCTTGCTACATAAATCTCTTATATTATATACGATTATTTATTTATAGAACTGCTAAAAGGCTAATATAAATGTTTATAGAGCCAATACGTTATTTTATTAAATAGAAAAGCTGTAATATCACCCAGTATATTTTCTAGGAAATTAGGTAAAGGTATCGGATACCTCAATGGTTGACGTAGGTTTGAATAGGTCGTAGGTAGGACGCAGGAGCCTCTACGGGGGCTGAGATGGATGAGGAGTAAACCTCGTTAAAAAAAATCAATGGGGGAGGGGGTGGCGGAGGAGCTTCCCCTCTCCGCTTCCGGATGAACCCAGGGAGGAAGGGGCGGGGGCTAGACCTCCCATTGCACGGGTTCGGCGGGCTGGCAGGCAGTCTCGCGACTGGGCTGCCTCAGCTTGGTGTGGCGTGAAAGAGCCTGCCGCCGGAGGTGTTGTGGAGCCAGCACACGCACCCTGTGATACCCTCATAGTGCGGCGTACGGTTGGCCGTGGAGTTTTTTAGTCCATTGAACTTCGACTCGGTTCAGGTCTTCCCCCGAGGACCTGACAAGTCTATGATAGAGGTTTCTCCACGATAAAATAAATAGAAAAAAGGATTGAATCCTTGCGACGCTTTTTTTGTCGAATAAAAATTCATGGTGATACAAGCATTTTTTTCTAATCTCGCTTGCCTATCATTCTAAAGTTTGTCGCCAAACATTTACTTATAGGTGTGGTCCAGCGGCTGCACCTAAAAGCCCGTCCTTAAGTCCATTCTGAGGTTTTGCGTATTTACAATCTTAGACCACATAGTTATTTAACATCAGCTAAGATTGTGATCACAAGCTAAAAAAGTTACAAAAAAATATATATAATTTTATTTTGCATTATTACCGTATTATAATACAGTTGTTTTTTTTTTAATTGTAATATTAATACTAATATTAATTCATCTATTTAACACTATGATACAAAGTTAAAAAATCGAATAATTATCCCTATTCCTAATTTTATATTCTCCAATTTCATTATAACTAACTAAGGAGTAATTGTTAAATATGTCAACATTAAAATTATTGCTATTAATATTTTATAATGAAATATCCAAAAGTGATGTTTTAGTAGAAGAAAATGTAATGATCTTTATCTTGGAATCAATCAACTTTGGATCACTTCGTTAATGGTACATACCGAAGTAACACTAGTTTTGTATAACTTATAAGAACCATAGATTGAAATTTTAAATAAACATTATGAAAATTTACGGAATTATTAAATTTTATAAGATATTCACAGTTTACATTTCAGCATGTACCAATGAAAATTTCGAGATTTACTTATTCATTAATTAAAATTCGATTAGTAACACTGGGGTTAACTCAAAATATTATAAGAAAAACTTAAACGCCTAGAAAATTGTTCCTCTCGTGGAAAAAATAAAACTTAGTATTTGAAATCATAAGCACGTGTCTATGCCTTTCCTTATGAAGAGACTTGACTAGTAATGAGATATTTGGAAGCTGATGTTATATAATTATATTATGTTAAATTGATCGTAAATGTTAACATTATTGTTTTATTCACGCTAAGCATCGATAATTCAAATCGATGTACCCATAAATCTAGTGCAGAAGCTATCTCGTACTGGTCCCATTTTCAAGGTTTTTCTTATTGCAATTCCTAGTCGAGTTCACTATGGTTAGTCTACTAGTGTGGTGTAACGGCTCACGTCCCGCTCCTTCTGCGAATATTTCTCGTGATCATTGTTTCTAGGAATCGAAACCCGCACGACCACATTGCGATACACATAAAGCTCATATTCCCATAACAACACTTAAAGAAGCCATCCCTCAATCCATTTTCAACGATTCCATCAACTTTATCTGCGTGCTGTAGTTAAACATGCTCTGTAAAAATGTTGAAACGATTTTAGACCGTAACACCATGTGTTTATATTTCAATGTTGAAGGATTTATGCTGTTGGGTAGATGATATAGCTGTCAGGTTACTGTTAGGGTTGATTTTTGCCTGTGCGATACACCGGTCTGCGAGTCGCGAACGGTCCGATCCGCGTTCTTCGGACTGCATCAACTTTTTGTCTGAGTACATCCGCATAGGTACAACCCTAACGACACTAAGGAATTAAAAATTAAACCATTTTATTTTTTAAAATGATCCTCTACGATTACTTAAAACAATTCAGTTGTGATTGTACTGAGATTTTTTTATTTTATGAGTGACATCCGTTGAAATACTTCAGTGTCCGCCGTGACATTTTTTTTGTTAAATAAAATTTTCTTAGTATCCTTCATGTGTTTAACCTCGGCCTGTTTTTAAAATGAATTTAACGTATACGTATACTTTTAAATAAAATATACGTTTTGAGAATTTGACACCCACACATTCTAGTAAATCGATCTTTAAAAGGAATTATTGTTAATCCTAATTTTATAGGTGTTTATACATCAATTGAAAGAATATTAGCTCAATGCAAAGCACTTGTACTATATCAAGATTAAGATCGGGGAGAGTTTAAGACCTTCAGTATATAAAAAATATAAAGTAGTAAGAATTTCTTCATAAAATATGATTTTTAAATTCTATCCTTTTATATCATTTTGCTCCAGATCTCCACGGACAATTCTACGAAAATACGGTCGTGGTGCAGTACGACAAAGATCTGCTCGAAGTGTGGGATGAAGCGAAAAGGCTACGTTGCGAATGGTTCAACGATTATGAGAAAACCGCTTCTAAACCGCCGATGGTTATCGCAGATTTGGACGTCGTTCAGCTAGATTTTAGAGGTATTTTTTACTATAACATTGTAATATATATTTTTTCCATGTGCATTTTCACTTATTTTTTAATATCATCAGTCAAACAATTGCCATTTGTGACTGTTGAGTGATAGATGAAGAATGACAATGAAGCTGATGATTAGTTGATAATGCTGCTAAATTAAAGATGATTAATGAAACTTCCAATTTATTATCTTCTTCTATATATAAATAGGCAGTGGGAAACGGTTAAGAACGTCTCCCTCCTCTATTTCACAGCCGATTTTCTTCATTTTTTTTTATTTTATAGTTATTGACGAGTTTTCGTGTTATCAATAAAAATTAGAATAAGTTGTTTTTTCTCTATGGTCAAAGTTTCACCACTGGACGAGCGCTCGTATATATAAAACTGTTGGTTATTAGGGATTTCATGATACCTTTTAATGCACATTTATAACAATTAGTGCTCGTTCAGTGGTCGAAATTCGACCATAATTAATTAATTTTTAAAGTTGCAAAATTCTTCAGGGCTTTTTTTTGCATCAATCATTGTACAAATATTTTAGTTTAGTAGACAAAGATCGTAAAGTACGACGAATAGAGACTTATAAATTAAGGCTTCTTTTTAAATCTCAATATTTTCCATACATACTCTAATCCTTAATGGAGTTAGCTGCCTATTAATCAGATCCAAGATCAGAGGAACATATTTTACGATCGTATTTATGAAATAATTCTGAAAATACGAATATCATAGAATTTCTATCATCAATCATATCATTTCTACAATATTTTCTTTTAGAAATTTTGCAGTTTCCAGTCGCTTCACTTTTTAGAATATACCGGACTAAAGGATATTTCAAACTAAGATTATAATGATTTGATTCAGGTGACAACGTGGACTGTTGGATGGAAATTCAAGCAGGGAAGGGACCTTGGGCGCCTCCCGTCTCAGGAATTGTCCCATTAGGATCTACACTCACCCTCGTCGTAGCTATTAATGATTATCGAGGTGAGTGTGTTTGTTTTTTTCTTAACCCTACAAACACAGGCCTTGTGACCTTATTGTCCCAATAATGGATCAGTTGTTAACGTGTTCGGATACTGGGTCGATCGACGTAGACTTGCATTCGTGAGAACGTACCATATTTTTCGTGGAAAGAAAAAGGAAATAACCATGTCTTAAAAATCATTTAAAAAATAATTTTATTAAACTCATAAAAACTATAATATTATTACCAAAATGTCTAAATCATACTACCAAAATGATAGCGACATAAGAGAACAACTTAAAAATGTTATCATACCAACACAAAATAAAATTATAATCGTTCACATTTTCTACTATAAAGTTATATTATTTGTTTCCATAACATAAAAACGAATAATCTTAAGTTGAATCAACGAAATTAAACAAATAATAGAAGCTGCTAACAATGGATCTGGTAAAACGATAATAAATGTGAAAGAAAATGCAGTGGTTCAAAATAAAATGATTAGTTGCGTCAGTTGCGAATTTTGTATCGTAACAACAATTTACCTGTTTTATAATGTTTAGCTATTTTAAAATGTTTCGTTCTCTCTTATATATAAAACAACAAAAAATACCTGACGTAGGATTTATTACTGTATATTTAGATACATCTCTCGGCAAAACAACTAAACATAGACTAACGTTTTATCACAGCCTCACCTAATGTTAAAGAACGAAGTAACAGAAGATGATATCACACTAAGCATAGAAATAGAACAGCGTCTCAAATAAAGATCTTGAAACATACCAATAAGTGCTTGAGTTCGGAATCAGTATTCAGTGACGTAGGTTTGACTCGTGGCTCGTCGCTGGAGCATGCGGTAAAGGAAAATATAGTAGTGAGACCATAGTATGTTGGATTTGTTTTTTTATGCGATTGTAGACAAACGAACATCAACAAAACAACAAGGCCCCCTGATGGTAAAAGACCACTGCCACCCATGGTCACTTGCGACGACGAGGGGCATACCGGATGCGTTGCCAGCCTTTAAAAAAGATGTAGGCTCTTTTCTTGAAGGTTGTAGGCTCTATTGGTCCGGAAGCGCCGTTGTTCAAAATTCATTCCAATCCAAAGAACTAATATATGTGGAATACGTTTGTAGGGCCTTACATATCTATAAGGCCCCGAGTACCTATAGATATATTCAAATATCTGCAATTAAGTGCCATTATTTCTATAATTATTTCTTCTCGGTTTAACATATTTCCATTTTAGGCAGCACTATCATTTAGCATCAGATGAGATAGCGATTCAACGTTAAAATCTATAAAGCATCAAAAAATAAAACAAAACATAAACAATATACAATTATTCTTTTCTTAGCGATGGGTGGGCCTTTTAAATCTAAAAGTGACATTTCCTGGTTTGATCTTTGACTGCGTTTGAGATAAATATGTAATTTTTTTTTATATCATAGGAGGCAAACGAACAGGGGTCACCTGATGTTAAGTGATGACCACCGTCCATAGACAATTGTAACACCAGAAGAGTCGCAAGTGCGTTGCCATCCTGTGTTTGGGGGAGGGGGAGTGGGGAAGGGGGAAGAGGGAAGGGAAGTGGGTTATCCGGCGTTCTCACTGACCGAACGAAACGCAACAATGCAAGCACGTTTTTTTTATTAACGTGGGGATATCCCTTATGTATACGTCACCCTCTCGGGGGAGATGATGGGTTATGTCCGACTCGCACAGACTAAAACGGTGTACTGTCCGTATTGTTGGGGCGGCAAGGGATCGAACTACGCTATTTATTCCCATTGGATAGCCACCCCAACAGTCCGCCCGGCAGAAGCTGGCCATCGGGCTCCGTCCTAATAGGGAGACAGACTGGGTACACACCAGCTGCCTCCCCTCGTCTACCGGACCTGTGCAATGAGGAAATGGGCCTCGCGGCCCACCCCCTCAGGTCCGGCTACGGGGGTGGGAGGAGAAGGGCAAATCGCCGCCTCCTCTCTCCGGTCCTCCGTTGGCGGAGAGGTCCACTCAGAGGGTCATCTTCGCGGACCCTCTCCGCCGCCTCCTTCTGCGAGATGACGTCCTGACAGAAGGAGGTCATAGCATTCCATGCCGCTTCGCTGCCAAGCATGGCCGAAACCACACTCGGCAGCGACAAATTCAAACCTATCGCCGCAGTCAGAATGCGGCGCTGTCCCTTCCACGCAGAACACTCAGACAGAGTATCCTCCGCAGCGCCGCATTCATGACATGCGACGGTTGGCTCCCTACGAGCGATCTGGTGCAAGTACCACCCGAAGCAACCATGCCCGATGAGTACCTGCACCAGTCTGAAAGATAGGGAGCCCTAGCGTCTCCCTATCCATTCCGGCAGGACCAGGAGGACGGCGTCAATAGTGTAATGCCCATAGCGCTCGTCCGCCAGGTCCTGCCTTCATCGACCTTTCGCCTCCTTTCGCGTGACTCTACCACCTAAAATATAGCATAATGATTTTGGAACATATGCGAAGTGAGTGTTGGTAGATACCTTTTGTATTTTCTTTCATCAACAATATTACTCATGTCTCAAGGTTAATAACGAAATAGAAAATACATAGAGGAGATATTATTTGTAATCATAGAACTTTATATCCATTTTATTGACGTCATTCCCTGTATAACGGTACGTTCTTTCTATACATTATAAAATTTATATTTTGAATCGATATGTTTGAATATTTTGAAACTATGATTAAAGTTTTATTATCAATAGCCGTTTTAACTAGCTGTCGGAATAAATCTGATCATATAATAGGAGTTTTATTAAAATAATGACATTACTTTTTTTTCTATGCATATTTTACTGGTGATTTATTTATTACTTCCTTTAGATATCATCACTCTGAGTTATTATTATTAACTTGTCACTCGACTCGGCTTTGCACAGGTGTACTAATCTAATATGGAGTCATAAATGATCATGTTACACATTTGTACTATCAGGACTATTTTTAGAGCTTTGACGTTGAAGGCAAAATTATAAAAACCTTTGTATTTTGTAGGTTGGCTCTCGTCATACAAACATTTTTTTTTATTTCACGTAATTTTAAATGTATGATGTTTAAGATATTAATTGTATTGATACTCGGTAAAAAGTATTCTTAGGCTACGTTAAGTTCCCAATGAAACTAAGATCGATAAGGATTAATACCATATTTTTCAAACAAGCTTCGCGAATAACCCGTTATTGTTTTATGTTGTATAATATGCAAAAATAAAAATTGTTACTGTGGGTAATTCTTAAAGATAAAATACAATTCCGTTGTACATTATTTAGAAGTATTTTGAAGTAACTACAAAGTTTAAATATTTCTTAGACATGCGAGTGCTCGAAATATATTTTTGGCGTTTTTGTTACAACACTTCGTCTTTCCTCTACCTTCTATAATATAAATGCTTTATAGATATTAAACTGATGGAAAAAATCTCCAAATGACAATGAGAACCGTAACGAAAACCGTTGCGTAGTTTATACTAATCAAACACAGACATACCCGGATAGCAACTTTGTTTTATACCATTTATTGATGGTAATATGTTCCGAATTACAACAAAAGTAGTTTGGGAGTAAATCATATATATAAATAAAGTAATGATTTAATTGAATATATAACACTGATTTTACTCAGGGGCTGATGTTACTCCCGTCCGCACGAAGTGTACCACTCATTTACCAGTTCAACATAAATTGAACCTTGCAGCGACAAATACAGTAATCAATCAATCGACTATAATAAAAGATAGATACTCTATTTAGCTATACGATTAAATAAACTGATTTAATAAAATGAATTTACCTATCTCTTTCAAAATTTGGACATATATATTTATTTAAATAAATGTACCTATCTCTTCAAAAATTTGGACATATATATTTAATATTTATTTCCATAAATGTCGGTGATAACTTTTGTACATATCAAAATAGTAATGGTATTTCACAGTTTGAGTAATATTAACCTTTATACTTTCTTTTGGATCTTTCTGATTTCTCCAATCGTTACTGTACATAAGTCTACTTTGACGTGAAAAAAAAATTAAACATCTCTGTTTCATTTTCTCTTTGCGAATTGTTAGTTTAACACAGCTCTAACAACGTCGTTGCGGTCGAGAGACCATTTCTCTAATAGAAACGCGTAAAATTGTTTTGCGTTGAACAAACGTTAATAAATTAACGTGCAAAAATGTACATTCTTAAAGATTGGCTCTTGTAAATAAATATGATAATATCAATAGCGTATTGATATTAGATACCATTATTATTATTGTCTATCCTCTTCTATACATGTAATAAGAATTTAAATCTAACGAGTCTTTACTTTTTAACTTTTTGTGAAAAAAAATTTGTTGGTGTGTAAATAAGTAACAAAATACATTTCAATTATTTTTAGATACCTATTTGTTTGTTTGAAGACGTATCAATGCTAAAGTACTGCCTTTACGATGAAACTTCATAAAGCATATGCTCCAGTAATATTTAGTTTTAGTTCCATTAAAATCAGTTCACTCTATCAAAAGTTATTGTCATTTTAACGACGACGCGAGAGAAATGTAGACTAGTGAATGGACTTAAGAAATTCAGATAATTTTAAAATACTATATATTTAATATTAATATATAAATAATAGAGAGATAGAGATCTACGGTTGTGCGTGCATTACGTGAAACTACTGGATACATTTCGATCAATTTCTTTTAGTTTTACTTATTAGAATTGCTTTAGCCCTTACCTAAAAAAATTGTCACGGAATCTTTTTCTAGCATAAAGTTATTAAAGTTTTCTGAAACTATATATTTACAAGCACTATGTACTTAACTTGCATAAATGCCTTCGTAGGACCTAAATTAATTAATTAATTCTGACTTTGAAAGAAGTATGAAAAAAACTAGTGATAGACAAATTAAGGAGTAGTAGATTAACGTGGTATGGTTACGTTATGAAAAGGAATGAGAAGTGGACGGATATAGAAGTAGAGGAAGGTTGAAGAAGGTGTGAATGGACTGTGTGAAGAATATGTATACAAGGTGTGAATACGGTGTTGACAGTTGATAGAGGAGAGTGAAAGAGAAAAACATATTTTGCTGACACTACTTAGGTAAGCTAAGGGTACTAAAATGATGACGTACCTACCAATACCTATTAATAAGCTATACTGTCAATTACGTCTAACAAATAAAATAACCGCGTTCATTCCTAAAATTGGTGAAATAATTTCCACTGTTATATTATTAAAAATGGATTCATTAATACATTTTTTATAAGCAAATCCCGTTAAAATGCCTAAACACACTTCACATAACACAGTTATATGAATAATCGTAGTTCAGTTATACATAATTACGCATATTATTACGAAGTTTGCTCATAAATAAACTGCCTATTGTGCTGTTGGGAAACGTCAAAAAGCAACGCAGTATTATGTAAATTATATTTCAGTTTATTTGCTCGTTATAAATGAATCATGTTAAATACATCGTAATATGTAGGTGGTAAGTGGTGTATATCTAGTAGGTGGTAGAGCCACGCTGAAGCTATTACTGGTTTCAGCATGAATGGGTCGGCTCTCCCGGGGTAGTACCACCCTCTCATAGAAAACCGACGTGAAGTAACAGTGCTTGCATTGTTGCGTTTCGTTCGGTCAGTGAGAGCGCCGGAGACCCACCTCCCCTCCCTTTCCACTTTCCCCTTCCCCTTCCCTTCCTCCCCCTCCCTCACACAGGCTGGCAACGCACTTGTGACTCCCCTGGTGTTGCAAGTGTCTATGGACGGTGGTGATCATTTATATCAGGTGACCCACCTGTTCGTTTGCCTCCTATGATATAAAAAAAAAAAAAAAATTTACATTATAGCTTTAATATTTCTGAATAGGGGATTTTGTAAACAAGGACCCTTATCAAAAAACTTTCAGCCGGCGGTCAAGGAAAACATCGTTGAGAAACCTGAACTTGGGAATGTTCTTGATGTACCGGGAAGAATATAGAACTGTAGATTTCTGGGAGTTTGAAATCAAATACGTCGTGGGCTGGTGTGGTGATTATGACCATACCTTCCTTCGGGAAGTGGCCTATGGTCCTGCAGCGCAAAACGAAAAAAAACACCTATTTTTAAACATTCTACATTGTTGCTCCGCTCCTATTGGTCCTAGCGTGATGATATATAGCCTTCCTCGATAAATGAGCTATCTAACACTGAAAAATTTTTCAAATCAAACCAGTAGTTCCTAATATTAGCGCGTTCAACCAAACAAATAGGCTTTATAATAACATTAGAATACTCGTAGATTATTACTTTTCTCTTGTACTTACCTCGAGCCGTCATTCAAATTACTATAACTCTTGATAGAGTGGACCGATTTTAATCAAACAAAGACTAAATTACTCTAGATACTCTATGTTTTATGATTTTATTGAACCCAGTACTTTAGCAGTGATGCGTGTTTATACTAACAGACAGACAGATATTTAAAAAAATGATTGAAATGTATTCTATCACTTATTCCTAGACACCTGCTACACGATTATTTTCACGAAAATGGAAAAAGTACGGACACGTTAGATATACATTCTTATTATATGTATAGATTAGTTATAACTAGCGGGCCCGGGAGACGTTATCCCGCCCTGTTTATAAAAAAAATCTTTGGCAAATTATATACCAAAACCTTCCTTATGAATTACTTTATCCATTGGTGAAAACCGCAAGAAAATCCGTTCAGTAGTTTTTGAGTTTGTCGCGAACAGATAGACAGACAGACGCGGTAGGGGACTTTGTTTTATACTATGTAATGATTCATAAATCAATTAAAATACTATTATGAAACGTAGGAAAAAAATATATATACTTGTTGACAGTTATTAATTAGATTATATATCTTATATTCTCGTAAATTTTAAAATACAGGTATTTTGACTTCTTCATGAATATACATAGACCTCAAAACCGCTATTAAATGAGGAGTGTCGTGTTAAAATGCGGCATTAACAACTTTAACGAACGATTCCATTCGAAATTATAAAACATAGTTCACCAGATAATCTGGTTCGGCTCGGCTATAAAATACGATTGGGGACTGGTTATTTATACATTAAATCAGAATTTTTTAAATGACACCTTTTCGGTAAACTTGTTTTATGTTCCTGAATTTGGACGCAACAGATAATTAATCTCCGGAACCGCTGAACCGATTTCGGAAAGTATTTTACTAATACCACGTCTATTTATTAGACACACCAATAATACGATAAGACCATGCAATAGGTACAGTCCTTGCCATACTTTTTGACCGTTCTGAATATGAATGCGCAGAACACATCTTTATATCACCTACGTATTTTATGTTTATTTTTTATATCATAGGAGGCAAACGAACTGGCGGGTCACCTGCTATTATGTGATTACCGCCATCCATAGACACTAGCAACACCAGGGGAGTGGCAAGTGCTTTGCCAGTCTGTATTTGTGGGCAAGAGGGGAAGGGGGATAGGAGAGGGTTGGGGAGGTGGGCCTACGGCGCTCTCACTAACCGAACGAAACGCAAAAATGCAAGCACTGTTACTTCACGTCGGTGTTTCTGTGAGAGGGTGGTACTACTCCGGGCGAGCCGACCCATTTATGCTGAAACCAGTAATAGCTTCAGCACCTACTAAACCTATGTATTTATTATATTATTTTATGTTTAACATCGAGACAACTGAAGCATAGATTTTAGATTCATAAAATAATATTTTAACAATTTTTTGTATTCAACTTTATATATAGCCAAGTATTATGCGCAAGCACGAACTTAAGGTTATATTCCAAGTAGCCAAAAAGATTGGTGAAAGCTGTACATTTGGAAAGAATGTCTCTAACTAAGTGCAATATTAATATTAGTTATTTACTACTAATTACTGCATTTTGTGAGGAAATAATGTAAGTAAAGGGTTAAAAACAAAAAAAAAGTATATTAAAAAATATATACGAACTTTTTTTATTAGGTATTAATTTAGATATATTACTTTATAATAGGTAAAACTGTTTGTCAAGATGTCTAGCTCTTAGGTTGTAACCTATATTCTATTCCTATTAAGCTGTGCAAATATTACACGTAGTTCGTAGGTGGTTGTTCTCTAACTAATACTTAAAGGCGACATTGTTGTAAATGCTCAAGCTATCGATATTTAACATCATTCTATTAAGCGGCACGGTATTTTTATGACTCTCTTTCACCACCACTCTGTTTGGATATTTCTCGGTATATTCGGCATGAGATGTAGCCTACAGTTTTCGCCAAGTCTTAAGCTACCTTTATAAATAAAATTGTTGCAATCGGTTCAGAGATTTAACTATAAAAAGGTAATAAAGAGACAGCTAGAGTTATTGTCTTAGTTATAATATTTGGGTGAACTGTATGTTCGGTTCTATATTTGAAATATTTCTTTTATTTTAATTCATTTTATGCCTTAATCAATAGATAATTGTAAGGTCAATAGATTATATGGATACATATCTTGTTATATTAAATCGATTCATCTATATTTTTTTTTAGTTTTACAACTAATCATTTCAATTATTTACCAGCAGTAAGTTTCGTAGTGTTAGGTTCTAACAATAGTATTTTGTAATAAACCTTGTTATGCTATGTGGTTATAAGTAGTCTCGTATAATCTAATACCAAAGTCATTACATATTATTGAACATAAAACACATAATTACATTTTTTAGACACTTCTAATATTATAAAGTTGTAATATTTTTGAGTTTGGATGCAGGATGATCCCATTCTAGGAAATTCTGCTGCTATATGGAACTAGGCTGTATTATTTAAATATTAGATTATATTTTGTAGTTGCAAAATTTTATATTTTATTTAACTTGTGTATGCACACAGACGAAAAACGTTTAATTATTTTAGAACATTATGCTATTACTCCGTCTATATCGATATTATTGTATAGAATATTTCATCGAAAACTGAATTAACTAGAAACTTTTTAAAATTGTAAACGTATTTTTATTCTACAACGATTAAATGGCAATATATACAGGAGGTTGCTAGTAATTAGATGAAGAAGAAATATTTTAATAATTAACGATTCAATATGATTCACCAAATATATTGTTTATGATTATTTATAAAAAGTTTCTATATATATTTCTTTTTCTTTTATTAGATTCTGCAGTTAGCAACAATCCTGTACAATTTAATAATTAAACCGAATAGTAAAAAGAAATCAACACGAAAATAACTTTCCTCAAACATTTAACAAGTCGTCACGATTAGATAAAAGCAATTGCGGCCGCCATAGAGGAAAACCTCTTTCCGCCACAACCTTCAGGTTAAAACCGAAACTAGTACTGCGTCAATAATGTTGTGTAAATACGCGTTAACGGTACAAGCGAATAGTAAAAAGTAAACTGGACAAATATGTACTTAATATGGGTTTGCTTAACGGGCCGGGTGGTTGGGCCGAGCGAGGCAAGGATCACAGTGGCTCGTGCGCTAGTTGCTTTGTGTATAGAATGTTTTAAAATCGGTTTCAATTTATAAAAATATTCGAATTTCATTACATAATATAAAACAAAGTCCTCTACCGCGTCTGTCTGTCTGTCTGTTCGCGATAAACTCAAAAACTACTGAACGGATCTTCACGCGGTTTTCACCAGTGAATAAAGTGATTCATGAGGAACGTTTTAGTATATAATTTGTCAGAGATATTTTTATAATCAGGGCGGGACAACGTCTGCCGGGCCTGCTAGTTACTCTATAAAAATAATTGACTTTAAAAGTCAACTATGTAAAGATTTCGATGAAACACAGTCCGTTAAATTGGTTATTGTTTTTTCGATAACAATAAACATATACAAAGCTTAATCGAGATATTAATAGATCGAGAATTTAAAATTTGAAAAGGCATTTATTGTTGATGTAACACTAGTAATATATACATTCGTTATCGTCAACCACTATATATTTTAAAACAATAATTTCATTACAATCATACTTAAAACATGATATGATTGGTTTATTATTATTCAATTTAATATTTTTTATTATTTTTTACGTACTTTTCTATGTTTTATTTACTCTATAACAAAGATTTGCTACTAATATCTCCTGTGTTATTTAAGTTCCGAATTAGCTGATAGATGTCACTACCGATAATGAAGCTTTGATTTAATTTATTACTTACTTACATTGAAACCAGATGGCAGTACGGTCGCGCGGCCATATACACATAATGAATTCTATTTTATGATTTTTATTATTATTCAATTTAATATTTTAATAAAGTATTTATTGACAAAATCAAAAATATTTAAAAACCGGATGGTACAGAAACGCAACGCCATATTGCCGTAACGGACTTCCGTTGCATTATCGTCCAGTTACCTCGTAGTTGCGCCATCACGCAAAAACTACAGAATAAAATTCGATCATTTTTTATAGTTTTATTTCTTTCATACTTGTTTCTTACACAATAAAATAACAAAAAATAATAACCGTGATAGCTTTTTATAATATAAAGTTATTAAAGTTTTAGAAAACAAAGATATAAGTTATATACGTTCAGCGTTGTGTTTTTTCTAGCCGTGGATAAGTGGGCAAGCGAATTGGTTGCTTATGCTTTCCTCTATACATAAAATGTATTGTTAGATAGTGAATTACACAGAAGTATTTAATTAGAATTACTTTATATATTTTTAAAGACTTTATGGTGTCGTGCGATCATAACTTTGAACTTTAGAAATAATACACTTTTGAGATTTAAGTTAAATTGAAGTTAGCTAAATGTAAATCGTTATATTTTAGAACGTTTTTCAAAGCAAGTAGAGATATAATCGCTTAGGCAAAAACTAGTCGATATAATATTATCAAAGTAATAAATTATTCTCATGATTTTATACGACATTAGACTATTGTAGATGTTCAATCGTGCGTTATGTTTTGTATCATTGATCATGTCTTGGCGTTCGGTTCGGTCTAGCGTGAGAACTCGCTTTCTTTAAGTGGAGAAGGAATCTGAATACGCGTAAAAAATGATTATCGTATATTCTTGTCAATTTTTGTAATTCCAGTTTATTCGATTAAATAAATTGTTAATTTGTTATAAGAAGAATATAGTTATGCAATAGACATGTAAATTTAGTTGGTTACAAAGCTATTAACGATTTAACTAGTAAAGGCTTTTAAACATAGAAATTTAGGTATTTTACACATATACAATACTAGTAGATACACGCGACTTCGTCGGTCTTTGTAGCTTTATAAAAGGTCAAATTATTTTCTAATTGTTTTAGTTCCAACACGTTTTGTTTGTCGAACCCTAATGTTTAAACTTTAATGGAGAAGTATTTGAAACTACGTAAATCTATTTATCTTTGTATTTAATAAGACGATTAATATTATTTTATTTTTATAACATATATTATTTTATAACATTAAGTAAATATAAGATTTTTTTTAAATTTTCATATGTCTAAGTCCATAAATAACGGAGTTTTATACAAATTTACAGTACCTTAGAGATTGGATATCCAAAATTCAATCCTTAGTGCCTCACTTACACTATAAAAGGAATCCGTATGCAAATTGTCACGGTTCTAGCCCCAGTAGTTCCGTCTGTGCGTTACTATGCCAGTCAGTCCGCTTTTCAATTAAATAGATCGCTCCTTTAATCAATAAATGATTTAACTCGAAGTTTAAGTTTTTCGAATTTTCACCAGAAAGTAAATTAACGTTGCAAGAAGAATACGTCCAATTCAACAGCCACTACAATACGATCAAAACTACGAAAATAAATGACTATTGTTCTCTTTTTGATTTTTGTTTTTGACGTATGTAAAACTTAGTAACCGAATATTAGTAGATAGTTTAATAACAAAAGATAGAAGTCCATGTTTTAATAAAACCTGTTTATTTTGTTTACTGTAATTTATTTAAAATAATGCATTAATTCAGATTTATTTTATTTTATTTTTAAACATGTACATAGTACTTTCAGAAACACTGCGATTCGGTTTTATGCTAATTACTGTTGTATATTATGCTGTTACTCCGTTTGTGTTGAAGCTATTTAATAACATATTTTATAAAATACTGAATCAACTACGAACTACTTTTTTAATGTATCTTTTTAAAAAGTAACGGCGTTATTTTCAACAATCACCAAATAGAAATATAATTACACTACTTATCCTTACTTTTAGAACTGTCTTAAAGCGTTTCATTTATTTTTAAGATAAATTTAAATAGAAGGTGTAAAATGGCGAATCTTTACACGCATTTTCCACAAAATTTAATATTTCAGTTACTTTTTTTTTATTAAAGCAGCAATTTATAGATTAGTTATAACCTGAGAAAATAGTGAATCCAATGCATATGGGCGTTTTCTAAATGAAGATAACGTTCGTTTTAGAAACTCGGTCAAAAAATACTATTTAAAATTCGCTTATGTGTATATATGTACCAATCTAGACATACATATATGTGTGTATGTGTATATACACACATACATATATCCCTATAAATATTATCTTGTTTTAATTTAGGTATATTCATATAGTCTATATAATACTAGCGGCCCCGGCAAACGTTGTCCCGCCCTGATTATAAAAAAAAATCTTGACAAATTATATACCAAAACGTTCCTCATGAATCACTGACAAGGTACACTGATACACTGGTGAAAACCACTTGAAAATCCGTTCAGTATTTTTTGAGTTTATCGCGAAGAGACAGACAGACAGACGCGGTAGGGGACTTTGTTTTATACTATGTAATGATTTATATTTTATAAGCATGTTACAATTACGTGCCACTAACTTAGGTGGTATTAACTAGTTGTTGTTTGTACACCCAGAATACCCCGTACTCTACTCCATTAAACAAATCAATCCAAAGGTTGCCTGGAAGAGATTGCTGATAGCAATAAGGCCGCCCGTTGTACCAATAACAAAACCTGAAATGTTTTTGTAATGAATGTATATAAATGGTGTACAAAAAAGTTTAAATAAAATAAAATAAATAACAGCGTATCTAAAGTTGTCTGTTTTACGTTACGATGCGTAAAGTACGCTTATCTAGAGTTGATGAGTGAATACCGCTGCTTTCTTTGAGCTTGTATTCTTTAACGGAATACTTGTTTATTTGTAACTCATCTTTATTTTGTGAATTCTTTAGTTCCAACACGTTTGGTTTGTCGTACCTTAATGCATTAACGTTAATGGAGTTTATTTAACTACTTTGAAATGCGTATATATATTTATGTTGGTTTTTGTATCTTTGTTAATGTTTCCGTTAAAGTTCTAAAGCCGGTAATATGTAAATTACCTATTTGAGCTTATTTACTTATTTGGCCCATAAATAATTGGATTCCTTTTTTTTGGATTTGTTCTCCGTTTATGTTTTTTTATAACAAGTCCATACTATTGTAACGTAGTACGTTGATAGTGGTTCATCAAAGGAATTATAAAAGTTAACACACACCGAATTGAGAAATTATATAATTTTCGGCACTTTAATTCATCCTATTTGTGTTGTACCTGCTCTAAATAAATTATGTAATAGCTGATTCCTACACTATAACAGTAACATATACAAGAATAGTACATACTTACTGATAACAAATAATTGAACAACCGTACTGTTACAGATAGAGGCAAGCAGGGCGTTTCTCTTTTGACTTGTGAATGTGTATGGATTTGTTTATTGTATATTTTAAAATATACAATAATTTGTTCGGAATTTTATAATCCTGTATACTTTATAAATATATACGTTTTAAAAAGTAACATTTTACAATTTTCATACGAATATATTATGATTATCGATATAGTAATAAAATACTCAATTGATTAAATTACAGATTTTTATATTATTTATGGAATATGACAGACAAAATAATAATAAAAAATATATATTTTAAGTTACATAAACGTAGAAATAGTGGAAAGGACAGCACGAAAGTTAAATATGTTTCCTACAATTAAATGTAATTACCGTGTCACTTCCAGGCGAGTTCGATATGCGAGTGAAGTCTTGCGCTGCCTCAGACGGATCCGGACATAATATACAGCTCTCAGATGAATACGGATGCGTGCTGCGACCTAAAATGATTTCTAGGTATGTTATAGAAGTAAACACTTTATACCCATGATTAATAGAACGCTAAGCATCCTGGTAAATGCCCACCGTACATCAAAAGACTGGACTCGAGAAATATATATAACATTTTCTAAATATTACGTCATATCAATCCATCAATAATCAAACTTGTTTCAGATTCCTTAAAGCGAAAGCGGTCGATGAACGAGCTACGGTCATAACCTACGCTTTCTTCCACGCATTCAAATTCCCTGATGCCTTAAGCGTTCATATCAGGTGTAAAGTGGAGATTTGCAGGCACGGCTGCTTGGATCACTGCCAACTTGCTGGAGTAACTTCTCAGAGGCATGGAGGAGCTTTAGACAGAAAAGATGATAGGACACATCAAGACCATAACGATATCAAGTGAGTCTCGTTTATATGAGTAAATAAACAATTTTATATTTGCAATTTACATACAACATACCTCTTTGTAGAGATTTGTAATGTAACTACGACTATAATGTAACGTTTTTTATCATCTTAACAATATATATTTTTATGTATATAGGAAGAAAAAAAACGTATCACGCCGTTTGCTCACTTGTGCAAATAAACGCTGGACGCGTAATATTTTTAAAAAGCGTAACTAACTAAAACTTTACAACAATTTAAATAATTGTGGACCCCCCTTTTAATTTTTTTCGTGTCCAATGGTTTGATTCATTGCCGGGGGCCTGTTTTGGTTTTTTTTATTATAAGGAGGAAACTCCCACCTAGATATTTATTAATTAAATGAAACTATTGTAATGATTCTTTTATTAAATAAGGACTAAGTGTATATGAAGTAAAAATAATATATACATATCGATTTGTATATAGTAGTTTTTGATTGATACGCGCACAATGACATACCTCTATTATTTTATTTATGTAGTTTTAATATAGAGCTGCACCTAGTAAGTAATATAGTGATTTAATATTATTTCACTTTTGAACGACATACAAATACACTAAAAGTTTCAAATTTATTATTTTATTTCGTTATTCTTAGTGATTCTGCAGCCGAAGATATGTCGAGTTTAATAGAAGATCACCGCTTACCGTTAGAAGAAGCGTTTGGAGATGAGATCGCTGCCGATGCCGTATCTGCTCCTGCACCTTTACCACAACGGGCGCCTGCACCTGTTATAGAACCTGATAGTGATCATATGTCAGCTGTTGAAGAATTAGTGGAAGCTTTGGCTAGACCTTTTACTGTAAGTATATCATATTACCGTAACCTTACGAGATTTATACGTGAAGTATTCTTAATGGAGATTGCCTTTCTTATATACTTTTATGTTTTGATAAATAATTCATTGAGTAATATATATAACCTTTGTTTTTATTTATTATACTTGTTAATGTAATGTATGCTACTATATTTGTTCATTATGTTTTGTAATTCAAAATTATCACAACTTTTTTTTGCATAATTAAGTTCATTATTAATTACTTACTGCGTTCTGAGGAAACAAACGAAAATTGAATTTCAGAATAGACAAGAGCGAATTATATCGCTTTTTATTTTATGCCATAAAATGTTATGTATTGGTTACATTCATCGACCATTACAGCAGGAGCGATAAATTCATGATGCAGACATATCTATTTAAATTGAAATTAACTATTAGGTTGAAATTTTCCAGGATCGTCCTTCAGACCTCGATGAACGTGAGCGTTTCCCCCACGGTCCGCGTAATTTTAACGTGAACATCAAACCTGAGCCAATGAGCGAAAGACTAGTTCCCGCAAAACCATCGGGCCCAGCTGTTGCCGGTCCCAGGTCTCTGCGCAAACGACGCACCGTTCGTGATGCGAGATCTGCTGATGTCGGTGTATCGGGGATATATGAAGTTGTCTCAGAGGCCGATCTGGCTTTTGGACCTTCCAGAGGAGAACCTGTTACAGTTTTTAGTGGAAGAATTCGTGAAGAGGTTAGTTTATAACGTTTCGATTAGTATATTAGCCTCATAGGTACATATTTTCAACGTCACAATTAGTCAAATAAAAGTATACTTTGATTTACATAGTAGACCATCCAAGGGATAATTTTATATATACGTTTTTGCGTTTGACTACTATCTCGTCTGATGTTAAATGATAATCTGGTATAAGGTAGTAAAAATGCAAGACTTAGAGGAGATTGGCTCCCAATATTGACCGCAATACGTCAACAGGTAGCTGGCCAGGCAGACATACAAGAATCCTAGCTAACTTGCTATGGATTTATCACGATGTTCTCTTTCATGGAAAGCTACGACTTGGCCGCAAGGATTCGAAGCTACGTTGATCGACGTGGTATCCTTTCAGGTTACCAACTGAGCCATCATCCCCTCAATTTTGTTTTTATAGGTGGTTTATGGAATTTGCATGGGAGCAGTAAGTTTCGGAGCTCTCTTTGCATCGGCAGCGGGAGCAGCAGCTGGTGCAGCATTAGCCGCAGCTGTAATGCTTCAAAAACTGCGTTCCAGAATGGTTGTTCAGCCACCGCCACCTGTCTCTCCATCACCCGCAGCGCACTCACTAGCAGCGTGGATGGCCTTAAGACTTTTAGGATCCCCACCTCATCCGCACCATTCTCGTTAACTCTAACTCGAACATTATTAAGACTGTATTTAGATTCTGAAATTAAGGCATATTTATACAACTGCTCTATGATATTATTTTAATTTTTATCGTTTAAACATCGAATCATTTATCGATATATTATCGGTAATGTGTACTTTTCGGTATCGTATAGAATACTGAAACGTGTATAAACTTCCATTCCACTTTTTTACTTCATACCATTATCGATATGTAGTAGAAGTAAAAACGACAGCGGAAATAATAAAAAGTATATTATCGCGACGCTGAACTAATATCCTAAATTAGTTAAATTAAATTAGCCACTTAGATTTCAGCATTTTATAAATGCAACACATTTTAAGAATTAAAATCTTTACCTTTCCTAAATAATACGTATACTTTACTTAATGCACTTTTAAAATGTTAGATTATTGTCTCGATCATTTTGATTGTTCTATTGACCTTGATTATACTAACCACGCTTATACTTTGAAGTCGATATCGTATTTATCTATCCACCATTACACTAAATAGTTTGCAGAAATGCAATTAATAAGACATCGATTTAGAATTATTTATCTGTTTACAATCGAATACATATTTAATCGGAGCTATTTGCAAATCGATTGTTTAGATTTTCAATACTTCATTAATAAGTAATTTAGGATTGTAATTTTTTAATTTTTCGACTTATTTATTACTTTTACATTTATGAAAGATATCAATTTAGGTATTTCAGAGATATTTGAGATCGAATATGTAAGTCATATGTATTACACACAATAAATTGAATAATATATTTTCGAATACATATTACTATAAAACTAGATTTAAGGACGCAAAATGGTTCTATATTGTCGTAATGGTGCTAGGTCGTGCTACGGACTTAAGTCCTATGAAACCTGATAATTATATAAATAATAATTTATGTGGATATCTTATTAATTTTGTACAGATTATTAATCTTGATTGTTTAGTGTATAAGAATAAACGAGTCATGCCATTAGCGTAAGTTTCTAGTTAAATCAATATATTGTTTTTATATTTTGTTGTGACTTGCTCAATAAATTAATATAAAAAAGCATATTCATAATGTAATTAAAAAGATAATTCTGAAGAGGCTTCGATAACTGAATGAACTTGAACAATTCATATGAGCTTTACCTGAAAAATCTCCCAATATCATAAGTAAAAAGATTGCTAAACATTGATATTATTAACATTCATTATTACAATATAATATATAGCATTTGAAAGAATTGCTCCAAATAATTGAAAGAAGCAAATGACTAACTCGTTTTTTATGTTCTGCATTTAGTTTACTGTATAATTTTTATATTAAGGAAATTATGTATGATAAAAATTATAACATAAATATAATATTTATATTACTTTTTGTAGTTAAATTAATAGACATAAGTATTTTTACGTCATTTATGTTAAAAAAAAGGCTATATATCTGATATGTTAAGGATTTCGTTAAAGTATATTTCTTAAGATTTTAATTATAAGGTACTTACGACATTTGTGATGGTCTATTCCAAAGCTTTTAAAATTAATAATAGTAATTTTTATCCGGTATCAATATTTTGAATTATTTAAAACATTTATAATCGGAATAGACCCCATTAATGTTATAATATTGTAGCTTGCAACACCAATGAACAATAATAATAAATAATATATCATATCTTTTAAATTGTTTAACATCTGCGTATATACTTTTTATGTTATCTTAATATATTGCTCAAATTGGATTGTTAATTTATTGTATCCATCTTTATTTAAATAGTAATAATAGGATTAAATTATTTTAGATAAATATACATCATAAATGTGTAGATCTATTTAACGGCTTGAAAGATCTGATAGAAGATATATTTTTGCTTTGTTTATGTTATTTATTTACGAGTGTAATTATATAGGATGACTTCTTTAAATGTATTTATTATCAGCTACAGTTGCTGATTTTGTGTTATCTGGTATTATTATTTTCACAATAAATTCCTGCAGAAGTTGCCCTATACGTTAGTGACCCTATGATTATAATTAACAATCAGTAAAAGTTTCAAGTCTGGATAAAGGTTACATCCCGAGGTAGGGTTTGGTTTCGTTTACTGCAGGAACCCACAACGCTTGGGTGATTTCAGATAATAAAGATATTGTACCGAAACTCTAATTTATGTACTTTATATACTAACTAGCGGGCCCGGCAGACGTTGTCCCGCCCTGATTATAAAAAAATCCTTGATAATTTATCTACCAAAACCTTCCTCATGAATCACTTTATCTACTGATGAAAACTGCATGAAAATCCGTTCAGTAGTTTTTGAGTTTATCGCGAACAGACAGACAGACAGACGCGGTAGGGGACTTTGTTTTATACTATGTAATGATGACATGTGCCAAGAACAAAATCGAAATGCAAATTTGAATTGTCAAAATATAGGTATGTGCATTTTGCAGTCTTGCCAGATGGATGTCAAAATATTATATGACTTATATAATAGTGTTATATTATCAGCGACTTTCCTGATTTGATCCTAGAAACGATCGAGTACATTGAGATAAAACAATAAAATACCATTCGTGCTTAAAATGTTCACGATGACAGTAACTAAATCTAATTTCTAATGGAATCAAGAAGGGCCGTTTTGCTTATGATTCAATTATTTATTTAAACAAATTTTACGTCGAAGCATTCATATGAAGGAATTAGTTACTCAGAAATATTATCTATCACGCTCTGCATATGCGTAAGGTTCTTGTTAAGTATTATTCTTATATAAAATCATTCTAACAATGGTTTAAAAGGATGTTCTTTACAATCGTTTGATTGTATGTTTATACAATCAAAGTTTTGGTCACTGTTTTTTAATTTGGTATTATGTTTTTACTACTTCTAGTGTGTCTATACCATCTCAATCGGATAGTCAGCTCCTTACGTAGAGCTGTTCCATTATGGAACATTAAGACATATGATTTAAGAAGATGTTTATATACGATATTCATAGAACTCAAATTCTCAAAATTCTCAAAGTTTTTGAGAAACATTCTAATTCAAACTCTCTTCTATATGATTTCTACGTCAAATGGATGTTTTAAATACCATTTGTAAGACGTTACTTGTCTATTAAAGTGTGGTTATCCTTTCTCAAGGCATCAAAAACATTATACCCTCAACTACCTCTCTTGTCTTCTAAGTCAGACTGTACGCAATCTAAAATAAGACCTTTCAAGCCAAATAAGTAAGAATATGCCACCCAAAAATTTTGCATTTAATAGAGAAACTATTATTATATAAGTTACATACAGTTTTCATACGAGAACTAATTCCCTTAAGTGCAATTTTGTATTTTATTTTTAATATATATATTTTTTAATATATAATACATTTTATGGTTGAGGTACTTCTAGAAGGTTCTATACCTAGAAGTAAGTTTTGGGGATATTTTTGTGCGTTTTGGGGAAAAATATTCATTTCTAAGTTTAGCTTATTGATGTGGTATCGATAATCATGTGTTAAATATGTGTAGATTTAAGTGTATGCATCTGTTCTGTATAATGGAATAAAATTGATGTTGTAACTATACTTTTATTTTTTTCTTACAAGTGTTTATAGTAATATGATTTTAATCTTATAAGCTTAATGTCAGTGGAAAATATTGCCTGGATTCGTTCAAACACCATGTCAATCGGGTCTTGAATTATGTTTATTTCTAATCTAGGGGCCTAGCCAAGTTACTTATCTACAATCGCTAACACCAATAGAAAACGAAAAAATGTATGGAGATGACATATCCGAACGCTATATCACGTGATCAAAACAAATAAAACAGAAACATTTGGATTACTTAGTAATCCAAATTGTAGATATCTTATTTCTAGCGATTGTCAAAATGTAACTTGGGTAGGAAATGTATGTCGCTTATCTATCGGCGTAAGAGAATCGCTCGCGTTCCATTCCATTTTTTCAATAGATTGATTGTTTGTAAACTTGGTTAGCATTTTTCTGTTTTATTTGTTTTGATCACGTGATATAGCGTTCAGATGTGTCACCTCCATACATTTTTCCGTTTTCTACTGGTGTTAGCGGTTGTAGATAAGTAACTTGGCTAGGTCCCCAGTTTTCCAATCCATAATGCTTTGATAAATATGAGAATGGATTAAAATACACGACAATTCTATTTGTTACATTTATTTTGTGTAATGATTGTTCAGGACTTGTTATATTATATTATACCTAATAACATTCATAGTTTTCGTAATTATAGAAAACTATTCTGAGAATTTCAACAAATACAAATACTCCCTTTTTCATCTTTCCCTTGTACAACGTGAGTTGGGCCGCCGCAGTATGTTTTCTTCCTTCTTGCTATGAACTGATATCAACTTAATAGTCCAAGATCTTAGCTTAATAGTCAGGTGTTAGTATGAGCGCAACACCGTAATGCATGCCTTAGTCTGTGCGAACAACTGATTATGTCGGCTATAACGTGCTATTTGTGAGCGAAATAAAATTATTAACAGTAGTGAATTCATGGAAGAAACACAATTATTAAAGTGTTCATTTGGTACAAAGTCTGGCAATAAGTTCATCTTGTTTACGGAAGAAAACTTAAGCTTAGGCTGACTATTTTTCACGTCTGGCGGAATGCTTGACCTTTCCAATCTGTCTGGCTGATGAAATAAAGTGTTGTAATAGTTATCGGAATAACATATTAAAAAATCGAGCATTTAAAAATAAGTAAAGTTCATTCATGTTTTTGTCTGCTTTAAACCGTCTGGCAGAAGTTGTGGCTCTCGGAAAGTATCTGGCGATATTGGATCCTTCTTTGGAATGATATTATACTATCTATTATAAATATATTATATTATATATTATAGATATATATTATATATATATATATATATCTATTATAAATATATTATATTATATACAAAAGATACATAACAACCAGTCATTTAAATGTAAGTATCGTAATTCTTATTTTTAGTCAGTTTTCTCTCCTGATATCTATACATTGCCCCCAGACTCGAACTCTGTGAGTGCGCAAGCGTTCTAAGTACATAAAAGACAACTTAAAACATATTTATCTTATACTAGCTGACCCGTGCAACTTCGTCTGCACCAAATCTGTTATTACTGGTGTCAATTGTATTTTTAAACGCGAAAAATTTTAATAAATCTAAAACCTTATTACAGCCACACCTACGGTTTCCAATTGTGAATTCAAACTATCAAGGGACT
Source organism: Antheraea yamamai (assembly GCA_036509395.1). Taxonomy (NCBI): domain Eukaryota; kingdom Metazoa; phylum Arthropoda; class Insecta; order Lepidoptera; family Saturniidae; genus Antheraea; species Antheraea yamamai. Next base: position 15,327,457 of record AP028429.1, read on the forward strand.
CACTCAAACATATGCCCAGATTGTATGTAGTATGGTTTTAAAATAAGCCTACAACCCGTTCGTAGTATCATCTACTGGGTACCATTAAAATAAAAACTAACCTACATATATTGGCGGTAATGTGAAAAAAAGCTTTAGAGGTTTATGGACCCCCAATTTCTAACGAACTATTATATTATTACTATACAGTCAGTAGAGTTTACATTATAAAATATCAAGTTGATAGAGTTAAATTGTAAATTAAACGACAAAATATATTCATAAAATAAATAATGATAAAAGAAACACTGAATGACATCATAACTATTTTCAACTTGTATTAAAACTTTTTCACACTCCATGGTATTGAAGAAAAATATATATATTAAAAAGATATGAGCACGACGCGTCAAATGTCACTTGTCTGTAACTATTTGTCTAAGAGCTAGCAACAGTTTCGACAATATTTAATATTGTCGTATTATATATATTAATATATAATAAATTTTATATATCTTTATGTTCTTCGGAACAACGTGCGGGCTACCTGGCTGCCGGTAAACGTAGCGTTTATTAGTGCATATCGCAACTTTACAGGCAAAAATATTGATTTTTATATAATTTTTGAATGTTTTGTTTTTTACTAATTTTGAAACGCAACTAAAACATGAAATTATTATTGCCAGACATGTTTGTTATTAACAATAATGTGCCCGATGCTATTTTTTTGTAAATAAAGTAAAGTATGTCCAAACCATGTTAAAATAGCTGTAATTTTAATTTTAATTTTTTATTTTTATTGAAGGCTTAGTCGCCTGCGCGACTATATCGCCTAAGTGACATACAACCATATAAAAATAAGAATGACAATAAACTTAACAATAGCTTATATTAATTTTGTACAATTCTTTAGCATCTTTCGAAGTGGGGTCAGACAATAACGAATTGTACAAACCAGTATGGAACGAACCAGAAGCATTAAGCTGAGATCTAATATCTTCGTTTCGAACACATTCTGCCAGGATGTGGTGCACATCATCGATGAGCTCACAACTCTAGCAGAGTGGTGATGGTACTTTACGCATCAGGTAGGCGAACTTTTTACATGGGATGTGTTCTGAGCGTAATCTTATTCCTGTGATTGCTTCCCGACGGCAAATCGTACTGTCATCAATCCATGGTGACCTTAAGGGGCGTGGCTGAATCGTTCTGTACCATATTCGTTTTGTTTTAGAACGCTCATCAAAGTATTCCTTCCAATGCGAGTAACAGCTATTTTTAAATATTGAGCATACATCCAAGTAAGTTGGTAAAATATTAATAGGAGCACTTTCGGATGATCCTTCTCTAGCTAAAAGATCAGCTCTTTCATTCCCAGTTATACCTATATGAGAAGGGATCAATTATAAAACAATTACTTTGTTCTTTGCTTTGAAATCTAGTAATTGCTTCAAAATAGTGTAGGCTATCGGTATTCCTCGTTACATTAGTTAGTTCGTTCTTTTCGAATGACTTAAATTTAAATAGAATTTTGCCAGCTTAATATTGTCTCCTAAGATGTAACGGACATATGCTCAATTCGCTTTCCATAACATGGATTGGAGTACTTTTAATGAAACCCCCTATAATTCTCATGGCCTGGTTTTGGACTTTTTCAAGTTTATAGAGGTTAACCTGAGCACTACTATCATAAAGAAAGCTGGCATAGTTTCGAGTGCGTGTAATATTGAAGTATAAACGAACTAAATGTTATGGATGAACAGCCCAATTGAAACCGGCTAATGCTTTGAAAATGTTTAGAAACTTAGAGCTAGATTCTGCAACTGCATTGATATATTTATCCCATTTTATGTATAATAAAGATAGCGATAATTGTGGAAGCGCCTGTTATAGACGCATGTATTCAAGATGACGTCAGTCTCGTCATATGTCTACGTTTATGTTGTTTTTCGTTTACGGTGTTTACGGTGAAATCTCAATATCGTAATTGTTAATAAAATGAAATATGTTCTTTGCAATGGAAAAAATAAAATGGTTTGAAATGAATTATTTTATTTATAAAGAATATCATCGGGCACATTATTGTCAATAACAAAATTGTCTGGCAGTGATAAATTCATGTTTTTAATAGTGTTTAAAAGTTACTGAAAAAAAATGTTCCTTAAATTATTTATAACCCAAAATTTTAACCGGTAAAGGTGTAATGCGCATTAAAAAACACAACGTTAACCGGCTACCAGGTATTCTGAATTCTGTTTGGAAGGGCATAATATATCTTCATTTTAAAGAACCAGCTTTTCTAAAATTCTCGTTCTTCCAACATTGCTGGCTCTTGTACTAAGGTGTCGCAAAAAAGTCTAGAAGATTATTTTTGGCTTCTATATCGATAACAAAGTCTACCCCGATCAAAATTTTCAAAAAATATTCAATGTACAGATTTGGCCTTGCTACAGTTTTATTATAGTATAGATATTTAAAAATAAGTTGTGTCTAGCCGCTCTGGGATCTTAATCTATGACATCTTGCGACCGGCCGCTTGACAGACGTCAACCCTCTTTGTTATCTCCTTGTTTGTGTCTAGCCGACAATTACTAAATAGCCACTACCATCATTTTTAAAGGATTCCAATATATTTATTAAAAATGAGGGTAGGTATAAAAGTAAAAACACTACTATTCACATTTAACCTAAACTTATTTACCAGCAACGACGAGATTATATTAATATTCAGTTGATATATTATTGATTTTTCTTTACAGTATTTCTTTGTAATCGGATTAGTCATTGATAATTGTTTATTTGATAAAATGCTGCAAAAATAATTATTTCTTTCTTGGCCTCCCGTTGTAGCACGGACAGTGGCATTTTTGCTTTAACACTCCTCATATGAAAATCATATTTGATTATGTTATGAAGTAACAAATAGATATGCAGTCCACTTGACATCGGGTGGTTAATGCAGCCTGTAGCTATGTATAATTGACTTTAAAAGGGATTTCGCAGTGACTTTGGCACTCTTGAGGCTGGTTAAAATAGGTTGTAAGACCTTCTAGCTGGATTGGTAGGTCGGGGGGCTCATCTCTCCATTGCACTGGTTCGGCCGCTTGGGAGATAGTTGGCGTGTATCAAACTGTCTTCCTTTAGTGTAGGAGGCCCGGCGCGAAGATGGGTCGGCCGCCAGGGCGGCATGTGGAGTGCATTCACCATCCCGTGTCGTCCTGTTATGGCAATAAAGGGTAAGCCGTGGGAGGAGGGGGAGGTTGTAAGTCCTGAGAATTGAGTTGAAATCTGTTGTTGTGACAGTGCGTTTTTTTTTGCACTATAACAGCAGTGCGCTTCTTCATTACTATAAAAATCGCTCTAACGGTCGCGCTTCCGCAGTCGAACCTTGCATAGGCTCTTCGACTATTTGTCTTTTATTTCGTTAAATATTTCTATTCCAAAATATATTATAATTTTTAATCTATCTAGATCTATATATAAATAGACAGTGGGAAACGGTCAAGTATATCTCCCTCCTCTGTTTCTCAGCTGATTTTCCTCATCCTTTTTTTTTTTTGTAGTTATTGATGAGCGTTAACGTTATCAATAAAAAAATTGGAAGGTTTTTTCTCTATGTCTTTCACTTGACGAGCACTCGTATATATAATTTTTCTGTATATATAACTCCCCCTAAACGGCTGGACCTATTTTGATGAATTGTTTTTGTGGTATGATGAGTGATTTTCAGATGGATTCAAAAATGGTTAAGATTCATAATTCAACCCGATAGGTGGCGCTGCGATATGTTTGCACGATTATTTTTTTCAAGGCAGTATAGCGTCTGCAGAGTCCGCCAATTTTAATATAACATGTATTCTGAATTATCTATTCGTAATGATTGAATAAAAGATAATGTATATTACATTTTGTTCATCTACTATGTAGGAACTTTAAGACGATTTTGCTGTTTACTTAAAGGGCGAAGTGATACTAGCAACGTCGTCTGCTTTGTTTATTACCTTATAATATATTTGATGTATACAGAAAATCCATAATGATATTAAAAGAAATAAAATTATAAAATGTCTTTGTAAACGATGTGATCCGTTCACTTCAAATCTACGCGCATGCGCACCACACCGTTTGTCCCACTTCACATATCGCTGAATGCGTAGTGGTTATATAAATCGTTGTTTCCTTTAACTTTAATGGCTGTAATTAATGAAGACATCCTAATATAGATAAGAACCAAATGTCTAAGAAGTAAAACTAGAACACTGTGATCATAATGTATGTAGCAGTTTTTGGGTCATGCGAGCACAACCGCAGACTATCATATTATATTCGCTATAAGAATGATAAAGTTTTTTTTATAAATAGTTACTTTCGAGCTACATTAAAAACTTATTAATATTAAAGGTAAGTAATTAAACATTGAAAGCTATAGATTTATGAAAAATAATCATAAGATATATATTTTTAAAGATCGGTTTTTAATTTCTAGTACAATATGAGTCGTTTCAATACGTTGATTCGTTAATCTTGGTTTAAAATTCCAAATAATCACGAATTAATAAAATATCTTGTATTATTTGTATTCGAAAATAGACGATAAAACGTGGCACTTGGGCTCGACTGAGTCGCATCCAACACGCACACGGCAGGAGGACTCACTTTTAGTATATCGCGTTTTGGATCCGCGCCACTAGCAGTCGAAAAACTTGTAATCCAGCCTAACATTTTTCGCAATAGCCATAATAATAAAGCCCGTCCTAGCTCATGCTTTTATATTGTTAATAAAATAAGAATACAAATCTTAATATATATATTTCTTGTGTGCGTGTGTATGTGACTGAACTCCTCCTAAACGACTGGACCGATTTCAATGAAATTTTGTGTGCGTGTTTCAGTGGATCCGAGAATGGTTTAGATTCACAATTGGACCCGGTAGGTGGCGCTGCGGTTGGCTTTTAGGGATTTTATTTTTTATTACCACGGCAGGACAAAGTCCGCCAGGTCCGCTAGTCTTAATATATATATTTCTTGTGTGCGTGTGTATGTGACTGAACTCCTCCTAAACGACTGGACCGATTTTGATGAAATTTTGTGTACGTGTTCCAGTGGATCCGAGAATGGTTTAGATTCACAATTGGACCCGGTAGGTGGCGCTGCGGTTGGCTTTTAGGGATTTTATTTTTTATTACCACGGCAGGACAAAGTCCGCCAGGTCCGCTAGTCTTAATATATATATTTCTTGTGTGCGTGTGTATGTGACTGAACTCCTCCTAAACGACTGGACCGATTTTGATGAAATTTTGTGTACGTGTTCCAGTGGATCCGAGAATGGTTTAGATTCACAATTGGACCCGGTAGGTGGCGCTGCGGTTGACTTTTAAGATTTTTTTTATTATCAAGGCAGGACAACGTCCGCAGGGACCGCTAGTAACTTTATAAATATCTATAGCAATAATTCTATCATTATATCACTATAGTTACAAATGTTCATATGTTACAAATGTTTATATAAGTAGACGCATTGAAAAAAGGTAATAAATATTTTCATTATCATCTCGCATATATGTAGTCGAACTTCCCATAAAATTTTGTATTACAATTATGTAATTTGTTTCGACCATTATAAATATATATTAAGATTATTAATTACCAAAATATTGGTTTCCTAATATTTTGGGGTGGAAGAAATAAAGCACAGTTCTTTCATTACAATTTAATTTTTTACATAATTGTTACAATTTCATATAAAAACACGTTTGCTATGATATAATGTAGTGTAAGCTTACAAAACATATTCAGTGATAGTAATTTCTTGCTGATTACGAGAAAAACGAACAAATTAAATATATTATTCATTTCTTTGTACAAAATATAAATAAGCCCTATTGTAATGTAAATAAAATAACATAAGAAGAGGAGGTACTCAGGTGGTATTGAACAAATAAATTACTTAACAATTAAGTACTAAAACGAGGTCGTAACTAAAATAAATAATATTATTATTTAATACTAATGACAAGTTATTTTAAAATGATAATCTAGCGGTTTACCTAAATGTTGATACACCATATCAAATTTTCCGTTGCCCCTATTTCAAAATGCGAATTCGAAGAGAGGTAACAGAAGATTGTACTTATAAAAGTAATGTAATACTATATATTTTGTAAATCCGTGTTTTCGCTATCGCACTCGTGAATAAAACATATTTTTTAAATATAACAAACTGGCAAAATGAATTTCAATATTTAGATACACATATATCTCGTATAAACAAATTCTTTCTTAACATTCTTAATTATAGTTCGATTACTATCTATTTTAAATTAACCTATTTTTCAGACATTTATAAATCCTTTAATTTTTTTTAATTTAAATCATTGAAATGACAGTGACAGTATAATGTATCTATAATTATCCCAAAAACGTTTTTAATTGTGTTATAATCGCATAAATAATTTCTTCTATCACTAGATATACGAAATTATGCAAATAACGCCAGGCACTCATGTAACATGCAAGAATAAAATTGGCATGGTCTACATACTTCAGTCTCATCACACTAATAATATGTACAAATTAAATTATTTATACGCTTTGTTATGAGTAGAAGCGGCTTTTTGAAATTATATGAGCGGTTGTCGGTGGATGAGGTCGCTGTATTGTCGTTACCGCGGCTGTCTTCTTTTTCAAAGTTGTTATAGGCCTTAACTTCAGGAACAATACTGCTGATACTGCACAGGAACAAAGTAATGTGACCAATAGAGCGCCTAAAGTTGCAGCAAATCCAGGAGTTGTCATACAAACGAGGCCAGGTGTCGGTACTACTTTCGGAGCTGTGCTCTCTTCCGATGAATCTAAATTTAAGTCGCCTGCAGATACAACACGAATTACTCTGTTCACACCAACTTCCTTCTCAGGAGATGTAGCTCGTCTTTGCCTCCTTACTCTTCTCTCATCTCTACGTGCCTCAGCTCCAACTTGATATGCATCAATTTGCGGAGGTCCATATTCTGCATGAGGAGCAATTATGTTTGAACCACTATCCGTGCACTGTTCTGGGCAACGGTATCTACATATCTGGATAGTGCACTGGAAGTGAACTTCCATAGAATCAGGGAATTTGAAAGCTTGGAAATGTGCATAAGACAAAACACTTGCACTTGCACCAAAGTTCTTTATCTTCGTAAATCGTGACATCAGTTTCGGTCGGGTCACACAGCCTCGCCTATCGACCAGTTGAATAGGAGCGCGTTGACCATCATGAGCTACACAATCACGGACCAACATATCAAATTTGGCATCTTCATCCTTGATTGCTAATACCATAGTCATAGTTTGTCCAATCTTTACAAGTCCAGATACTTCCGACGCCCAAGGACCTTTACCAACTTGGATCTGCATCCAGCAACCGACATTGTCCCCAGCAAAGTCTGCTCTGACAACGTCCAACATATCTACTGGGAAAGGTCTAAATGTAACAGCTTTTTCATACTGATCGTGCCATGTGCAACGTAGCTTACGCGCTTGATCCCATACTTCTTGTACCTGAGGGTCGTACTGTATCACTATAACATTTTCAAAGTACGTCCCAGCGGCTGCAACATCTCCTCTATACCTTGGATCACCACTACCTGCAGTACCACATGCGTGAGCACCAATTTCAAATGATGCCGACGTACGTCCAAGGTTTGGTGGCAAGTGTACACATTGATGGTTGGAATAATGTCCTTTTGAGAAGACGATACCAAAGAAAGGTTTGTCAAATGTAAGAAAAACTCTCATCGCGTTCTTCTCGCATTTTACATCTAAAGAAATAATCTTGGGCATATCTGGGGCAGGAGCTGGCCATACATCTCCGGCTCCGCTGAACACTTTTTCACTGCCTGAAGCTTGTGCATCAGCTGGTGGTGCGGACGGTGGTGGTGGCCCACGGAAGGCTGGACCAATTTCATTTTTGTGATGGTTAACTGGAGGCCCAAGAGCAAACGGTTTAGAATGAACCGTATGATGGTTAGGAATTCGAGGCATAACTGAAAACAGAGATCAATTTTATTTAGTTAGTAACATTATAAGACCGAAAACGTAGTAACTAAACTGTAGAAATAAATTGTGAATATTTTTTAAGTAATCCAATCACTTTGTAATAACTGAATATAATTATATAAAATTTTTCTATTTTGTGATTTTAACCTACCTAGTGGATGATGCCCTGGGTGATGAGGAGGATTTTGTCGCCTGTTGTGCGGCGGTGGAACCGGTGGCGGAGGCCCATTGTATGCGTGACTCGGTTGTTCTCGTTCCGCAGACTCCATAGCTAGCTGGTCGGCTGTTGGCTCGACTGCATTATTAGCGTCCGGCCCTGCACCACCTGTGGCACCGCTGCTTTCGTTCGATGTTTGGTCGCTTAAAGCACCGTTCTGCAAAATAAATTCGAAAACTTTAAGCGATTTGGCTTTTTATTTATTTTCTTACTAAAAAAATTGTTATGGTCGTATTAAAAACCATAATTCTAAGAAGAACAACTAAAAAAATTCATGTCCTAATTTCCATTGGCAATGCTGCTATACTGTCATTTGCAATCAGATTCAAAATAGCAATGAAATAAAAAAGATACAACAAGAAACAATAAATTGACATGGCAAATAAAATTATTTTCGTAAAATACTGAATAGACAAATTTGATAATACTTTATGACTGAATTACATAATTAATCGACATTACTTTTCTTTTGGTAGATTATTTCCTTCTTTATACTTATATGATTATTAATTGATGTATAAACTTTATTAAAACAATAGTTTATGTATATACCAATATGAATATTTATCTACTTCTTCAGTAAGCAGTCTTAAGTATGAGGTAGGAACTGAATATATGACAAATGCCTTCATATTTTGATTGTTGCTTTAATTGCTAATATTTTTAAACATGTGACTTCCTTTTCTCAGTGAATTAAAAAGTAATAAATTTTTTTGATATAAACAAAATTGGGTGTCACCTATCATTGAACTGGTCGTTAACGAATCGTCAACAATTTTATTACTCTCATTTGTTTCGCCTCAAGGTATGAAATTAGAAAGTATTGAGGCGGACAAGATACGAGTTTTTTTTATTTTTCCGATAAAGATTTATGAGAGGGCCTTTATAAGCGTACGAGAAGAGAATTCAACGCTTATTTTATATTAGTTTACGAACGGAATGTGGATGATATGCCTATTTTGTAATCAGTTAAAAATAAGAGAAAGCTACTAACAACCTGATTGGTTCTATAAAATCGAATGCGGTTTGAAAATATTATATTAATCTCAGAGTAGCTGAATCATATTCTGTGAGTCATTTTAAAACTGATATATTAGAAGATGCACTAACTAGGCATTATTTTGGTTTAAAATCGGCTTTGAATATTCTCAACACTCGCAATGGAGTTTACTGAATAATTGATAATGTAATTATGTTGACCAATAAAATTAAATGAATACTGAAAAGTAAATAGCCCTTGTGTTGATAAAGTAACAATTATACGGAATTACCTTTTGACCGCGGTGTTGATGTACATTTGCCCTATCTCTCAAGAAGAGTGTTTTTTTAGATAAACGGACCAAATGACCTTCTTCGTACTTTTGACAGCGTGTATGTAAAATTTCATGGTAATCGGTTGAGTAATGAAGGTGTAAAAGCGTAACAAAAACCAAATTCCCATTTACCGTTATAATATTAGTTAGAGAGAGATCGAATTACAATGTCTCCTTTCTTGTCTCTAAAATATATCAGACGTGCTTGCGAATATAGGACTAAGATTGAGTTTGCTTACGTGTATGTAAGTGAAAAGGGAAAAAAATATTTCATCTATGATTGCCTAGCTGACTATAATTAATACTCAAATACACATAATGTTATTTGCAGTAAAGATTCGCAAATAATTCACAATAAACATGAAATATAAACAACGTTGCTAAATAATATCCGCGATGTATCCGACACGAATTGCACGCGGGCAAGGTGTGGCTTCAAGAGCAGTGTGTTAGCGGCACAGCGCGCGGTCGTTGCTCCTCGCAAACTGATTTTACTTTCATTATATTGGTCAGGATTCAGTATTACTAGGTGTTCTACTCATCCGGAGTTCTACTTTAGAAAGGAAATACATTCAGGTTATTTCTTACGTCACATACTTGGTGTCACTTTTGGTTTTTTGTGTTTTGATAAATAATACTATTAGGGAAATTAGTCATTGTGTTTGATTCATTGAGACCGGTGGTATATTTGAGATTATGTACGTTTTAGATAGGCTTTTCAGAATTCGTGTTCATTTGTTAGTTTTGCTTTTAATAACGCATTCGGCTAACACTTAAGGGAAGTTAAACACCTAGCCTGAGAGTGTAGGTGCTAAGTAACAGCTATATATCAGCAACAAGTTATGCTGTTATATTTTTTATAATAATCTTTGTTAAGAACTATTGCCAATTATTGCAATTTATAAGAAAGACATTCTAATGAAACTAATATTCGCTTGTTTATTAAGTGTGAACATCATGAAGTGTCCCTTTTTAACTGATTTTAAAAAGGAGGAGTTTGTCAAGTTAGTTGGAAAATTCTTTTTGAAGTTATACTTCTTTTGGCGCGTTAGGGAAATATGATTAGAGCAAATTTTTAGGATACGTGCGCACCACGTCACGAAAAACCGACACCCTGAAGTTAGCTATAGTCAACATCTTGTTTCTTTGTATTAAAACTTTCAATGTATTAAATACTTTTTTTTGTTAGTGTCGTTTTTTCTACAAACGTAGTAAGGCGAAAGGTAAAATCTTTGAAAAGATTTTTATCTTGTTATGCCGAAGAAGTATAACTTCTAACGCGTGTACATAAGTACACACACACTTTTTTTATATTCCAAAGAGTACATTTTCAAGGAGGTCCCCGGAGGTTTTATTTATCGTGACATAAAATAATTATATATCTATTAGTTACTACATAAAGCTTGCTTGTTGCGTCAACAGCAATTAATTTTCAATAATTTGTTACCCGCTGCGCAAAAATACTACAGTACATACTAGTGTAATAATGACTACCTCAACTGAGAGTTGTATAATGCCCCACAAGTATCAATCTATAAAATCGTCAATACAACAGATTAATCGGCTTCGTGATTAAGAATATCAATGGATATTTACAGGCAAGCCTCACAATATTTAAGAGTGATGCGTGAATAATAAAAAGCTTAGAAAACTGCATGTCATATTTGTATAATGAGACATGTAGTTTACGATATTTAAATATGTTCCTTAAAAAATACGTGTAAAAATAAGTGTAGAGAATTTTTAATTTAAGTAGTATTATTAAAAGTTAGCCCAAAGTAACTTAACACCTGTAAAACGGTTATAATTATTAATGACATATTACATTTAAAGAAATAAAAGACATCGTACAAATTGTTTCAGTAAAACATTTAGGTACTGTTATCATGAGAGTTAAGTCACAGGTATCAGCTAGTTAAGATATTATATGATAGCGTAAAATTAAAAAGTATTTAGGCATCTCTCAGTGTGACCAATTGTCGGACACAACAAAGCCGCAGCAGGATTTCATATACGATGTATGTCAAGTGTGTGGGTTGCGGTGACCGCGCTGCGGGAAAGCAGGCTTTTACTCTTTCCACGACTTCTATTGTCGTAAATCGACTTGTACACACTGTTTATTACCATACGTATACGTCTTCAGTTCAACGTGATTTGAATTATGTCCTACAAACGATGTTCTTTAGTCAAACTAATGAACTGTTTTATTCTAGTTTCGTAAAATTATACCATGACATGAGAGTGGGCAATCTTTTGGTGGAATTTGTTTGTTGTTTTAGTTTTTACTTTTTATTTATAAGCTTCGAACAGCTCACCTTGTACTGTGTCATTTTGTTGACATTTGGTGTAATATAGTTCGGTTATTGTTGAAATGAAAATATATAAAATGGAACAAGAGCGGCCACGAAGTGTTAAGTTTCTTTGGATTGAATGATACTCTATGTGTTAGGTTGTAGTGGTTATAATAGATTTTTTCATATTTGACTTGGTTGTTATTTAATATCATTAGGAATTCCTTACTCTTTGGAAACCTCGACATACCTCGAAATACTCAGTTGTGTTACGTTTAAGCATACAATTATTCATATATTATTTAATAACGCTTCAAATCAAATACCTGTTTTAATTCATTGTTAAAATGTTAGTAAATATCTTTAAAACATAATTTCATAAACAATTAAGAAACAGTCGATCGAATCCTACTTAATATTATATATACGAAAGGGTGTTTGTTTGTTACACTTTCACACCTTACCTACTTAGCTGATCATTGTGGATTGTTGTTAGGGACATGGAAAATCATAGAGAGTACTTGTGCATCCCGAAAAAATGTGCTGTTTCCAATCTGTTAGCAAAATCTAGTATTAGTATATTTACGTGATTTGATAGCGAATAAAGATATTAGAATTTATGATGCATTATTGTCGATTAAGTAATAGAAAAATTTAGCAATAAAAGAGGGAAATCATGGAACCTTTGAACAGAAAGCTTTCTATGACACGGCCGACTTAATGGTTTTTCTCATAAAGAAAACATTTTGTGAAATCAAGGTAATTTACTTCCATGCGGAGAACTAACTCAATCACATTTCCGTTGCAACTGTGTTTGTTCGTCACTCGGACTGGGTTCAGTAGCCCTTCTTACTTTCCACAGTAGGGTAAACAGGTAAATAGTGGACATAGACGGAACTTGCCACGCGACGTCCGCATGTGCAGTGGGTCGACATGTACCCATATTTGGGTACGCTACCCGCTGACCGTATTAGATTCTATCTCGTTTTATTTCTTCAGATTGATATGTATGTATTGCATGTTTATTGTTAATGTATTATTTTTTGTACGTATTTGTTTTGGGATAAAGTTTAGATTGCATATATTATTAACATTTGTTAGTTGAATGTTCTGAATCGATACATACTGCCTCTTACACCCTATATTTATAGTTGATCTTCTGTCATGAATCAAAGTTATGACTTAGTGATATAGTAATTGTAAATGTGTTATATTTACAGTGTTCAGTCTTTCTCTAGATATTTAAATTTATTATAATTTAATATCCTCACTGATCTAATGTAACATAATTAATATTGTAAATACGAATGTGAGTTTGTTTGTTTGTTACGCATTCGCATCTTAATTACGCAACCGACTATCGTATAATTTTACATGTAATCTATCAGGACTATCAATAAGGGATTCTATATACATTACTGAAAATAATACTGTTCGCAAGCGATAAGTGAAATCTACAGTAATGCGAGCGAAGCCATGGGTGGGAAGTAATATTGTAAACGAGAAAAATTGTTCAGGTGTTTGTTCGTCTGTGACGCAAAAACTACTGAACTAAATTTGATGAAACATTACAGTAATATAGCGTATATATTGGATTAACGTACGTGCCATAATTTATAAAGATATTGTATAGTTTGACCAAAATAATATAATAAGTATTAAGTTTTTACCCTGTCTGTTTTACAATATTTCACCACTGGGTGGCACTGTAGTACATTTATACATATGTGTAATTATTTTAACACAGAAAATATTTACACAATATCTATTTTATTTTGAATCATTTATTTATATATTATGTAAATAATAATTGCAATGAATAACAAGAGACGCGTTATAAAACTGATAACTGTTTGAACCCGAGGATACACACGGAACCACAATAAAATCAAAATTTAGAACATGACAAAAAATGTTGACACAATATTTTGCAATCTGACCTAGAATTATTTATTTAATTTGGTATCCGTATTCAATTTTTATTTTCTTTTTAAGTAATAACCCAAATAATTATGGCTTTTTCACTATTATCATAAATTTCATATAAGATTGAATTACTTACGTAGTCAATTTAACATTACTATTAGTAGAAGTTTGACGATAACTATATTTTTTTAAGATTCAATATTTTCGAGGCTTTTTTGTCAAAGAGCGTACAATTATTATAGGTTAGTTATTAGAGATAAATATCGTAATCTATGATAAAATTGAGGGTTATATTTAAAAGCTTCGACTTGTCAATGGTATGGAAAAATAACTAACTGTTTCTTATTTTTAAAAGATAACACTAAAGCCGGTCGATATTTACAGAGAGAAAAACAATGAAATAACTGTGTTCTCTTTAGAGTTTTGTAAATTCATTGCTGAATTATTTGCAAATTGAATTTATTAACATTAGTCTGGTTATCACATGTATTGCCACTCGGAATAGTAATTGTATACGTTTTTATACAGTTTCTTAATTAATCAAAAATATGTCTGGCTGCACAAGCTCAATACAAAATATCAGGATTACATGTACACATGCCGTTACACTACGTGTCGCATGTCGACGTCATCAGTGACGCGAAATATTTTACCCATCCAAAAATTCATACACGCGTATGATACAGTCGAGTATATACAATGTTTGGCACAATCGCAATACATCACGAGCATGTCCAGATCATAGGTGCCGCTTCACTGGCATGTCGAGGTCATCAACGCAGCTAAGGAAGTTTTCACTTCGAAAAAACTAATCAAGCCGATTTGAGATTGATTGTTATACGCCTATAACATATGCGAGTTCGTTCCAGGCAAACTGAGATTAATTTCTTATTACACTTATTCTAAATATATTAACCTAGCTTCAGGGTGCCTCCCCATATAAGCGTACCTGCGATGTATCATCGTACATATAGGAATATAAGCAGTTACTAAGCAAAATTAAATTAAATTGGTTGATAAATAAAGATATAGATATTATTAAAAATTAATATTCCCCTAAAAACTGCTTTCTGAAATATTCTGTATACGCTCTTTCATTCTGTTTATACGTTAAAATGTAAGATAATGTTTATACGTACAAAGTAAACAACAAATCAATCGTTTTTCCATTTCACTGAAAGATCTTCATAGTTCTTTATAAGGTAACTGTGCCATCCTGTTTGGATGCGGAGGAAATTGCAGCAAAAAACTTCAAGCGCACACAAACACCGACAGGAAAATCGAAATGCGCATCCGATAATGCTATAGTTCTTAATAGATTGCGGCAATTTTAGTGAAAATACAAGACGAACTGGTGATTTTCTTTGCGACTACTTAGTGATGCGCCTTACATGGCTAATTCACGTCGATTAAAAATAATTAACTTTCATACTGCGACGGTCTAGTTCATTGCTATATCGTTTTTATATTTATTTTGGTTAGCTTTTCAATTCCTATGAACAATTGAACTATTCGTCATGGTCAAATAACATTTGTAGATTAGATTGAGAACCAGCCGTGAGAACATAACTGCCTATTATAAAAATAAGTCCTCTGCCGCGTTTGTTCGCGAAAAACATAAACACTACTGAACGGATTTTCATGCGGTTTCCGCCAGTAGATAAAGTGATTCATGAGGAAGGTTTAGGTATATAATTTGTCAAGGTTTTTTTTAACTATCAGGCCGGGATAACATACACTGGGTAAAATTATACGCATTAAAAACTTAAAAATATTCATTCAAAAGTGAGTTACGGGTAATTAATTATGGAGCTACTATATATTATAATAGTGTCCACTGCTTTGTTCGTGATAGTGAAAATTTGGCAACAGTACATTTTGTCTGGATGATGTCCTATCCTGTACCCCTTACTAGATGTACGCAAAATGTTATCTAGTACATTGTGATCGGTTGAATAGTGAAGGCGTGAACGTGTTACAAATAAACAAACAAACTTACACTCGTATTTATAGTATTAGTTAGGAGTACTAATACGGACATAAAACTATGATTTCGGTATGCGAGTCTTCGTAATTTTTTTTTCTCGAACTGATTACGCTGTTGACCTGGCAAGGTCTTAACAGCTTCAACGGACTACAGTAGTCTTCGTAATTCTCATGATTTTATTTTAAACTTATGGGTTAGTCGAGTTGGATTTACTTATAGTTGGACTTAGTTGATGATGCTATTATCAAGATAAGATTATTATTTAACCCAATATCTTCTGCCTCTCAGCCTCTTTATTTTTTTTTAATCCCATACTTATTTACTCATGACTTATCAAGGTCTGTGGAAGTACAAAATGTGTTCGTATCTGGTACGCTAGTATTTAATAATAATATTAAAAACATTACAGTCAGAATCCTTGTCCCGGTAAGTGTAATATAACTAACTATATTAACTCCATTTACTTCGAAAATATGTACTGTTCTAAATCTATTTATCAAAATGCATTTTCTCGTAGATATCGTTAGACTACAAACGCATATAATAACAGTATAATACACTCTCTTTCTGTAATACTATCATCAATAAGTTTTCTATTCGAATAGCCATTGGAAAATGTAAACCACAACACAGTATGTAACAAAGTAGACCTCCTAGTGAAGAACGGAATAAACGAGGTTCAATAAGATTTTACGCTTGAATGATAATTTACCAGTGGTTGAGTATCCGATCTCTTTAATATATTCACTGTAAAGCTTATCGAAGTAACATCGAGTTGTTATTATTCAAATGAACATATAGGATCTGTTTATCCTTACGTACATCGTAAATGCGATTGTGAGTTAGGTTGTTTTTTGTTACCCTTTCACGCCTTAACTACTTAACCGATGATCATGAAATTTTGCATAAATGTTCGTCGAGTCCAGAAAAAAACGTTCTGTTCCAGCGGGATAGGTCAAATCTACTTAAAGGCGAATGAAGCCGCGAGCAAAAGCTAGTGTACAATAAATGTATGATATCATACAAAATTCAAATGAGAAACATTTTAATACCATGGTATTTTTAGCTTTATTTTTAATCAGTTACTGAGCACTTTTCGTGCATGTATTTTTTTTTATTAGAAAATTAGTTAATGTGAGAATATTTAATATTGGCTATTGGAAAATACTACTAGATTTGACAATATGTTTTTTTTTAATGGTAGAGCCACGCTGTAGTTTTATTGGTTTCAGCATGAATGGGTCGGCTCGCCCGGGGTAGTACCACCCTCTCGAAGAACACCGACGTGAAGTAACAGTGCTTGCATTGTTGCGTTTCGTTCGGTCAGTGAGAGTGCCGGAGGCCCACCTCCACTCCCCCTCCCCTTCTCTCAAAAACAGGCTGGCAACGCACTTGCAACTCCCTTGATGTTGCTAGTGTCTATGTACGGTGGTGATCACTTAACATCAAGTGACCCACCTGTTCGTTTGCCTCATATGATAAAAAAAACTATACAACCCATGAAATAAAAATAAAAAATCTATTATGAGCCAAAGTGATAGATTAGCATTTACTTGTACAAATGGTATACGAAACTTTGTCTTCAACAATAGATATCTGTTTGTTACTAACATGTGATACAATTTCATTTTTAATTTAAAGTCGGATGTAGACGAAGAAACTAAGCAACTAAATATTTTAATTCGGTCCGAAAAAAAAACAAACAATTAAAATGGTAAGTCTAAAATAACTTAACTGCTGTTAGTTGTGTGTATTGGTTCAACTACATCATAAAATGGTACGTGACCACAAAGTAATACTTTTTGGGCTTTATTATTAGTGAGTAAATATAGAAGCAATCATTGCTTTTTATGAAACGTGACTTCATCTGTGCGTAAATGAATTGAAAGCTGATACATTCAACGTTAACACCGTGTAATTGCAATCATTTGTGATTTTGTCACTTGAGAGTTATTATAGCTCAATCATAAAGCGTCTACGAACACCTAAAAAGTTGTAAAGAGAGAAACGACGTTCTTTTGCGATATTTCCATTGTTTTGATAACAATAGACGACCGTAGGTTTATAAGTTTCAACATTATTAATAAATGATAAGTGATATTTTGAAAGATCCTGACTAAAACTAATTATAAGCTTATATTAGGAATCCTGTGTGTTAAGCACTAATGCATCTATTACCCTCGAACTTCGAAAACATTAATGCGTCTCTATTATTACCCTCGAACTTCAAAGTTCAAAAAATATTTATTAATCGGAATAATTAACTTATTTGCACAATTTCACTAACACATGCATTATTAGAAAAAGGGAAATGGGAAATATTTTTATGACTTGCCATAGAAAGCTCTTAGATTCTAATTAAGGAACTGAATTTAAAATTCTGTTATTAAATGGAACAATAAATGATTTATATTAATTTGGTAGTAGAAAAAAAGTGTGTGTGTACTTATGTACACGCGTTAAAAGTTATACTTCTTTGGCGTAACGTGTCGGTTTTTCGTGACGGTGTGCGCGCGCATCGTAATAACTTCAAGGTGTCGGTTTTTCGTGACGGTGTGCACGCGCATCGTAAAAATTTACTCTCATCATTTTTCCCCAACGCGCAAAAGAAGTATAACTTTAAAAATATAGGTCTACGTAGACGTATAAACATGATTCCATGCAAAGATTTATATAGCTAAAGATTAGTAGTTATTTATATGCAAGTGTCTATGAGTGTTTTTATCTATACATATAATAAAAATGAAGGGTCTGTGTGTAATATCAAAATAAAATAAAAATACTGATTGAGTATGAAAGTATAACAAAAGTGCAATTTTTAAAATTTTTGTTGGTCTGTCTGTCTGTTTGTTCCGGGTAATCTCCGAAACGGCTGGACCGATTTTGACGGGGATTTCACTGGCATATAGCAAAAATTACAGCGGGCTACTTTAAATTAGACTAGCTATTAACCACGGCTTCGTCCACAATGCTATCTCCAAAACGGATGGATCGATTTTTACGGGACTTTCACCGACAGATAGCGGACATTATAAAAACTAATTTAGTCTATTTTAATTTAGACTAGTTGTTAACCGTGGCTTTGCCTGCAGAGCTATCTCCAAAACGGTTCGACTGATGTTTACAAGACTTTCACCGGCATATAGTGGACAATATAAAAAGTAATTTATTTTATTTTAATTTAGACTAGCTGTTAACCGTGGCTTCGTGCGCATTGCTATCTCGAAAACGATTATTACGGGACTTTCACTGGCAGATAGCTGACCGTATAAGAATTAATTTAGGTTATTCTATTTTAAATTAACTGTTACCCGCGACTTCGTCCGCATGAGATTTAACAAAAATATGTTGTTCACTTTGAACATGTGCGTAAGACGTGCAATTGTACTGGACTCCAAGACTAAATATAATTGAAATTCATATGTCTGTATCTATGTATGTAATTTGAATTATATTGTCTTTTCGGTCATTTTGATTTACTTACCGCGCTTTCGTCTACATAACTCAGCAACCATAGTAACATATAAGAATATTGTATCGAGTTCAGTGAGCACTATTTAAATTGTCAAATATTAAAAACTGCTTAGACAGATATATAGTTTTATATCTTGAGTTATATTTATGTAAGATTCCAAGCGTCAGCTCAGTCATGGTTTACAATTCAACATCTAATTATTACCTAATAGTAATTTTGAGAATAGAAGGGGTCTTTCTAATAAGATATTAGAAAACGTATTACCATAAACGTATTACTTATTAACAATATGGGTACATTATATCATTATCTATCTTTAATTCATTGTTTCATTAGTTCCTTATACAGTGTAAGTGAGCACTGAGGTAGTTATATTGTGGGTTAAGGTTCCAAATATGTTGCTGATGACAAACATGTTACTGTAAGTGGCGTGCGTGTCGTACTTACAATTGTTTTTAAACAACATTTCTACAATTGTACATGGTCTCACATTTTTATATTCCTTTAATACAATTTTAAAAAACGCGTGCGTAGCTGCGGGTATTGCTAGTTCTTAATAATTTTAGCATATGATGACAATTTCACTTGACTTTCAACTCGAGGATTGTATTTAGCCAAGCGGGCATTAGAAAATCTCTGAATCTGAAATGGTAATCACTCACACCTCACACAATTGCACTTCAATTCTAGACGAAATTATATTTTAGTATAGTATATTCAAAACTTCTCACCATATGTAATATGAACAGGACGCCTATACACAGACTTCGTTTCAGCCGCATTTTGTTAACTGTGAACAGAAATACAAAAAATACGTCAGTTATGTTACACGATCAAGCTGTCGTTCGAAAGTTTGTATTTGTCACTTAGCATCAAGAAATACTCGTGAGACGGGAATTTGATATGTTTACATTCGACATAAAAATTTAGGTTTGAACTATTTACCTACTTTTACCGGAACAAGCTTTTCCTGTTTGGACTCTACAAATGTTTTATAGATATAATAACTTTTGATTTAAGTGAATATACAAACGATTCTCTAGTTATGACGTTTCAAGTTACGTTAAACAAAATGTTGACACCATTCTTCGAACAAACGGCATTTGTTCTAATTTATGTCATATGCGAATTCTTTTTTAAGTGAAACTTCTAATGCGACTTCCAATAAGGTTGCGTTAAACGTTTAACGCTACCATGGAGGGGTATGAAAGCAATGTTGCGTTAAACGTTCAATGCTCCTGGGGAGGAGGAATAGAAAGAGACAGAGCGAGAAAAATAATCAAACATTTCGTATCTTACTTTAGTTATCATAACCCATTGAAATGTAATTTGAATTTCTCCACTCGAAAATGATAATTAAAAGTGAACAATTGTGAATTGTAAGCAATGTTAAAAATTTTCTTAAAAAACAATTATTCACCAAATATCTATTTCTACCCCTTCCATTTTCATTTCCACACACAAGTTCACTCTTCCGCGTGGCCCACCCATTTTTCTCAAATGACAAGCCGACTGAATTTGAACTTAAAAAATATATGTTTTGTTATCAGAATTATCTTATAATAAGCTGATTAATAATAAGATATGCATTTTTTTATTATAGGGGGCAAACGAACAGGCGGGTCACCTGATTGTAAGTGATCGCCACCGTCTATAGACACTAGCAGCACCAGTGGAGTCGCAAGTGCGTTGCCGGCCTTTTAAAGGAGGTGGGCCTCCGGCGCTCTCACTGTCCGAACTAAACGCAACAATGCAAGCACTGTTACTTCACGTCGGTGTTACTATGGGTTCGGGTGGTAGTATCCCGGGCGAGTCAACCCATTCCTACTGAAACCAGTAATAGCTTCAGCGTGGCTCTACTACATACACAAAATTTTTTACCCCAAAATTTAATTTAGTTTGTTTCTAATTTTTTTTTCAATCGTCATAAAATCACCAAATGGAATAGAGAAACATTAAGTTCCAGAATATTTTTTAATCCCAGAAATAAGTATTTCTTCCACGTTTCTTTTATGTGTCTTCTATGTTTTAAGAGCAGATTTTTATTGTAATAAGTATGGAATTGTTATATTAACATCTTTACATAGGATAAAATGAAGTCGTTTCCGCCAGCTGTTCCCTTAGATCTTTTAAACTATTTAACGGGTTTTAATATATTTTTCAGCAACAGACAGAGTGATTCAAGAGGAAGGTTTTTTGTATAATACATATTATATATTATAGTACAAAACATCCGAAAAATTTAAAGATTTGTAATGTGATGCCTTTTTCTTCCTAATTTCCTGTTTTTTTATGTATTTAAACATATATTTCCATTTTCTCCTCCCCCGCATTTCCTCTTCTCTTCCCAAACATTTATTTATAGACTTTCTTCGGACCCACATTCCTAAACCACACCATCATATTATATATATATTTTTATCTAACAAAAAAAATAAATAAAAATATATATTTTTTTATTTTTTTTTCAGAGAAATAGGAGGAGAGGGATACCCCCAACAACCCCCTCCCCCCCCCTCCACCCTTTTCCCCTCCCGAACCCCGAAATATTTTTTTTTTTTTTAAAATTTTAAAACCCCCCCCTCACATTCCCCCCCCTTTTTTTTTTGGGGGGGGGGGACTCTAGAATGAGAAGGGGGGTTTTTATCCCTCCCCAAAGGGACCCCCCTTAACCTTCCCCTGGGTCCCAACTCCTGGGAACTTCTCTTAGTTTCTCCCTCTGCCACACGATGGACCCGGCACCCGCACGGTGAATCCATGGAAGGCTAAGAAGTTCGTCTCTCTCTAATGTTGCAACAAAAATGTTTTTGTGCGCATAAATCGCAAACGCTGACTAAACCTTTCGAGTCAAATTAATGTACTAGAAAAATTGTATATCTTAAAAAGATCGATATAAATAGTATCTAATTATCTCTAAAGAATAACTCGTAGCTCTACAGTAACCATTATTATCTTTTTACTGGTTTCAGTATGAATGGGTTGACTCGCACGGGGTACTACCACCCGAACCCATAGTAACACCGACGTGAAGTAACAGTGCTTGCATTGTTGCGTTTCATTCGGTCAGTGAGAGCGCCGGAGGCCCACCTCCCCTCCCACCTCTCTCCTCTCCCCCTCCCTCCTTTTCCTCCAAACACAGTCTGGCAACGAACTTTCGACTCTCCTGGTTAGTGTCTATGGACGGTGGTGATCACTTAACATCAGGTGACCCACCTGGTCTTTTGCCTGCTATGACATAAAAAAACGGATATCTACAATGCACCCGTGCGAAGCTGGGGCGGGTCGCTAGTAAGTATATAAACGTCACTTGTCTTCAGCTAATGACTAATCGGCGCCAGACTTGACGTAGTCCGGTGAAGTTGTTAAGACCTTGCTAAGTCAGTTCGAGAAAAAAATCACTTGTCAACCTGTGGGCAAGGCTGTCGCTCCCAAATTGGATTATATAGCCACGAAAAAAAAAGTTTTCAAAACGCTTTTAAATCGTCTTTGGTGGTCGTGAAGGTGCGTGAAGACGTAATATATATTTTAAAAGTCTGAAAAATCTGAGTCTGAGGTGGCGTAAAATCATGATAATTATGAGTTCTACTGGTAGTATGTTGTTCTCATACTGAACCTAGTTACGGAGATCATTAACATTTTTTCTCATAATATTGAGGGCAGGTTCCAGTATTGTATTGTCATTTTATAACTATGGGAGTGCTTAATAATGAAGCGAGCAGGTTTCTAAAGGGTCGGTAACGCGCATTTGATGATTCTCGTGTTACAAGCGTCTATAGGCTGTGCTGATGGCTCATCATTAAGCGGACCGCTTATGTGTCACTATTATGATATAAAAAAGTTTACGTTAAGAATTCTCAGTAGTGGGCCAAGACAGTTGCGTCTGCCAGGAACGCGGAAACCAAGCCAAGTGATATATATCTGATAAATTGTTGTATTTCGCTAACGCCAGCCTACATCCAAGAGTCGTAAGACTTGTAGGCCAGTCTGACAGGAGCAACCGACAATGGATTGTAGATGTTTCAGTGGCCGTCGATGTTTTTGGCTTTGCACATCAAGCTCAGTGCTATCTCTTTGCCATGCCAATATAAATAATGATAAGTAGTTCGTAGTACTTTTATGTTTAATAGCCGTTTTAAATGTGATGCGTAAGTGAAAACCACATTCGATGAAAAATAGTTCACTACAAGTTATTCAAATAAACATGGAAAGGTTGTTTGGTTGTTTTGAATGTACAAAATTAATTTAAGAGTAGGAAAATTTATACAAGGTTCGATAGGCGCAAGGAAGTATTGGTAGTTAGTATAAGTAGTTCCACATTGCTCAAACAAAGTCTCTTATTATAATTCGTTATACAGAATGTGCCGAGCATACAATAATAACGCAAGGGATTTGGATATATTTTTTGAGAATATAAGCAAGGCTTTAAATGGTCTCAGTAATATTTTTGTGACATAAAAAATGATATTTCCACGCAAAAACATTACGTAACTATAAAATACTGAATAGTTTTGTATTTAGTAACTATCAAAATGTATTTTTTTTAAATAAATTTATTAAAAGTTGCGCCCAACATTAATAGGAAGACAAATTTATTTCTGTAAGCTATTATTATTAATTGTCATTTTGTGCAATTTGTATTCTGTTATTGTTAAAACATAAGCTCATAGGCAAAATAAGAAAAATAATTCTATTAGATGTTCCTTTTTCCTCCTGGTTCCGAATATATATAAAACGCAATATCTGAAAAAAAAAACGACAGATGCGACCCCCTTCATTTGGACGACAGAACAGTGCACGCGTAATTGTAACTGTCCAAAGATGTGTTTGGCGACATAAACTGGTCGCTGATATCATGTACAAATCAACCTTCAGGAGTACCAACATATTAAAACTGGCTTCCAGACTGCAATTCCGTTGAGGTTGGTAACATAGGTATAGCGTGCAATAACTACTTATACATAACAGAAAAAAACTTGTTTTGATCAGTTTTATATATGTAGCGATAACTTTACTTCAATTTTTCCAACCTTAAATGATATATAGATGTCAGAACAAGTCTACACGCTTGGTTGTGCAAACAACCTAGTTTACGTCGTTTTACTTATACGTGTAAATCAAATCGAGTCGTGATTCTACGTATTTAATTGCAAAAGTTCTGTTCTACACACACGTGTTTATTATTTATTTGGAGCTCAACAGTAGATCAATAAATTGTAGTTATTAAAATACTACCTTTATTCTTTTATTCACCCATATAATTTATACCCAATTCAATTATTGGTATGCCTCGTGGTGCAGTGGTAGTAAGGTGCACTATTGAATCTGCATATCATGTGTGTTAAACACAATTGTTAATGTCGTGTCTGGGTGTTAAATTTTAAAAATATCGGATTCTCTAAATACTTCTAATATCCAAATGCTTAAAATTATTTCTTGACCATTAATTTCTTTTTTCGACCTGACTAACGCTCTTGGCCTGACAGGCCTTTACAGTTACAACGGACATTTTTAGGTGAGCGCTTAAGGAACTCAGCCGTATGGTAACAAGCTCAAAATCGCCCAAGCGCTCAAACTTCGGCCGTTGCATTGATTGCAAGATCACGAATCTATCGAAACTAAGTTCTAACACACAGATGTAATTTAGTGAGACAGACACGTGTACATGCTTGAGTGCCTCACGAACTCAAACATTAATTTTGAATTTGTTGAGCGTTAAAAAAGTAGCGTGCTATTATAACCGTTTACAATTCTGTCCGATGTGAGCGACGAGCATTCTTGGCCGTCTAAGTTAGCGTTTACAAATTTACTGAAAATAACTTTCCAATGTTTCCCTCGTTAAACAATTGTTATACACGCCGACAGCCAGCTGGAACTTTATATTAGAAACTGTAGTTCAAGGGTGAATAGGTCAGCGTTGGGTATCAGTTAAGTGCCGTGGAATCCCTTTTACTTCGCTAAAAGGAAAAATCCCTTGATGTTTGGTTACGTCTTTGAGAACATTTTGACTTCGTTCGCATGGAGTTTAGCAAACAATTTTTGTTCTGTACTAAATACTGTCTTAATTTATTATATTTGCGTAGAAGCTTATTTTTTTAAAATAAAAGTCATGTAAATTAAGTCTTATGACATCACATATTTTCCAATGAAACTCCTTTTAAAATCGGGTCAATCGTTTCGAAGAATAGCCGGAATACACGGACAGAGGAAAATTTAAAAAATGGTACTTTCCTATATATTTTCGTATCAATTTAGTAACCATTCTTTTGATTTTACAAACAAACACTTCAGTTTTGTTTATCTTTATAGATCATATTATATGTATTATTATATATATAGTCGTCGATTTAGCTTATGAAAATTTTTATATGTATAATAAACATATTTTATGTTTACCTAAAGTACAAAATAACTCGAGGTATTCAAATGAAGTCATAAGAAAGAGTTTTCGAGCGCTTACATTTATAACGCTGACTACATCTTATGTGATACTTTAAGATAATGTACTACATAATTGTACGCCTAAAATGTCTACATGAGCGTATATGCCTGTTTCCTAAGAAAAACTCATAGTAGTTATTTTATTTTAGATTAGATTTAGAATTAATTATTTGCAATGCTATTTAAACAAATAGTAATAATCGTTATTCAATTAAATACTTTAGTTATTTTGTTTTTTTTTTCTTATTACATATGTCCAAGAAAATTTGGCTTCGGGACCGAATAAAAAAAAGTGGACGTTGTCGTCTTTTGATAATAAAAAAGATCCTAAAATTAACCACAGCGCTACCTACTGGGTCCAATTGTAAATCTATGCTATTCTTGAATCCACTTGAACGCACACAAAAATTCATCAAAATCTGTCCAACCGTTTGGGAGTCCAGTCGCATGCACACAAAGATACAATTTAAATTTTACATCTAGGTAAAATAATTTCGTCATACGATATGAATGCACACAAATACAAAAAAAATTATCGAGCTACCAGTTTAATTGTGAGTCCGTGTAGGAGCGAAAGTAAAGTTGCAGACACACCGTGCCTTAATCGTTGTACGTTTGGGCGTTCCCGCTCGACGAGTTGAATTTTCGGGCCAAGTATCTCGTGGGACCACCGGGAGAAAGTACCTTTGATGTAGCCGGAACTGTGGAGGCAGTTTACTTTTTACTGTTCAAATTATGCGGTCGAACATCGGTTTAATAATGAGAGGGTGCAGTGTGCCCTCGGCGAATCGTTATTATTACTATATTTTTAATGGTCGGAACAGATTTCTCGCTTTATAACCACTCATTCGCACATTAAGAGGCGATAAAGCGTTTATTAGTGTTACGTTCATGATTTCTTTTATCGCTCTATGACGTCTGAAGATGTAAAAATTTATCATAAGTGAATTGTAAATATATGTCGCAGCATTATACAGAGACGATTGTTAAGTGACAAGTTTCTAACAATTGTTGCTGGCAGACGTGAGGTTATGCTATCGGTTCGTCAGTTATAAAATACGAAACGTCAGATATCGGAAAATGTCATTGTATGAGGATGGGAAAATAATAATACGTGTTGTTGGAGGTGTGGGAGTCTTGGGGGTGTCGGGTGCTTCGGTCAGAGAACGTGCACGCGGTCGGACGGCCCTACGATTTCCATCCATTTTATATTGCGCATATTTGTGACCATTTAAGTTAAAACGTTGCTTTACTAGTAAAGAAGACATACTCTATTTGTGGTGTTATTTCTTGCTTTCTGAAGGTGTACGAGGAGGAAGACGTCACTGAACATAGCGTTCTTCTAGGTTCTCCGTCATATATATAAAGCATATTTAATTTATACTTTCTTTAAAAAATATGTAGTATTGGAAAAGGTGTATTTCACATCTGACCTTGTCATTGAGCAAGATTTAAGACAATGGTTCAAAAGTTGCGTATTGGATTTAGTGTAATCTATAGTAATATTATAAAACTGGAGGGTTTGTTTGTTTGGTTGGACGCGTTAATCTCTGAAACTACTATCCGACTTGAAAAAATCTTTCTGTGTTAGATAGGTCATTTATCGAGGAAGGCTATCATCACGCTTAGACCAATAGGAGCGGAGCACCATTGAACAATGTTTCAAAATCGTGATTTTTCCTTTTAAGCGCTTCGCTGCGTATTAGCGTTAACCCAAAGTAGCTATTCCACGCGGATAAATTCGCGGGAACAGCTAGTGTGATTATAGAATTACTGTTAAAAACCAGATCTAAAAAAAAAAAAAAATTATTGTCACATCGGCTTGTAAGGGCCATAGGTCTCTTCCCGAAGGAAGGTATAGGCATAATCATCACGTGAGCCCACGACGTATTGGTAATTTCAAACTCCGAGAAATCCACAGTTCTATATTTTCCCACATACGGTGATACTACAAGAATATTTTTTATAACTGTTCTACTATCACAGATTGTACTATATACATAACCTAAAATAATTCATACTCGAAAAAGTTCTATACGGGAGTTTTTGGCGGGATTTTAGTCTGTCATGTAGTGGATCTTATATTTTATTCATAATCTTGTGTTACTTGACTCTATATTGTGTGAAATTGGTAGTGTTTTATGTAATATAGTTTGCTTATTGTGCATAAGTGAAGTGAATGGAAAATAATACCACGGAGCATGAATTCTGAGATGCCACAAAAATTCCCTGGAAAGTTGTAACAAGGGAGCCACCATCTTGTTGGAACATAAACATTGACGTTAAAATGATCCCCTGACACTAACTTAACTAACTAACTAACTAACAAAAAAAAATACTATTAACTACTGGACAATGGCAGTAATAATCTAAAAGATTGGTTGCCAAAAATAAAGTTAAAAAAAAGTTCTATAAGGCCATAGACATATCTATGTTCAACTGGGTAGACATGGGTAACACAGCGAAAATCCTTGCGCTAACTCAGTAACTCAGACGCTGTTAACTGCGCCGGCTCGTTGCGCTAACTCAAAGTTGCGCCAATGCCCATCAAAATGAAAATATGCCGAGGGAGCAACGTAATGCGCGACATCTGCACGCCGCGTTCACAGGTACTTGGTACAAACAGCGCGCAAACTGTTCATTTATCGAATGAGTGAAAGAATGAATAATATCAGGCAAGACTGTTGACTTGGGCACTTGACTGTGTTCATTCAGGTATTGCGTGTGTTATGTATGTTTATGGTAAGATGGCATGTCCAAAAATGATGTATTTCAATGAATTTTTATCTTTATTACTTCACTACACTTTAGAACACAAACTAACAACACGTTTGTAAACTAAAACACACTTAATAAAATTAAAATATCCCCTATAGTCTCCACAGAATAGACAATAGTTCATTCTTTGTGGTTTCCGAAAGTAAACGTATTCCGTCATTTGTTTTACACACAGCTGTCAATTCAGTCATCTGTCAAAATAAAACCTTATGGCCAGTAAGTAAAGAGAAATCTAAAAAGTAAAAATTACCTAGGTATAACTCCATTTACATTTCACAGAGTTGCAGTTTATAAAAATGATATTCGAATTTCCCGGTCCTGCGCTGTGCGCCAACTCATTTTGAAGAAGCGAGTTAACACATCCAGCGCAGTGAACTGAGTTTGCGCAATTTCGCGGCGCAGCGTAGTGTTACACATCTCTGCAACTGGGCAAAGACTTCTTCTTAAAATAAAGCATAGTCCTACATGAACCAGAAAAGCACGATCTCAAATAATAAAATATATACAAACGTATTTTACGAGTACATTTTTTTATATGAACACGTTCTTAAATACCAAAATCCTATCTTAACAAACTTTTATTGATATCATCTCAGTGTGATAGAAGAATTTTTAATTTAGAGTTGCAACATATACTACGCCAGTTCCGTGAAATTTTGAGATAAGATGAGTCTTCAACCAAAATATCTATCAATATATCACATGACTTCAAACTCTATGTTATAATCATCTTTAACGTACTACAAAGAAAATATCAAATACAATGAGCTCCAGTATTTTTTTAAGTATATAAACATATACCAATTACGTACATTATAATTTTCAAACAAAAAAGTTAAACTTCTGAGATACTCATTAAAAATGATTTATTTAACTATAAGTTAATCCAATTCACCATTGAACACGAGACGTTCATGGTCAACGACCCATTCATTATTTAAAGTATTAAAACATAATGTGGTGGGTCTCATGCATACTCGACTTTCACTGCCGACTGGGACTTGTTAGAAGGGCCGTTCGTTCAAATTATCTCTCATACCTTACACGTTATGATTTATGAGTGATTCTGTGTTGAAGCTTTATTATAATACTAACAACTGCCTTCGTCTTCACACGCGTTGTTTATACAGTAAATATTTATGACTAGTTATTTTATTTTAACTAAATTTGACTATTTATAGTACTGATATTCTTTTACATATTATTAATTTTGGAATGATATATATCTCCCATAAAAAAATAGTAATTATTTTTTACGATATCTAAAAGTATTATTTATATTTTTATAGTTTCTCTGAATTACATTCTCGTATACTTTCAATGTCAAAATCAATTGAGGTAAAATTATTTTTTTGCTATTTCTTGAATTACTATTAAAAAATATTGTACTAGGGGAATACATAAGGTTTCTATGCATAAGTGAAAAAAATCAAGTTGAATTTTAATTGAATTAGTACATCCAAACAGATAAACACATTTATAAATATGTGATATTGAAATAAAATTAACAAACTCAACTCTTCTGATTTCGTTTGTTTTACTAAAAAAACATTTTAAATGTAGTGTAGCTTACACGATGAGCAAGACTTACGATATTATTATTATACTTAACTATCATTATTATTACCACAGTCAATTGAAATCTATACATATAATAATAATGTAAATGTAACGTGTCTGGACCTTTTAGATTTTTATTTAAAAAATTGTTGCAGGTGACTTGGATTTAATAATAAAATACAGTTCAATCATTTTTAGAAATGTCCGTATACCTGTCTGTCTGTCTTTCTGTTTGTTTGAATATGCATCACTGCATTCACGATAGAACCTCACCAAGCATATCCACGAGTAACATTTAGTCTTAGTTTGATTACAATCGGTTCACTCTATCAAAAGTAATTGTAATTTTAACGACGACGCGACTTTAGTACGAGAAAAAAGTAGGTAAGTAAATATACTTAATATATTCAGATGATTTTATTACTCACTATTTTTTTACATTAGGTTTCACGTGGATGGAGTTGCGAGCACAGATAATTAATAATATCATTTACTAGCGGGCCCGGCAGACGTTGTCCCGCCCTGATTATAGAAGAATCCTTGACAAATTATATACCAAAATGTTCCTCATGAATCACTTTATCCACTGGTGAAAACCGCTTGAAAATCCGTTCAGTAGTTTTTGAGTTTATCGCGAACAGACAGACAGACAGACGCGGTAGGAGACTTTGTTTTATACTATGTAATAATGATTTATGTATATTTTCTAATTTGTAAAAAACCCTACCTGCGAACTTTCAAAAATTTGTAGTACGCGTAAATATATGTTCAAATATAGTAATATGTACTTCATTATAAATGTTATATATTTAAAATTGTATAAAAATTAAGTAGACCTCATGGCGCTCTTAGAGTAAACTCTGTCATTGAGCCGAGATTTAATGAATTCTATCTCCCACATAACTGAATTGTATGTGATGAGCATAATTGGCAACTCTTTGACATATAATTATGTATTTCTGTATTTATCATTACATAGTATAAAACAAAGTCCCCTACCGTGTCTGTCTGTACGCGATAAACTCAAAAACTACTGAACGGATCTTCGTGCGGTTTTGGTATATAATTTGCCAAGGATTGTTTTATAATCAGGGCGGGACAACGTCTGCCGGGCCCGCTAGTATATGTATATACGTCAGCTTTTCAGTTATAATAATAAAACCTATTTGTAAGTTAGTGTATATTTTATGGGCAAATAAAGTTAACATAAATAACAAAGTAAAAATATAACAAAACCAAAATCATTCTAAAGGAAGCTATTGACTAAAATGAATTAAATGTATATTTGTTAATATGTAATTAATTGATACGGGCGCATCCTAACTTCCTAACTAATAGTATAAATGCGAAAGTGTGTGTGTTTGTTTATCTGTTACTATCGGGCCCGGCGAACATTGCCCTGTCCTGATAATAAGCAAAACCTTGACAAATTATATACTTAAACCTTCCTCATGAACAACTCTCTCTACTGGTGGAATCCGCATGAAAATACGTTCACTACTTTTTGAGTTTATCTCAAACAGATAGACAGACGTAGCAGAGGACTTTGTTTTATACTATACTAGCGGGCCCGACAGACGTTGTCCCGCTCTGATTATAAAAAAATCTGGACAAATTATATACCAAAACGTTCCTCGTAAATCATTTTATCCATTGCTGAAAACCGCATAAAGATCCGTTCAGTAGCTTTTGAGTTTATCGCGAACAGACAGACAGACAGACGCGGTAGGGGACTTTGTTTTATACTATGTAATGATAATGATACCTTTACGCCCTAATTAGTTAAACGATTACGAAATTTTGCACACACGTTGTCAGGGTTACTGAAAATGGCATTTATTCAGAAAAAATATTGTTCCCGAGGAATAATAGGTTACCTCTACGTCCACGCAAGCGAAGTCATGGGCAAAAGCTAGTTTATAATATCCGAATCAAAATTTCTTATAAATAAATTGATAATATAAATAAACTATTGTAGTTGCTACAAAATTTAATTAGTGTATTGATACTTAAACAGACTTATTCTATATACGACGGGTAGGTAAAGAATATCTCAATGGGCAATTGAGTCGGCAGTCAGACTGGTGTGGTAGGTACCTATCTACGTACTAGATCTGAGTACGTTGAACTACGCCGGCGTGTCGACGAAACTGAAAGTAAATCGCGACAATGATCGCGTGCTCCATTCAGTTAGGATTCATTTAGCATAATCTCTGGTGTACCTCAAGGGTCTATTTTTGGCCCGCTTTTGTTCAATATCTTTGTTAATGACTTAACTCAGTGTATAGTTAACTCTTCATGTTTCATGTTTGCTGATGATCTCAAGATTGCACGAAAAATACACACTATTAATGACGTTAACTTATTACAATTTGACATTAACAGATTGCTTGCTTGGTGTGAAATAAATGGTATGTCGTTAAATATAAACAAATGTTATCACATAAAATTTAGCAGAAAGAAAAACTTAATACTGTCTAGCTATCACATTAACCATATTCCTATTCAAGAAGTAACACATATTAGGGACCTTGGAGTCATCTTTGACAATCACTTAAAGTTTGATATTCATGTTAATAATATTTGTTTATCTTCACGTAAAATGTTAGGTTTCGTTCTTAGAAACAGTAGGCTTTTTAAAAACAAATCCATTAAGATACTTCTATACTGCACGCTTGTAAGAAGCCAACTTGAATATTGCAGCATTGTTTGGTGCCCTCATTATCAACTATATATTAACCGTATCGAAAGTATTCAAAGACGTTTTACTATAGCTTGTTTATCAGACTCTAAGAAATTTGCTCCGTATCCTGATAGACTGAAAGAAGTTAAACTTAAATCTTTGTACAATAGAAGAATTATGCTGAACATGACTTTTTTATATAAACTTTTCAATAACCACATTGATAATTCAGAGCTTTTGAATCGATTTAACATTATTGTGCCTTCCAGGCTACCTAGATTTCCTGTCTCATTATTTGGTCACAAAAGCTACAGAACCAATTTAGGACATTTCTCCATTGTTCCCAGATTATCTCGACAATACAATGACCTTGTTAAAAAAGATTACAGTATAGACTTATTTAGTAATTCCCTATTTATTTTCAAATCAAAAATTAGTTGTTTATTTAATTAATCCCGGCAGGATTTTTTTTTCCTTAATTTTTAAGTTATTCATTATCGAATTGTATTATTTTATTTTCTTCTTCATTTTTTTTATAATTCTTTCTTCTACTTTTATTGTTTTCCACATCGCATCTTATGATGGTTAATGCTGTAGTCAACTGTAATTAGTAACATAAATAATTTTAAGTTTTTTCCATGTATGTTTTTACCTTATTATTTTTATGTTACTGTTGTTGATTCTTATGATAAATAAATAAATAAATAAATAAATAAATTTGAATATAAAATCGAGCCTATGCTATTCATTGATGGACGTAATAGTCGATCTTTGTATTTTGTTCTCCATTAATGGAGACAGCTAACCGACAATGAACATAGGTTTAAATACTATAACGGAGCGAAGTTAATTACAGCGTGATGGTAAAACTTTTTCTAATACCCGCCTAGAAAGCTACCACCCAGATTACAGATTAATATCTGTCACCAAGCATCGATAAGTGTTCTCTGGCAGTTGTACTTAAGAGTCATTTAGGTTTAGTCCGGTGAAGCTGTTAAGCCCTTGCTAGGTTAATAGCGTAGTCAGTTCGAGAAAAAAAAAAGTAATTTAGGTTTAGGATATTGTCTTCTAAAATCGCATAGTTATTTAACATGTGACGAAATCGTAGTCCAACGCTAAAATTCGGTGTTTTTACAAAAAAGATAAATACGTATTGATCGCTGGCTTTACAAAAGGTCTCATATTAAATGCACCGCGGTCGCTGAATGTTCGCCATCTTACTTTTTTGTCTCGCTTTGGTTACGTTAGGTTAGACTTGTGAAAAAGGATAACGCGAACTTGCCTCGGGCGAGCGCGGTGCAATTATTAGGAAACTTTTTTAAACCAAGTATTTAATACGTATTTAACTTTTTTATAATAACACCGATAGAGTACAAAAAATGCTTATTTCATAGTAAAGATATGGATAGACAAAATTTAAATCCATAATCATTCTGACGTCTCAATCTCTATTCACAAGTATGATGAAAAAAATAACCACAAAATATTCAAGGTCTAATCATCAAAATTTTGAATGTATATTCCACAACCGTTCCTCAATTTTAGTACATTCGAATTTCTAAACCATATTAAATGAGGTTGATAAGGGAACTCGTGATCTGCAAATATGAAAAAAATTGAAGTGTGTGCTGTTTGTGTCGAAATTTTTCAGGATATAATAATGCCCTACATTTAATCGAGGGACCCGGAATGATAAATTACAATGAAAATGATAAAAATTAGAAAGCAATTGATAATAATAAATAAGTACTTTTTGTGTAATTGTTGATAATAAATCGTTTCTACAAAATAATAAACTCACTCTTTTTGAGAGTATCTAACAAATTGTGTATATAAAGCATACATATCTATTACAAATACAGTAAAACAAACAACTTGTTAAAACGAAAGTCATTGTTGACACTTTCACCTAACAGGAGGACTTCGAGGATCTAGCTCCGGTATGA
Source organism: Antheraea yamamai (assembly GCA_036509395.1). Classification (NCBI taxonomy): domain Eukaryota; kingdom Metazoa; phylum Arthropoda; class Insecta; order Lepidoptera; family Saturniidae; genus Antheraea; species Antheraea yamamai. The sequence goes on from AP028429.1 coordinate 15,362,090, forward strand.
CAACTTATCACGCGGCCGTGATATGTCCATAATAGAGTGTGATTGAAATGAAAATATTTTATATTAACGTGTTAGAGAGAGATGTCGGCATGTCGTGTTTAAAATAGTATGTTAGGATCTTACAATTTTGATGGTCAAATCTCATGTGACTGCGGTCAATGACATTGAATTTTAACTTTTGCTTTCGCCGTAACTTTTACTGTATTAAGAGCGATATCGTGGTGTCGCTTAATTGGAGCTATAACGTCCGTGTGTGATATTATTTCGGTATAAAGTTTGTTGCTGTGAGATTTTTTTAAACAACTTTCGATACAAAGTATTTTTGATTTGAAATATCTCACAACGTTATTAAAAAAAAGTGATCGATTCGTGTGAAATAGACAAAGTAGATAATCATACTTGAAAATCCTCATCTAAATAAGTAGAAATATAGTTTCAGCCCGAAAAAGAGGTATATATTTTTCAATACATACTTACCTGTATACCTGTAATTCAGGTCATTGTGCCTTTCCAGACACATTAATTGTCACTTTATATGTACTGTTGTATAAAACGTATGTTTCTGTTTGTGCATAAACAATACTGCATGGAACTAAGAGAGTAAAAGTGAGGTCAAATAAATACATTTTATTATTTTTACCGTTTGAAATAAATACGCATATATTCCAACTACGCAAACATTCCAACTAATACGAAGTGGTTACTGTAACCTATAGTTATTTATAACCGATTTTAAAGACTGCAGTCTTGAGAATTGGTTAATTTGTCCGCCTAACTAAAAGACGCGTGGAGACGAATGTTTATAATTTTAACAATACACGATTTATTGGTCGTTTTGTCTCATTTTGATACTTAACTCTGCTATTTGCCTCGATTTAGAAATTTACGACAATACTAAAGCTACTTACGAAATATATTAATTAGTTAAATGCTAAATTATCTCGTAAACCGTATACCAGTTCAATTAGCAAATAATAAAACATAAATGGAAACGTATTCGCAAGAAATCACATAAACCGTTGGCGGTACTGCTAATTGTAAGAGACAATATGATGACACTCGCGGCTTGAGAACCAGATGTTACCGCGTAAACCTACATTTCAAACCTGTTGGCATACATATACTAGGTCTACGGCAGGTCACCAGTTTGAACTAATGTGACAACGCACGCGGTAACGGCAAGTTCACGGCATCAATAAATTACGTTCCCATATGATCGAAAAATTTAAATAATTATAATATGTAGGTACTATGAATATACTCAGATGAATGAAGCGCTCAAACGTGAACACTTGAGTATGTCATTCGCCAACACACTCACACGTTCGTTTTTTAGCCACTCATTTCTTCTTGTGCTCGCTCACCTTAATGTAGGATTTTTCTTTGTGTTATCTATGTTAATCGCTAGCTTTAGCCCGCGGTTTCGTACCCGTAAATGTAGATTTGAGACGCGTCGGAGAGGGTAGTAAGATTATTTTAGTACCTACAATTGTTTGACATTATAGCATATATGAAATATAAAGCATTATAATTAATTGCTCATACAAGCCTCACCAATAGCATCACTAGTCATTTATAGTTGGTAATCTTAGCCACAGTATAGGCCTTTAACAATAAGTAATACAAAGTAAAAGAAAGTAAAATTAGCAAAAATATTTTTAATTACAAGTGATTTATACTTAAACAGCTATAACTTTAAAATTATCTTTGTATCACAATTAAAATTATGTTTTATTAAAATACCAAATAAGTACTTATTATAAAACAGACAAGTGACTAGCATAGTTTTACGTTGGATATAATTTATCAAAAGAACCTATTGATACAATAAAGGCACTACTTCAAAAAAGCTTCGGAGCTCGAATCTGCAGTGCGTTAAATAAAAAAAAACTTGTAACACAAACACAGTACGAACATTTCAGTCCAAGAACCATAGAGACTACCGTGAAAAGGCTAAGCCATTGGCAGTCTTGAACGTCACTGGGAGCAGTTTATAAAAATGTATTTGATAGTGTCACCCCAGATGGGTACACACACTCTATCGATCTTTTAATATATGCACTGGATACCACGTCCTACATTGTCCATAGTCCATAGTTATTGGACTCGAGACGGTCATGTATGAAATAATTAGTCAAGTGTTACAGTACAGATGTCGAATCGAACGATGTAACTCACAAAATAAATCAACACTCGTAGTGAATGGTAAGTAAGAGCAGTCAAAAACGAAAGTAGAATCGATCTAAAATCGACATCGACGAAACATCGGGCGGGTATCGAATTGTGGTCAGTTGGTCGGTAACTTTCTCCGGGCAGCTAATTAGCGACCCCGGGTATATCGATGTTTACAAGACCACCGAAGAGTAACTGTCGATATAGATGCTCGTACCCGCCTATTAAACGTTATGCTAGTTGACACCGGTTATCGCTTCGGATTATTAATGTGCGAATAATCTTTCTTAAAGGCTGTGCTGTGATAATTGCAAATGGTACTAAAAGGCTCTAGAAGGTTGAAGTGAGGACATTTAAAGAGTTTTTTAGTCTCGATGTCCATAATATTGCTTATGTTTTATGACTAATCCGACCTTGTTTAAGACGCAGATATCATATAATTGAATTCTAGTAACTTGTAGTTTATGCCACTTAATAACAAATTAAGTTTATACAGAAGTAAAGACGGCTTGAATGTGTTTTTTAATTCACTCAATTAGATATCATATTTGTGACTTTCAATTTAGCATTTTAATGTAATTAAAATAAAAAAGTTTAATAACTACTTTGTGAAATAAAACATAAATTATGATAAAACAATAAAAGGCAGCTTGAGTGTATTTCTTAATATAGTTAATTAGATACCATATTTATGACTTTCAATTTAGCAATTTTCATGTCTATTTGCAAACGTCATATAATTTAAATAAAAAGGTTAATAATAACAATTTACTAAAATAAAATTTATTTGGTGATTAAATTATAAATAAAGACGAATCGATAACTACACTGGCACAGCACTATTAAAAGTTTGCCGCCTTAGCTCGTTCGATGCGCACACGCACACGCGTGTATGGTTATAATCAATTGCTTGGGCGGGGTTGTGTTATACACGACGTTACGTTAGCTTAAATCTTTATTAACTGCGTGGGAGATATAATCAATTTTTATGTACATCTAATTTGTACTTAGGTGAAATGTACTCTGTCAATATTAAATAAAGCACACCTTTCTAACATTTAATCTGTTAGACACTGTTAAATAAGCGTTTACATTCATACATCTTTATTCATTGTGGATTCAATATTAGTATTTTTGTAATAAGTTTGATTGTAAATAGATTCATTAGGTTTCTATTTATATTGTCTAAGTCGAGCAAACATTACTGTGGTGGCTTTCTTCACTTCCAACTATTATTATAAATACGAAAGTGTCTTTGATTATATATTTGTTTATTGTTTTTTTACATTTTACAGTTAATTGATTATCACAAGATTTTACATACACCTTGTTAAAGGTACAAAAAAAGACATAATACCCCTTACGCATAAAAATAACGCTGCTCTAGAGATCAAATCAGTATTAATGTGAACGAGGCCGTGAGCAAAAGCTAGTGACTAATAGTCACTTCGTCCGTGTGGAAAATGGCTTTGGGTTAACTAACACATAGCGGTAACTCTCAAAAGAAAAAAAAACGATTTTGGAACATTTTTCATTGGTGCTCCACTCCTATTGATCTTGGCGTGATATATCGCATATAGCTTCCTTCGATAAATGAGCTATATATTATATAACACTGAAATAAGTTTTTAAATTGAAGCGGAACCTTACATATTTCCATACAAACTTTAATTCCCCCCTATTTCCTATTGTTATTTTACACCCTTGAGGATAAAACTTTTTTAAGCTTTGAATGTTATATTTATTTATAATGAATCAACAGCTTGAAAAATAAGTTTCAAGCTTTTAGCTTTAAAAATTACTATACTTCCATAGTATAGTAATTTTTATTTCTATTTAGTATTTCATCCCCCCTTTCAGCCCCTTACAACCCTTTTTTCGCATTTAAAAGTAGCTTATGGCCTTTCTTAGGCCTTAAACTATCTGTGTACCAAAGTTCATTTAAAGCGGTTCAGTAATTTTGGCGTGAAAGCGCGATAAACAGACAGACAGAGTTACTTTCGCATTTTTGATATTAGTAAGGATTAATATTTATTAATTCAATCTATTATAAACGCAGAAGAAAAAGTATACAAGATCAAATAGTTAAAAATCATGTAACTCGACCCGATAATAGTATTGTTTTTGGTTTGTTACTAAGGAATAGGTATTTATGGTTTTAAAAACTATGCATTTTCTATCACTCTTAACATACTTGACCCCATTATATTCAAAATAATTTTCATACAATTCTGAGGTATGTCTGAAAACCACAATGTACATAATTAATTACTTCCATGATGTAAAAATGTTGGTAGTATAAGTCTCATTACTAATTAAACTCATTCTATAACATGTATGGACAATATGTGCTGAGGGTAGAGACTATTCCTAGCTTGATTTTTTTAACATTTCCGACAGAGGTTATTATTTTTAATACGAAAGGTCACGGGACAAATTTAGTACACTATAATTCTATTTAAATATATGTATTACTTAAATATTTTTTGAAGTTATACTTATTTTGACACGTTAGGGAAAAATTATGAGAGTAAATTTTTACGATGCGCGCGCATACTGTCACGAAAAACCGACACCCTGAAGTTCTTACGATGCGCGCGCACACCGTCACGAAAAACCAACACCCTGAAGTTAGCTATAGTCAACATTTTGTTTCTTTGTATTTGTTGTTTGTATTTCTTTGTATTAAAACTTTCAATGTATTAAATACCTTTTTTCTATTGTTAGTGTGGTTTTTTTTACAAACGTAGAATAAGGCGAAAGATAAAATTTTTGAAAAGATTTTTATCTTGTTACGCCAAAGAAGTATAACTTTTAACGCATGCACATAAGTACACACAGACTTTTTTTATGTCCCATGTATTGTAACATTAAGTTGTATATAATCACTATGCCGCTTTATTTTTAATCAAATAATTTCTAACATAAAGGGTGCCTTTTTTATAATTTTTATATTTGTTGCTGTAAATATTTCTTCATTTTATTTTTTAGTGATTATTATTGTTCATTTTTTCTTAAATCCACCGTTTTTAAGCTATTGCATAGCTTCTATCGCGGGCCTTGAGCGTGGGGACCGAATCCAGAAATTCCGTAACGAAAAAAACCTAACACACCCCACTCCGACCGGCACAGCGGTGATACTTTTTAGTTTTTCCATCTATCGATAAATACCAGAACTTTTAATGACTTTTTGAAATATCACGCTTGTCTCTTTAGTTCAGCAACCCGCCTTTAGGTGGCATTGGTAGTATTGGAAAACTACCGTAATCAGCTGTTTGTGAGAAAGTATATGGGTGTATAGGTATTTATCATCTATGTACAACAGTGAATATCTGTGCTCGTATAATTTGTGTACAAAGTGTTTTAAATATGAATAAACAAAGTGCATTTATTAATGACGAAAGTCACGAAAAAATAGTGAAAGAAAATGAGTTAGTACTCTATATACATTCATTTTATTATTATTATCACAAATGCAGTATTATTTTTTTAAATAAAAAGAAAAAAATTAATTAATTTTTTTAATTATTTTTTTTTTAAATACTGCATTAATAAAATAAATAAATAATTATAATTGCATAAGTTGATAAAAAATGCTATGCAATAGCTTTACCGCGGCAGTCTCCGAGTGCCACACGTCTTTTATTTTTTTTGTATGTGTAACAATGCAAGTTATATCTGTACGCAGTAGAATGAATTGACCACCTACTATAAAATTTCACCTCCATCTGTCATAAGCAATCTCGCCGAAGGGCTGTCACTTGACGATGAGTTTTACTGAAATTTAAAAAATGTTTCAATTATGTTAATTCAGTAATGAGTTAACGCAATGAAAGGCGGATCTTCAACAAATAATAAGTGTTCCTTACGCAATGGCGGCTGTTCAAACAAAAGATAATTTGTAAACGTCAATTAGAGCCTTCGTGAGCAGTTCAAATATTAGACACGATCTGACTTTCTATTTGCTAAGTTCTCCCGATGTTAAAAGAGATGTGCCTACAAGATTAAATCTTTATGGGGTGTTCGAAATAAGTAACTCCTATTATATCTCTATTGAATATTCATACTACATATTATTCAAGATCTTTATCTCGGTTTTTATAATATAACAGTTCAATGCATACTATCTGTTTCATGTAGATAAACTTAGTGATTTGAAAAAGCATAATGCGAATTATGTCGAGTCGATGGACGAATCCTGCAATGTGCTAGAATCTCCGTAATGAAACTATTGTATATAGTAGGCATTTTCTTAACATATTACCTTCTCTTAGGCAAGATTATGGTAAAACATTAATATATATTTAAGGTACATTAAAGTTTATTTATATGCTGGTAGTTATCATTAAATATTGACACAGTATGTATGTAAAATATTATTAAACACTTATTATAATAGTTTTTCTAGTATTCATTGAGGAAAATATTCATGTATGTAATCGATTATTTCATGCCCTTTAAGCTAATTATCGATTTCTTTAAAATATCTATTAAAGAAACACCAACAAAAACAGAGTAACACTATAGATAATAGGGATACAGTTGAACGCAAATTTCTTATATGCTAGCCAATTAAAGGTGTACCCAATACTTTCTAATATAAGAATATAGAGATCTTAGATTATTTAGATATTAACAGAAGATATAAATAACACACAGAACAAAATTATACAAATATAATTTAGATAATAAATTAACTTGAATTCGGACTCAATTTTTTCATAAACTTCTAATAAAATACTACTTTTAGGGGAATACGAGGTGGATAATGAATTTAAACGTTTCGTTTGGGGTGCTTCATGCTGACACAATATTGCAGTAATAATAATTATTTGCCGTGGTATTTAAGCATATGTACCATTTCCGTTTCATAGTATTTTGTACTAATGGGAAAACATTATAAAAATAGAATAGTTATAAATAATAGGATTATTGATTAAGATCTTTCATTTGAAACAACTATAATTTTTTTTACTGAACATCCTGAAACTTAATAAAATAAAATATTCAATTGCTCATTTTTCAACACTATGCATTTTAGCGATATAACGATAAGGACTATTTTATACATTATTCAATTTTTTATAACTTTGCTCTTTGCACATTTTTGGTCAAATGAGTCACTATCTCAAAAATTTTCGAAAAATGTAGAAAAAAGTACTTTGAGAGCTGATACAATTAACACGACACGAGTTAGAGTCAAATTTTCATAGAATCTTTTGAAAAGTGTTAAATATACTACATACAAGCGTGCTAGTTACTATTATAGCTTGAAATGTTATAGAAATAAAAAAAATGATTTGAAATACATGTTTTTTTAAATGAAAAAAAAAATAAAAATCATAAAGTTAAGTACTTAAAATTGAAATTAGGGGCTCAAATTTTGACGGAAATTTTTTCCCCGCATCTAGAACGACATTTCAGGGTGTCAACGAAAAAAAAATTGTCGTTTCAAATGAAACACTCTAATATTAATATATCCATTAAAAAAGAAGAAATAGAGATAAATTTATAAATACTTGATTTGCTATGACATGCAACTGACCTGTTGTTTGAATTCGTCTCACAATTATAATAACACTTTCGCTCGCCGAGTGTAATATATTGCCTTAAAACCTGTTTCCATGGTAACGCCAAACGACTTACCTAACATCCTTTTTATTGTACACCAACGCAGCATAAAGTAACTTAATATAAATATGTGTTATTGTGAGAAATTTTCCAGCAGTCGCATATAAAATACGAGGTATTAAATCTTCTATGTGTGCTTTTCACTTACAACTTCAACAAAACAGTTAAAATTGATCAAGGTGCCGTCTCTAGTATTTAGTCATATAAAGATAACGTTAAAAAGTATGCATTATAAGACGTAACAATTTTGAGGTTAATGAATATGAAAAATTTTTAAATTCAAAAGTTTTGAAGTGAGACTTCTAACGCGACTTCCAACAAGGTTGCGTTAAACGTTTAACGCTACCATGGAGGGGGTATGAAAGCAATGTCGCGTTAAACGTTCAACGTTCCTGGGGGAATAGAAAGAGACAGAGCGAGAAAAATAACCAAACATTTCGTATCTTCCTTTAGTTATCATAACCCCATTGTAAATGTTATAGATTTGGATATTTCTCCACTCGAAAATGATTATTAAAAGATGCGATCGATTGTGAATTGTAAGCAATGTTAATAAAGTTTGTCTTAAAGAAACAATATGATTTCACTAAAAATCTATTTCTACCCCTTCTTCTTAAATGTAAATTAATAAACCAGACTACCTAAATATCCAGTTTCGTAGTCATATAGGAACTTCAATAGGAAATGTCAATTTAGGACATTTTTCCATTATTCCAGGATCATCACGTCTGGTGACGCCGATGCGTTACCGACGTCACCGTAGGGGCGCGGGGGTATCTATGCTAAAATTAAGTGGACTGTATATGCGGGGATGCTATATTTGATATTCAACTATTGCGATCAGCTACGACTAGGGAGACAAGGGTAGGAAGGAAACTTAGCACATACCTCGCGGCGCTGCAGTCTCCACGTGGCTAGCCGGCTAGGTGATTCTCGTTTCTCTCCACTGAGTTCTCTCCCACACAACACTTATTGTTTATAATATATGTCGGCACGTATGTAGCGATGCGTTTATTTCTCACTCGACCATGCGAAAACTCAAAATGTTAGCATGCGGCGCGGACACAACAACACTGTGATGCGGCGCGGACAACACTGACGATAGCAGTCGAACTGGCGGCGCGGACGTCGCGCTACCTTATATAAGCATGTGCCATAGTAAGGGGAAGCGGGGCGGGTGGCGTAATCTGATCGCAATTAATTGGTCGGGCTTCAAAGTGGCGTGATTTAATCCATAATGCGGGAATTTCAAATATACATAAAGCGGCGCAACCAACGTCGATATACCGAACTGAATAAAAAGATCACATCATAAACATATTTGTGAACTCACTGTTTCAATTTAAAAAATACTTTAAACTTTAATTGTAAGTTATACTTATTTTCATACACTTTAAGATTCTATAAAAAATCATGATTTTCTTTAGACGTTCATCAACAATCATCATCTTTAAAAAAATTGCCACTTCAACGCCGAACAGCGGTAGTGGGTAATGCCAGATTCTTACAGATTAAAAACCCCATGATGTTCTTCACATACCTTTTGGTCGAGAAAGGGCGACTATGTAGTCCATTCCCTTGACCTGGCAGGTGTCGGCCCCTCTTCAGGGACCTCCGTCGTGTGGTCTGAGGGTTGGAAGTGGTAACACCCTTTGACAAACTGGTGGGAGGCGCACCAAACACGAATGGGTCTCAAACTTCAAGAGCCTATGCATTGATGCCAAATGCACGTGCATTAATAATTATATCAATTTCATCATTACATAGTATAAAACAAAAGTCCCCTATCGCGTCTGTCTGTCTGTCTGTTCGCGATAAACTTAAAAACTACCGAACGGATTTTCATGTGGTTTTCACCAGTGGATAGAGTGATTCATGAGGAACGTTTTAGTGTATAATTTGTCAAGGATTTTTTACCATTATCAGGGTAGGACAACGTCTGCCGGAACCACTAGTATATTCATATAATAAGAAATTATTAAGTTGTTCAATAGAATTAGTTGTTATATTTATGTAATAATTATTTATTAATTTAATTTAGATTATATTACAATACAATGCTATGATTACCTATAAAAAAGTAACGTAGTAATTCTAATACCTGTAATATCTTCTATGCCTATTTAAATATATTGTGTTACTGTTGTTGATCTACTTTGAATAATTATGTAAATTGATGAAAAAGGCCTGCCTATTTTTATAGTAATTCCCATTTATCAAGTAATTGCATACGCAAACTACCTTAAACAGTTATGTAGGGAAAATCAAAACATAAAACTCGTTAAAGGTACACGTGAAATCAATTGAAATAAATATAGCTTCAAGTTCAAAAGTAACATTCGAATAAATTACTCGAATGAGTGAATATACACATTGATGAAGTTTATTTATTGACGTTAATACAGCGCTGTTCGATTAACACAATTCCACTCCAATTAAATTGATTGACGTAGTAAAATATTAAATTTGACCAACTGAAATGACAAACAAATGTGTGTTTTGATTGGTTTAATGTGATGACTAACTTGTAGCTTATTAGGAACGTGTGAAATATTTGATTGATTATTTCGTATTATGTTACAATGAGAGTTGACAAATTTTATAATTAACGGTTTGAGTGCTATTGTAGCCACAGAATGAGTAATGAATTATATATTTTTTTGCTTTTAGAACGGATCATTATAAAAAATGTATCGCTTGCAAATTGGATATAACAGACTATGACATTTGACTTAGTAAATTCAAGAAACTTTAGTTATAAATACAAAATATCAAAATGATTATGTAATGTATTTATCGTAAATGTATGTATGTAAATGTATTTATCTTCTATACATATAATAAGAATGCAAATCTAACGTGTCTGTACTTTTTTGATTTTAGTGAGAAAAGTTGTTGCCGGTGTCTAGGTATCTATACTAATATTAGAAAGCTGAAGAGTTCGTTTGGTTGAACGCGGTAATCTTAGGAACTACTGGTACGATTTGAAAAATTCTTTCAGCCTTAGATAGCTAATTTATCGAGGAAGGCTATAGGCTATCTATAATAACACTAACACCAATAGGAGCGGAGCACCAATGAAGAATGATTCAAAATTGTTTTTTTTTCCTTTCTAGAGTTTCCGCTGCGTGTTACTATTAGCTCAAAATAAGTATTCCACGCGGACGAAATCGCGAGCACAAGCTAGTGAGTAATAAAATACATTTCAATCCTTTTTAGAAAAGTCTGTCTGTCGGTTTGTTTGAATATGCATCACTGCTAAAGTACTGCGTTCACGATAAAATGATACCAAGAAGATCATAAAGTATATTATCGAGTAACATTTATTGTAATCTTAATGACGATGCGATTTAAATACGAGAGAAAAGTAGATAATTAAAGGACTTGATACATTCAGATGATTTTATAAATCACTTTTTTTACATTTAGGTTTCACGCGGGCGACGTCGCGGACACAGCTAGTATAATATATAATACTAATTCTATATTAACATACAAATTCACTTTAACAGCGAATGTTCGTTTTTAGTCAATCATAAAAAAGTCTACAATTCTAGTTGTAGGCAACAACCGTGAGATTTGACATTTTAATTCAAAATATAAATAGGTTTATACAACGTTTGGAGTCTGTAGAGTGTACGTTCATATCTTTGAGTAAACAGTTATTGTATTTAATTCTTTATATATAGTTACTTTGCGAATAAGTTTGCGTTAATATTAAAATCTTATTGATACATGCAATGAAACGAGCACAGTTTAATGTCAGAGGTCTCTTTAATGAAGCATTGTATTCTGTTCATTGATTTCAGTGAATGTCAATATACAGATATTTAATAAAACCAGTAAGAGGCAATTCATTGATTTCAGTGAATGTCAATATACAGATATTTAATAAAACCAGTAAGAGGCAAGTAAACATGTTGCTAGAAATATTAAGGTTGAATATATAAATTGCGTGGATTTTACACTCAGTCTTTGAAATTATTTAAACAACGTTATTAAAAGTTTCCTGTGTAAGCATTAATTATAAGTTTACGCGTTAGGGGTTTCGGGTAAACGAAGGGGACAAAATTGGGTCAAAGGTCTGCCGTGCCCTTGTTACGGATTATTTCTAAAGTGAGTATATGTCAACGCCGCAGGTACTGTTTATTTATGTTATTCAAAACGGTTTTATAAAACACTTAAAGATATATATTAGAAACTAGCAGGCCTGGCGGATGTTCTTCCGCCCTGATAATAAATAAAACTTTGATAAATTATATACCTATTTCTTCCTCATGAATCACTCGTATCTTAATGAAACCACATGAAAATCCATTGAGTAGTTTTTGAGTTTATCGCGAACAGACAGACGGACAGATGTGGCAAAGGGCTTTATTTTATACTATGTAACGGTGGGTAAAGTGACTTAACACATCATCAATTTCCAATTTCCTTAAAATTAATGTTGACCAAATTGTTATTAGGTGCTCACCTTTGTGACGTAAGTAATTTCTTTTTAAATTGGTATAATTCTAGAGCAGTAGTTCCCAAAGTTCACTGGGCCACGACTCACCTAACAAAATTTCGTTAACTGCTTGCTGTTGTAACTTATATTCGGTTATTTTATGGTAAATGAATAAGTTTTTGCCTATTTTTATTGACATTTTACGTGGTTAACTAGGATCCTATTCATCCTATTTGTGAGAGCCCACTCAACATTCGCTCGCGACTCACTAGTTTGGCGCGACCCATACTTTAGAAATTTCTGTTGTAGAGCCACTCATTGAAGAACTATAAGGAACTGAAACCATTTTCAGGTAAATGTTTTCTTTTCAAGTCAAAGTTAAGTTCTCAAAATTGAATAAGAAATGTATATTCATTAAGACTCTGATGTATTTTTTTAGAATAGATCTTTTTGAAGTCGAATTTATTTTTTGTCATAGATTTTTACGTTAAAAAATATATTAAATCAAACTATTTTTAGTTAAATAATTTAGCTGTAACTTTTGTAACGCTAGAATTTTGTGCGATGCCGTCATGTGGCTCGTTTCAAAATGACTGTATACCATACCATCACGCTATTATATCTGCTGTATAATCGCGCCTTACTTCTTAACAGGGGCAGAGCAGTTACTATGAGAAAATATATCGTATGTACTATATTATAGTCATAGTAAACATAAAACTAAAACTAAACATTATTGATATAAATAAAAATATATTGCTGGATGTATGTGTAAGCGCGTTACTTCATACTTCTTTCAGAATGGACTATTTTTTGTCTTGTTGTGTTTGTAATTATCAGGGTATGTTTATATGAAAAAACTTGCTTGAAAAATTGCACGGAGGAGTTAAAAATTTGAAAATCTCTATTTCAGAAGTGAGTGAGTCAGTGAAGCAGAAGACAGTATGGAGATCTGCAAAAATATTGACAGTGGTTACGCTATCTATTACCATCTCAGCAACTCCCAAATCCCACCCCTTTACAGTCGTGCACGAATGGTCGCCGCATTTTTTTCTCGCAACGCCCAGCGCGCTTATGTGACATATATTATAACAGCTCTTCGGTTCGCATCCCGTGTTCCTGGTTCTAATAAAGACTCCAAAAGATATTAATCGCTGTTATAAGTAAATCCTATAATATTTCGTTTCCCGCGGCGCATGATGGAGTACCGCGAGTTCCACATATCAGACTGCTGGAGGTGCACCGGCCGATTGTATGCGGTTGTGGATGCTGAACACGATGCAGAAGAACACCAGGTCAATGCACGACATCCCGCTTCCACCTACACTTTCCCCGCGTCATTGCGACGATGAACCACGCGCCGGTATTTCGCTTCTTTTCGTCTCCAAACGGAATTGACAGATTGACTTTCAATTGTTTAGTTGTCATTCTACGTATTTATGTTAATTACATAGTCGTAATGTAAAGGGAAGATTTGATATTATTTTCTTCGTTAGTACATCCGTACGAAACCTTGGAATCTAGTTTAAAATAGAATTTAGTCATTGAACGTACATTATTGTTCTTTAAAAAATATTGCCTATTAACAAAACCAAATTACCATTGTTACTTCTAACAGTGACACGACCGAATTACGCAAATGAATATAATTGGCAAAATGTGGTGCACCTATAAACCATGCCACTGAAGTAATTTATTTGCTTTTTTTCTAAATGTTGAAGTTGATTTACCCAATTTATTGACAGATGTCATGATATAATTTTGTTTTGCGTGTATCAAATTTATGCAAATATGTATACATTATAATTACTACTAGCTAGTATTTAGTGCTTCATTACAATCTCGTTTGATGTCAAATAACGATATTGCTTAAAATGGTAACACACCAAATCTCGAGGAATTCGTTTTCATGTGCTGTGGAAGCAGACCTATGAGTTCTCGGGGATTGATTTGTAGCTTGAGGGTGGCAGCTGGTCAAAGTAGCATTAGAATACGGTCTACTATCGTAATATGTATAGTTTTTTCACAATATTATACGTCAGTAAAACTTATGGGCATTCCAATCCAAAGTTGTCATCCGATCATAATTCTTATTTCATATTAAAATTAGTTGATACGCGGTAACCATGACATTAAAAAATATTTTTATATTATAATTTATAATATAATTTATATTATAATATAAGTAAACATTTTCAAGTCATATAAGCTTTAAACAAATTTGGTATAAAATTGCTTTATTTGTAAATCTTTTAGTGTAATTTTACAATATGTTTAGCGAATTACACGATTAGTAATTACTTCACTTCTAAGACTCTTGGCACTCTTTCAGATAATGTATAATATTCTTCAATAAATATGCTATAATAGGCAAAAAGAACTTAACAAATAGGATAACCGTGTTTAAAAAAACAAAAAAGAAGTTTAAATAGCACACTTGAATAAACATATATAAAATACACATGTTCTTGTAACTGGCCAATCTGCGAAGCATTCTTTATACCAAGAATGATTCCGAACCGCGAAATAATTTTACCAAAATTATTTTATCTCGTAAAATACAGGTTAACGCCACCATTACAGCAAAGGCTATCTCGAGAAACACCATTTTTATACGAATCAATCTTTGTTGCCTATAAACACAATCTATTAACACCAATATTATAATGTTGGCTCATGTAAACGTCTGCCTGACCCATCGAGACTCGAACTTTCTCCATTACTGGTTCCGAACGACTTGTCATATCATATCTAATTTTGTGTTGCTTCACCGATGAGTATATCAATGTATCGTATAATCATTGCGTGCCTTAGAACTATTTCCATCGTGCCTTCATTTATGTAAACACTATCGCATTCCATCGGATAATATTAACGCCGAGTATAACTAAATATCTAATTGTTTTTCAATAAATTCTTTGAAACTTGTTTCCAATGGTAACGTGCAATGAATTAGCAAACATCCTTTTAGTTACACACACGCGTATTTCGTCCTTATTTATTTTTTTGCCCATCAATCTTGTTATAGATTATTACTACCATTGTAAAGTAAACCGAAAATATACCGTTCTCGAAGGATATGTCATATTTAAATTAACGCCAGCGACGCCTCGAGCTAAAGCTAGTAAAATATACTTCAGTACGATGTAGTGATGAGCTAGATTAAGCTGTATTAAATTAAACCTTCTGAAAAAACATTTAGGTACAGCTTTCATGGTCGTGGTATCCGTAAATATTATAGGCCATGTGACCTACACACACATTTGTATCGCTGACTCGTTCTATATTTGTTCTCGCTCCACACTTTATCTCAAATAGCTTTTATTTTTACGTTGAGAGAAATTCTATAAGGGACACCCAGAGGCTCGGGGAAGCAAGGGCAAGCCATAGTAACGAATTTTGCCGATTAAAAAACTCCACGATGAACCGTACGCTGATGATCTCACGGAGTGACGTGAGCATGCCCCGCGACACTGCTAGCGGCTGGATCAACGTTGCTGCCGACCACACACAGGCTAAAACAGCCCACTTTTCTGACTGCCTCTCAGTCCGCCGAACCAGTGCTACAAAGGTCAGAGCTCTAGCCTACTGGTAACGAGAATGAGATAAAGTGTGGAGCGATAACAACTCTTTTATTGGCATACCCACAATTCTTGAACAATTCTGGAGTACCCTTATTAATCTCGGGTATATAAACCGGCATGCCTTTTTATATATTTTATTTATTACAACATCATAAAATTGCATTGAATAAAATTTCCATAAAATACAGCCTAGCACCACACAGTGACAAGTTATGGACAGAATTTGTAGGTGGTAGAGCTACGTTGAAGCTATTACTGGTTTCAGCATGAATGAGTTGGCTCGTCCGGGGTAGTACCACCCTCTCATAGAAAATCGACGTGAAGTAACAGTGCTTGCATTGTTGCGTTTCGTTCAGTCAGTGAGAGCGCCGTATGCCTACCTTCCCTCCCCTTACTCATTCCCTTCCTCCCCCCCACCCACCAACACAGACTGGTGACCCACGTGTTCGTTTGCCTCCTATAATATAAAAAAAAGAATAGAAATCTCCATGAAATGGTAATAATAATGGTAACTTTCATGGTAATCGGTCGAAAGGTTTCGTAGTTTATCGATCTCATTTATGTAGATTAGGGTTTCTGTTATTCACCAAGTTTGGCTTTTTTGACTTGAACATCGTTCAAATCTTTAGTTTATAGTATAAAAACATTTGTATATTTTGATAAGGTCAAAATTAGAAAAAAATATTACAAAAAGTCATAAACATAAATTTTGAGCTTATGGAAATATACAAATTAAATTCTCGACGTCTATACATAGGATATATAAAAACTATCAAAATTTCTCTATCCCAAGGGATCATAGTAGATGGAAAATTAATAATATTTAATAAGTTATGAAATGAAACCAGCACGATAAAAATTAATTTCTAAAAAGTGAAAACACCTCATTTGAGATGAATGGGAAAAGTATCGTCGTTTAGGCACGGTTAAACGGTATCGCATTTTTTATATATACTTTTAGGCTATAAACTAACAGGATTTGAACGATATCCAAGTAAAAAAAGACAACTTGGTGAATAACAGACACCCTAATATAGGCATACATTAAATATTATTTAAAGATAGAAAATGCTCTATGTAATAGTATCAGTCTATACTTAATATTATAAAGAGGTAAAGTTTGTGAGTTTGTGACGTTGTAGAGGGTAATCTCAGGAATACTGGTCTGATTTGAAAAATTCTTTCAGTGTTATATAGATCATTTATTGAGGAAGGTTATAGCTATATCATCACACTAACCAATAAGCACTATACTATACTAATAGCGGAGCACTAATGAAGAATGTTTCAAAATCGGGGTTTTATTTTCCTCTTGAGAGCTTCTGCTGCGTGTTAGCTTTAGCCCAAAGTAACTATTCCACGCGGACGAAGTCGTGTGCAGACGCTAGTCTAAATGTGCATTGAAAATACATTTTCCTTGAAACTCAATCGCGTCAAAACTACTAAAGGTATTGGTATAGGACTCTGTCCATACGATGTGGTATTTTTGGTATATGATTCTACTATACTTTTTTTTTTATTAAATTGACTATTCGCCATGGCCAACGGAAGCAAGCTAGCGTAATATATAACTTTAACCAAAAAAACGTTCATGAAAAATTGTTAATATCAAATCTTGTATTGATTTTTTAGAAAAGGACGAAGTACTTAATCTAAGAAAAACGATCGAAATGTATCCAGTAGTTTTGATGAAGTTTGTACATATAATAATATACACTTTCATTAAACTTTAATTTAATATTGCTTACTATATTAATAACTATGTATACTAATAGTTTAGGCTTAATTAAAAACGCTACGAACTGATCTCTGAATACACTTACCTACAAAACATTTAGGAAGTTG
Organism: Antheraea yamamai; assembly: GCA_036509395.1. Taxonomy (NCBI): domain Eukaryota; kingdom Metazoa; phylum Arthropoda; class Insecta; order Lepidoptera; family Saturniidae; genus Antheraea; species Antheraea yamamai. The sequence continues at coordinate 15,379,769 of AP028429.1, forward strand.
TTATACTACTTTCCATTTTACGATCTCAAAAGTAACACTTGAACAAAGGTGGGTCTCAAGTTAAATAGCTTTTTATCAACATAATAATTCCCACCGTAGGAATAAAAAGTTTAAGTAATGGGCGATTAGAGAAACTCTTACTTGATAATACACTACGTGGGTAAATAGTGATTAAGATAGAGCGATCTCTTAACTTCAAATATCAATGTATTTTGTTTTTTATAACTGTTATTGAATCAACGTAATATGTGGATTGTACATAAATAATATAAAGATCTCAAAATATGTGTTGCTTTTTTCCAGACCTACTTATTGCTAGGATTTGTACGCCTTCGTCGACTTCGTTCCGCGCATCCGTATCACACTGTTTGCTCTAGTTTTTCACAATTTATGAAAATCGTAGTTTCTTATAACTCTTATTAATAACTAGCTTCTGTCCGCAACTTCGTTCGCCTGGAATAGTTACTCTGTTGATACTTCGCTCCTGTTGGTCATAATGCCTTCCTCGATAAATGAGCTATCTGACACTGAAATAATTTTCCAAATCGGACCAGTAGCAATTAATTGAAAACAAACTAATTTAAAAAGTAAACAATGAATACTTATCAAAAAAATGGAATGAATTAAAGTAAATGAACACATTTCCCAACAAGAGAAAGTATCGGCGGGGGAACAACAACAGCGAGTATCGTGGAGGCATCCGAAGGCACCGGAGGTTTCACCTATTACTGTGTCGATTAAACCCCTATTAAATGAATTCCGACAAAGTCCACATATGCAGATGCTTCCTGTCGACTTAATTAGATCGCTCGAAGGTTGGGCAAACGTAACAATGTAACGTAACACGTAAAAGTAACATGGCTTTGATCTAATTGATTCGTTCATACTACGGGAAGTTAAATGATCAGCAGGAAAACTGAGAAGGCTTTATATACAATAGTTAATTTGGATTATAAATTTTGGTATTTTACTTTTCCGCATAAATATTTCTAAATTTAAAAAATGTTGGAAAAGAGAGATAACGACTTAATAACAGTCACTTCTATTCCAGTTTGCGCGTCGCATAAGAATGTTATGATAAGTAAGTCACAGTAATTTAATTACAGTCCATTGAATACCATAACAATAATTATTATATGCTTAGGAAGATCATGAAATTATTTAATTGGAGACTCATGAAGTCTAAAAGATTGAAGAAAGATTTGCAAAGTATTAAGTGCCCTAATTTATTCAAATTAAATCTGAGGTATACTTGAATTAGATGTTCTGAAGTATGCACAGTTGCGGTGACGTATGTTACATTAAATATTGAATTTCTTAGTAAAGATTGAATTTATCGACCATGTATCTTTATAATAGTGATGTCATAGTGCCGGTATTGAGCATGGTGGTAAGTAGAGTTTAATTAAAAAATATTAATGACCAATATGAGAGAACGGCAATCAATCACCGGGCGACGATGTCATGCCGACTGACACACATATATTGACTAACTATATGCTGTTGGCCTGACGACAATGGGCACTTACAGCTCCACCATGCGTTTAAGGCACTCAATCATATGGCGCGAAGCTCAAGGTTGCCCAAGTTACCTCGGTCTGAGCTGTTGCTTCGAATACAGTCTTTTTGTTTTGCGGTAGTAGCGTACTCGAAGACTTCACTCCAAGGGTTCACAGCTAGGACCAACTTGCAGAGGTCTCAGTTGTTCAATATATACTGGCTGATCCGGGAATGCTACAATCAGATTCGAAATAGGTGTACCTATTTGTACAGGACATATGAACCTACTCATGTATATCTTATCAATGTACGAACGTATATATTGTTAGCTTGCATGGTTACTGTTGCTCTATTCACTATATTGAATGCAAGATCACAGTCCAAGCCAAAGTATGACCACTTTAGGATAGTTACGCTACTTGATATTTCAATCGAATGTCTTAAGCACTCGCTCCAAAGATACATAGGTCCATCAGGCAAACAACGTTGAGTCAGTTCAAAAAAGAACAATGCAGAAATCCTAAGCGCTCCACAGGGGCGGATGTAACTACTAATGTATAGTGATCTCGATCCAGTTGGACACAATTGTCGTGTCTTAAAACGTAATGTTACATAACATTTTATTGCAATGACTCTGAAAACTGACTCTCTTTTTATAGTTAGTTACTTATCAAAGCTTTGATATTTAATCACACCGTTTTAATTTATTCACTTACTAGCTGATACCCGCCGTTTCGTCTACGTCTTAACAATTTATTTCATATACACAAGAAATTACATAAAAAAATCAAAGCAAAAATATACGTTGCTTATTAGTTGGAGTTCTCTGTAAATAATGTCATCTATTACTTCCTCTCTCCTGCGTATACGCATCACACTTGCTCCAGTTCATACATCGGTAAATGCGTAGAGCTGTGTAATTTTTTTATAAGGACTAGATATCTAAGAAGTTGAACTAAAAAAAAAAATAGCGAAATGTATCCATTTCAAACCATCATTTTATGTATATGTAGATATCTACCTGTCAGGTATACATCTGTATAATATACAATTCTACTTCCTCTCGTAGATCTGTGTATATTCATGCCAAACCCCAAAATATATACTGTTATAGAACGCATATGAAAACATAATTTCATCATATTTGTATGTCATTTATTTAAAAAAAAATATTTTATCATTTCTTCCGATATTCAACAAATTATACAGTCCCCTCTCACTGTGAATTATATATTTATTTCTTAAGTTTTAACTTTCAGTTGTTGACATTTTAGCTTCAACTTTCTCTACTTTAGCCCGAGTTGACTCGTGTATAATGAACTTATAACACACGATTATATATGTATGTGTGTTTCATAACTGGAGTGCAACAAGATTCCTTTCTATTCTAACTGCGCGTATTATCATAACTATGAATACTAGTTTTGTTACCAACGTAGATATGTGGTTTCAATCGTTGAAAGAATTTTGCCTATTTTTGTTTCAGTTACAATTTCCCTGGTCTACCATTGTAATTGTATAATTGCGACATCTATACGTCGGGCTTTATATTCACTTAAGAGTTTCAGGTTCCTAGATCAGTTAGTGTGTATCCAGGATTTTAGGATTCCCAAGAAGGGGAATCGGTCGGACCCTAACAACTACCGTCCAATTGCCGTAACTTCAGTGTTGTGCAAGATCATGGTACAGATCATCAACACCCAGCTTGTCCGTTATCTGGAGGATCACTCGCTTATTAGTGATCGGCAATATGGTTTTCGCCAAAACCGATCAACGGGTGATCTTCTAGCTTACGTACTGCACCGCTCGAAGGAGGCAACTGACGAACACGATGAGGCCTTGGCGGTCAGTCTCGATATAGCCAGGACCTTTGATAGGGTCTGGCACCGCGGTCTTCTTTCAAAGCTTCCGACGTACGGCCTCCCTGACAATTTATGTAAATGGATCTCCGGCTTTCTACATGAGCACAGAATTCCTTTGTCGAAGGATGTGATTCGTAGCTCATGTCAGTAAATGCAAGAGTTCCTCAAGGCTCTGTACTATCACCTACTCTGTTTCTTATGAATGTATATCAATGATATGCTGCCTCTAGGCCATATTCATTGCTATAGAGACGACAGCACCATCCATGAGTCATATTACAGCAAGCCTTCTTCCGGTCGGGGAGAAACAGAAAAAAGACGGCAGGTCTCTTGTCACTGAGCTCGACCGATCCTTGCCTCGCATTTCAAAATGGGGAGCAAGTAATTTGGCTGAGTTTAATGCCAACAAAACACAGGTATGCGCGTGATCTCCACTGCATTTGCGGAGACTCGGAATCCTGAACAGGGTGCGACGATTTTTCACGCCAAATAGCTATATCTCCTTTATAAGGCACAAGTTCGGCCTTGCGTTGCAACTCGCACTGCTCGCATCTCTGGAACGGTTCCGCAAAGTACCATAAACCTGTCGCTTCAACTTTCTTTTTGGCCGTCCAAATGGTACAAAACTTTACTCTTCTGTCAGCCATGTACCTCGTGGAGTTCTTCAGGGGTCAACTCTTGGCCCTATTCTTTTTATTTTATGTACTGCAGATATCATAAATAATATCAGTAACTATCTATACCACCTTTACGCATATGATCTTCAACTTCATTATGCTTTCTATACTAGTGGTCATGTTGAGGTAATAAATAAAATAAATTACGACTTAGAACAAATATACACTTGTTCCACCTGAAATTTTCTGATTCTAAAATCAATAATATTCTCGTTTATGGTAGTTGGCTCTAAATGCAAAATCTTAATCTTAAATATCTTATAAATTAGTATTACATTGAAGAATGTGCCTCTGCATCATGTTTACGCAGCGAGAATAATGTTTAAAAATTCCTTAGACTTCGAAAGATATGTCAAGGAATGTATAAGAAAATGCTTGTATCGGCTTAAGATACTGAACAAAGCTATATAATATCTGGATGAGGAATATAAGCCGCTGTTATGTGAGTACATTACTGATGTGGTTTACGGCACGTGTATTCTTGATCGAACACAGAAATTAACAGCATGTTCAAAATACGTGTATGCGTTTTTATTATCACATCCCTGCCGTGAAATTGTTTATCTATTTGTTGTTACTCTTTCATGCCTTAACTACTAGTAGGCGCAGGTAGTTAACCGATCATCATGAAAGTTTGTCTATCATTATCAAATGTACAGAAATGGACATACATTTCGTACAGAAAAAAAAACTGTTCCCTAGGAATATACCAAATCCACAGATCGAAGCCGTGGGATGACAACTAGTAATAATATAATTGTGTAGGCGAGTCGGTTTGTTTGTTATGCTTTCGCTTTAACTAATCAAACTATCATCATGATACTTTCCATACAAGTTGTCAGGGTTATAAAAAATAACTCACATAGAAATTCGAAAAAAAATAAATTACATGCCTCAGTAACGAAATTAGTATGACATCTTGTTTGTGATTTAAATTGCATCAGTTACGGTGAATAGGCGGTAAAGTGGCCGACAATAGAAGAGGTTATGATGCAAATGGTCTGAATGAAACGATTCGATCTGTGAAATTGTGCGTGTAAATATTATCGATAGAGCTTGATTGAAATGTTAGAAATTTTTCAACATTTGTTTTCTGTACATTACAGATTATTTAAAAAAAGGATTAGAAACGTTATAGCTTTATACTTAACCGGGAATTGATTATTTGCATTATAATGGTGATTTGGTGATATTAAGCAAATGTTTTTTGAGTCTTACTCAAAATTGACTAAAGGATAAACAAAACCAAGGGATGCGATAATAAAGCTTTGATAATATAAAAAGAAGTATAATCCACAATATATATACTGGAATATTTATTTAACAAATTTTTATGCTACCATATTCTTCAGTAACCACTAAGACCTGGTACTGGACGTAACCTACTTGGACCGCATATTTGAATACTCCATATGCTCAAGATAAAATATACCTGAAAATATATAAAAAAATCGGCCTATTATTGACCAAATCTGGTGGTGTAAGTATGACTGGTGAGCCAAGAAGAAGGTGCTTGAGGAATGCAGGAGAGGCCCTAAAGTATACAATATCTAATAACACCTGAAAAATAAGAGTAGAAAAGAACAGAACGCTACTTTACAATATTTTGTATTAAGCCCCGATTATATGTCCCAAGGAAGACATAAGAAACTGACTTGAAACCTTCAGTTATTTAAGATGAAGGAGGACAGTTATATAACATTATTTTTCAATTGATTTACACTTTTAAGTTTTAATATAAGACTTAGGTGATGCACGTACCTAAAATGACCTGAAATTTTTGATTTCACTGCGTAGTTAACACTAGTGGCGAGCGCGGCGTAAAATTAATCATGTAGGGATGACTAGAGCAGAATATGTTCCTTCTTCGCCAAACTTTTCGACCGTTGTTAATATTGTGTATTATATGTATAACAAAGGCGACTTAAGGATAAATAAATGCAAAGTTTCGATTCGTATAATCATATTTTAATTTTGTTTTGTATTAAATTGTTATACCATATTACGTCCTTCCAATATATTACGCGCAAGCCCGAACTTGGGGCTATATTCAGAGCGATTAAAAAGATTGACGAAGCTTGTAAATGCGTTGGCCTTCCGAGTAGATGAGCGTTGTTTTTTAAAGATTTAGTTGTTTTATTTACATTCCTTATTCGCCATATCTCTGCCATTATCTTGTAGAAAATGTCATTAAGAAAGTCACATTCTAAAAACGATGGTGCTTTTAAGCTGAAATATGAAATCTAGATTAATATTATTCATATATGTATTCTCTATCCTAATATACTTTTAAACGTGGTTATACTATACAGTTATTTCATCAAACATGTGTCAATAATCTAAAAATACATACAAACTAATTTACAACAATTTTCAATGTAAGGAATAATGTTAAAAATGATATTTATACATATAATAACATCTTAAGGTCATGTTAATGCAATTATTATACCCAAGTTTCTTCCTGTGGCATTGTTTCTTCGATATATTCAGTACGAAAAGCAGGCTATGTTGTTCTTGAGGTCCAAGTTTCATTGCGATCGATCGAGGAATTTAAGCGTGAATAAGTGACAAACAGATAGAGTTTTATTTGCACGGCCTCTAATAGTAATGTTCCTTGAATAAATCTTTATGAATGAACCACACGATACCGGTGTTCACGTAAGGCCGACCGTCTCGTGCTCTTGTGGTTTCTAGTAACCTTGGCATTGAGATGTTTTGAGGCGTGCTTTCCGTTTAAATTTTCAGACTGTTTCAAAGAAGTTTGTTTACTATAAATACAGATTTGTAAAACTATAACAGTATTATATTATTAAACGGAATGAATTCATGATAATATCGTCCGTAATAAATATAATGTTGTTATATAAATAGAAAATGTACGAGTGAAGAGAAGACTTTAGAGATAAAATTAAACCTGATTATAAACAAAACTAATTCCAAACAAGACCAACAACTTTCCCTGTTTTGTAATTGAGGTCAAATAAATGTTAAAAATATAAAATTGATTGTAGTTTTTCACGCTAGGGCGGGCGGTCTAAGCATCACATCGCCCCACATACGAACGATCCGGTCTGAATACTTTAACGGATATAAATGAACGTTTAAAAGTTTATAATTAAGAATTCTATTTCTAAAATTATTAGAGAAATTTATATTTAATGCAAATTTATAATTATTATACAAAATTATAACACTGACATGTTCTATTGACCCCAATCGAATAAATGCATTTCTTAAACATTTTATCTGTTCATGAATACTTTTTATTCCAAACAGTAACGAAATCGTTTACGAATCTTAGTTTAATTACTTTATAATTAGTGTAATATCGTTAATATATAAATAATAAATTCACGCACATTGACGAATTGATTACGTTTCATTTTGAAAATTAATATAATTACAGCATATTTTCAAATTAGTGTTAACAGTGAATATAATCATATACATAGTATAAAACAAAACATACCCGGTTAATCTCCTCAAAGGAATAAACACAAATATTACTGGTCCAAAACACACACAATTCGCACAAAACAAAAGTTTCCAAAAAAACCCTTTCGCAAAATTCTCTATATTACGAACACGTGCGCGGCGGTTTTTTTTAAAAAGAACGCGGCGATGCGCCCGCGCCGGCTTGACAGCGACAAGTGGTTACTTTGCAGGTGCCAGCTTCCCTCTAACAAGGTCGTGCCCCTCCCTCACGGCCATTTCTCCTGGAGAAAGTCTGCCTACATACATACCAAATTTCCGAACTGATTGAGCCGGCTGAATTAAGTGTATGATGAATGATATTGTAAGGTCATCGTAGTAGATTCGTATGTACATCTATCAATTGTCATAGGTCGTTCATTTATCTTATTTATCTCTGTCAGTGTCTGATTCTTTTATTGCATAATTGTTTTTTATATAGAACATATTAGTGTAGATCTTAAATATTACGCGTCTCACTGTCTGAGAATTTTTAAGATTGTTTAGTAAAATTAAATTAAATTGTAGAGTAAAATTAGGACATTTGATTCTTAAATTGAAATGGAAAAGTTGTATTACAGATTCTCCTTCGATATCGTCGGTTAAACGCATTTAAAATTGATTACACCCGATCGGTTTCATGACAGTCGAAATCGCTGTAAAAAGTATCGATCAATCACACGATTACAAATTACACGGTAATCAACAGTAAGACATCGGAGATCTCGTATTGACAGACATTTAAACATAATGAAATGAGATCACAAAATTAAATCGATTGTTTTATATGAGATCGTACCGTAATTTTCATTACTTTTTTAAGTTTCAATATCATTATTATTTTTTTTTTTTTTTTGTCAAAAAATGTACAATTATTGTAGATTAGATCGTGGAGTATGAAGAATAGGGATTTATAAATAGAAATTTTGAATTATCGGTGGTAAAAAGAAAAAACAGTATCTAAATATTAAATGAATATACTACTAAAGCTCCTTAACATCTGCTAAACAATAAAATAGATAAACAGACGAAAAAACTGTACACGACTGTTTTATATAGATACACACATACATACACATAGATATAATGATACGGAATCTGTTTTTGAAAATCATTTAAATAATTAAAATATAATCAAAATACATCTAAATAAAATTTATGTGTCTGTTGTTTGTTGGCTGGTATTTTCTTGACATATTTTTTTACTTGAGAATAAAAACTGAATTGGAAAAATGATGGTTGCGTTTAGGAAATTTATTTTGTGTTATATAAACATAAACATCATATAGAACTTTCGAATAAGCTAATGGGTATGGTTTAAGGGGAAAAAAATTGGTCAAATACATTATAGAGTTGATTTTTTTTAAACATATGTTTATCACATTCGGTCTGGATGTTAAATATATCATTGTTAATTAATATCATTATAACATAATTTATTTTCGACTGAAGATATGAAATTTGACACAAAATAGACCGCAATTTTGAAATACGCAAGCAATTCAATTTCATTGTATTTTCATAATTATTTATACGTAATTAACCTTTCCCTAGTATGAAATGGTTAATATTAATAGTGTGTATTTTTGTGATGAAGTAATGACGCCATTCGTCTGATGATGAAGAATGCAATTCAAAAACAACGTCGATCAGAAAGAGGTATATCCATAATTCACCATGAGTTGATGCTATCAGACCGACCTTCAATACTCTCCGCTCGATATACACTTGTTCGCGAAATACGACAAACTAAAAGCGAATCACTGTGAGTGGAGTATTTGCTGGTAGTACTCTGCTAGATTACTCGACTGATCTCGAAATGTGCAAACATCCTAATAGTTATACAAAGAATTACCATATGTAATGACCCGGTGATCATTTTTATTGTTCCCTAATATCCGTCTTCTATAAGATGCTTTGTATCCTAAAAAAAAACTATTTACAAATGCACTCTACTTTATAAAAGTTTTATTAATCTTGGAATTCCGGTTCACATATTATAAGTACTATCGTTAGTACTTCTTGTAACTGATTATGAATAATGACTTTCTATAAATTATTATACAACACTAACTTTGTCCGCGGCAACACATGCGTTTTTTTATTATTTGATACCATGATTATTGATTGCAATAAATGATTGACCTATAAGCACTGTGTAAATAAAGTATGTGGTCAAACCATACACGAATGTTTCTAGCGATTGTTTGTAGAATACAAATTATATGTGCCGCAGCGCCATCTATTGGGTAATAATAGTAAAATGTATAGCATAAATTATTAATACTTTAAAATATAACTTTTTCAGGTATATCTCGCATAAATAAAATCAAATGTTTCTTGTTGCAGTGAGTAGTGGTAACGACCGATCAATTCTAGGCGGAAATGCAAAGTAACCTCCACTATAATATTTAATGATGGTTTTCCACAAAGTAAGGCCTTCTTGAATCAAATATAAAGTAGCCTCTTTCAAGAAAAACAGTGTCAAACAGCGTAAGAGTTTAAAAAAATTAAATATATGTATATACCGACATTCATTTGTGTATATATAGATATAATAGAGTAATTAAGCACAACGAGAATATTTTAAAGTACTTACATCTAATCGCGGCAATGAAAAGGAAAGTCAACATCTCGATCATTTATTTGCTTACAATGTTGTTTTCCCACGGCTCGAAATATTCGTTTAAGTTTTTGTGACGTTCGGTTACCTCGAGGACATGTTTTCACCGGACACATTCTGTTTGTAGAGAATTTCTTTTCCTTCACTTGCCCTTACCTAACGTAATTAGTGACACTAAATTAGTGATGGCAATTTGACGCTTTGTGAAAAAGCTATGGCTTTTAAATATATTATGGCTTATAAATCATATTCAAATCTGATAACTCTTTTAAAAGTCAAAATATATATATTAAGAAATGTAACGCATTTCATCTTCCATAATCCTTATTAACTGCTCGACCCTCTGTTTAAATCCCTTAAGGTTAACGCCTAATTTTTAATTGTATGACTGTACAATGAGCACCTTTCCTTACGAGCTGAAGCAGTGATTGAATTGGGGTACACACACACACACAACACCAGACCTCAAAGGTATATAAGGACCTTATATACAAAATTTGATGCTCCTACATCTATGGATTTTAGTTGTGCATTCGCTGTGATCTGGTTATTATCAGTTCTATCTCGATACAGTATTTTCAGAGTGTTATTACTATTAACTCTGGCTCCTATACCTCTATTGTATATATTCTAAATTTTAACTACACTTATACGGCAATTATATTGTTCTTATAATATCTGCAGTAAGTAAATCAATAAGTTTATGTCCTTTCTGAATAGTTTTGTAGTCATTTACATACATTGACGTTGTTCTATTTAATAAAGAATATTGTTTACGTTAAACGAATCTCAGAATGCAATAATAACAGTACAATATAAAAATACAAATGAACATTTCATTTTGTACTATCGATTGATGTGGATATATAAGAACTGGCAGCAGTTCGAGCACTGTACGCAATTTTTAAAATGTATGTATATTAAAAAAAAAAGATATGTTAAAGAATATATAGTAGATTAAGTTTACCTGACACATACATTTCAGAACATGTAATGTATTCTAGAGAATTAATTACTTCAGATGATGCTAGAGATTGACCGCTATAACTTTAAACTTCCAAATATATATGAATGAATGAAGGTATGTGAAGAAATACCGTCAGCGTTCAGCGTCACAGTTGCCACACTTAAATATCTTTTTTTTTATGGAGAAAGTTTTTATGTTGATAGCTCTATAGTACACCAACTTCTATATAATTCATGTGATAGCCATGAAAAATGTTCTGCGTAGATCTTTAAGCATGGATAATATTTACATAATAATAATTTTGTCATAACTAAGAGATTATAAGATATTATTTCGAAATCCTATTCGTGTATTAATAGTCACGAATTATTTATCGGCTAGCACCTGAACTGAATAAAGTTTGACTACGTACTTAATATAGTACTGGAAAAGCCGTATAAAATAAGTTAAAGTGTCGGGTCAACGGCCGCGTGAACAAAAAACAATCGAACAAGTATACCTTCGTTCAAATTTTTTAAAACGCGCGTAGGAAGTGAAATCTGCGGGGCGCATGTCGGTCGGCAAGGTCGCGAGTAGGATGCGCCGCAAGTGGGCTGTTGTCACTACGAGAGTACTACGACGTACGCACCTGTTTCTATACGTACTACACGCTAGTTTGAAGTGCATTTACAGACGTACCAACATCATACAAATACGAAAACTGTTTTTGGGGTTGCTTTAGTGTACTAAGTAGTGCTAAGGAGTGCTGTTGTCACTAAACGACTATTAGACCGGTATTGCAATTTTGGTCGTAGGGTTACATATTAATGACATGTTTCTAGTTGCCCCTAGTCATGCAGTACTATATATAGTTAGATAATTATACCTATGATATAGCTGTAAATTGCTCGTACTTTTTATTATCATTTTTAACAGATTTTTTAAGTGAAACTTGTTATGGCACGGTATGAAAAAAATTTTGTTACGCATTAATCGTAAGGTAGGTACGCATTTGTGCGCATGTGTGTGTATACATATCTGTATATAGTATAGTGTGCTATAGTTAGGTAATTATACTACGGGACTTCGTATAATATATAGTTTATGAGCATTCTATATCATTACATAGTATAAAAAAGGATTGTGTGGTTTTATGAAACCACGGTAAAAGTGAAACTTTTTTTCACACTATAGACATTTAAGTAATAATAGTCTATACACTACACGGTCAGCTGCTGCGAACTATAGGCGCCGCCATATTGGCCCTGGCTGCTCTGACGAGCGCCTTTCACTTTATCCCTACTCCGCGGCCGACCATGACGCGACATGCAACACACAGACGAAAAAGTTTGAGACGATGTAATAAAAGTTTCACTTTAAAAAAGAAGTTCCTTACCGCGTCTGTCTTCTGTCTGTCTGTCTCTTCGTGATAAACTCAAAAACTACTGAACGGATTTTTATGCGGTTTTCACCAATAGATAAAGTGATTCATGAGGAAGGTTTTGGAGAAAAATTGTTTGTAGTCAGGGCGGGACATCGTCTGCCGGGCCCGCTAATATATACATATATAATTTGATACATAATATATGCCAAAGAAGTTTCAATCCCTCCAAGTCTATACACTGATACATGCAATATTTTTTTTTTGTTTTTCCTTGACATATTTGTTTATTTTTTCTTAAGTACAAGACTTAATGTGTTTATTGTCGAGATTCAATGAAGTCTGTATTCAATTATTCAATGGAGGATGTACCACAAAGAACGAAGGTTTGAAATGTTTTTCTATTAATGGAAGTTGCGCTCAATTTTAGCGAGTAGCTTATAGCGCCAAAGCGTTCATGTCGCGTGCACACCGTCGCGCCGCACCGCGCCCGCCCGCCCCGGATGCTACGCGCGATTCTAGGAGTAACGCTTATCCTTCGTTACCAACTCAACGTTATTTATTTATTTATACAAATTAATAAAATTTTAATTATATAATAGATTATGTTAGATTATATAGATTATGTTTTTCATTAGAAAACATTATGTTAGTTGTCGAAAGATAATTATAATTACATGAACGTTGGTAACTGCTGTAGTTAATAATTGTATTGCAGCCACTAACACTCACCGCCGGAAACACTTTAAACAATTTAATGTAAAAAAAATACATAATAAATATATAATAAGGAGATATAACAATAAAAATACCTATAATCACAATATAAAATAATAGAAGATAGTACAAAGCCAAATGACCAAAACGCTGCTGAGCAAGCATGCGTGAACGTATATGTTGTTATACAGTAGCAACTTTATTTGTTAATTATTTAATACCTTCAATAAATTTCAACTCTCCTTATCACATTTTTATTTAATCTTCTTGTATTTATTTTCTTGAAATTTTCTAATTGACTTTTAACAGACTTGCTAATAAAGTAGTGACTTAAAATTTTAAACAAACCAGTATTGGATGAGAATACAAGAAAATAAGAAGAATTTTCTATTCCACAAATGATTAAATAAAGTGTAATTATCATTTTTTAAATGCACGGAAGTATAAACGTAAATGATTATCTTAAATTGTCAGTAACACAATAAGTAAGAATAGGGTCGGGAAGTATGATTTGTTAGAGTTAGAGTAAGACGAGTTTATAAACCAAAAAAAGCATTTAAAATAACTTTAGATCTTGAACTTTAAAATAAGTGAAAGCTGACAACTAACGGAGAAAAATGGTTTTGAATGAGAAACTAATTTCTGGGTATAATAATCTACATCATAAATAAAAATCACAATTGTAATTTATAGAATACCTAGTGGTTTATTACATTAAAATTTCTAAGGATGACTAATTTATATAAAGTCGATATAATTCTTTATAATAGAAAACATTGTCGTAGTACAATTAGTGTAATATTAATCCGATATCTGTAGAATCCTAGCCTTCAAGTATAATCACGAGCTTTACAAATTCGCTCACATTGTCTAAATCTGAATTAATGACAGTCGGATGATTGTGAAAAGAAAAGACTTTTAGGTGTTACAAACTGTTAGTACGACACGGATCGGCATGATGATTAAAGCCTTGCTCTTTTCCTTGGGGAGATGAATTTACTCAACACTCATTTACCAAATTAGCATTATTTATATGTAATTTATATATTACACTTTGAATTTTGGTCTCCGCACTTGGCCAAAGAACTTGCAAATAGTGTGGAAAAATAAGAAATATAATGATTCTGAAGAAATTGAAAGAAGATAGCAAGGATACGCAAATGATACTAATATGGGAAAGGACACTAATAGAGACATAGCATGATGACAGATCTCTTTTACTTCTATTATGGGACTATAAATAGTACCGAAAAACCGCGACTTTGCAACTTTGTAACCGATTCGATGCAAGGAAAGCGCTGGGTGCAAGCACCGTGTACGTTTGTGTTCAGTAATGGATGTATTTTGGATAAGAAGATGTATGGCTGATATGCGGAAAGCTATTATCAAAACTCTAGTTTTGTAGTGAATAAAATATTGCTTGCTACCAACATGTCATTGGAAATTTCAATGTATTCTAAAATCCGGTTCGTAGCCGCGGACGCGACCAACTTTTGTTTTAGCTTGACACTCGTGGCCGATATAAGATTTTTAGATGTTTATCTCTAGTTTAACTCATCTTTCACGAACGATCAGTGGAAATTAAACTTTAATTAGCAATTGTGATTCAGCTGAATAGGAATGTTGAATCTAAGGAAGCAAACTCGTGTAATGGAGTATGAAATATATTGAAATAAAGTATTTTCCTTCTTCTTACTTATATAATGTACATCGTTTATTTCCTTAACTATAATCCGTATTATGATCCGTATGATCAAGCAGTTTATTGTGAAACCGTTAGAAGATAGTATGGCTATTTCACGTAAAACAAAACCGTACCGTAAAATGAGGCTTATTTATAAAATAACTATGGAGTAAATATTTTAAAAGGCACTTGTTTATTTAGTAGTGTTATTTTAAAATTTTCTCTATTTTATTTTCTTATAACTTTTATCACCGATAAAACGCATTACGTAGACTTGCAAGAAAAGATAACAAAAGAAGATACATCGCGTCTACTTACTGCGTAAGCACTCAACACTTTTTTTTCTCGAACTGATTACGCTATTGACCTAGCAAGGTCTTAACAGCTTCACCGGACTGCTAAGGCGAGCGCTTAAAGCACTCAGCCGA
>AP028429.1:15395560-15552560 GCA_036509395.1 Antheraea yamamai
AACATCCAAGATCAGTTTTCTCGTCAAAATAATTTGGAGTTAACAGGCATACCTCCTCGCAGTGGCGAAAACCTATATACTATTTTAAATGATTTATGCAGAGTGGTGGACTTTTCACTGTTAAACACAGATATAGACACAATTCATCGTGTTCGCCCGTATAACAACACTGGTGGCGAGAAAAATCAACTAACTTCGCGCCATCCTTCTATTATTATTCGGTTCACCCAGCGCCGGCGCAAGGATCAGCTCATCGCAGCCGTTCGTGCACGACGCGGTTTAACGACAGCGGACATTGGAATACTCGGACCCTCTTCTAACCTTTACTTAAATGACCATCTTACACCCGCCAACAAATTGTTGTTGAGGCGTGCCAGGGAGCTCAAGGTCCGCTGTAATTATTCTTATCTCTGGGTTAGAGACTGTAAGATCCTGATCCGAAAGAATGATAAATCAGGTATTATTCGTATTTCCAAAGAATCAGACCTTCAAAAGATAAAGTGATATTATTTTTCTCATTTACGGCAAATAGATCTCTGTTACAAAGTATTCATATTATATAAGCGGTACCACATAATTAATATTTATTATAATTTTGTTAAAAGCCATTCACCACTTCGAATTTTTATAACGAATGCCATTATCATCGTTGTTATTAAGAACACATTTCTTATTTATTTTTTATTTTTTAAATATGTCAACACATGTTCTCTGAAAATATATTATGCCTATTTCCTAATAATTCCGTCCATTATACAAATATTGTTTAATAGGAGTATCTAATTATCAATTATCAACATATTATTAATGTAATTTTTTCCTTTAAAAGAGCTCACATTTAATAATTTAAATATTTACTATCAAAATGTGAGGGGATTACGTAGTAAGTCACATACATTTCTCTCTAATCTTCTGCAATCTGACTATGATTTGATCTGTCTAACAGAAACTTGGTTAACGTCAGATTTCGATAGCGCTGAATATTTTTATAATAATTACATAGTATATAGACGAGATCGTTCGTATACGGGTGAGAGTGTGAGGGGTGGCGGAGTTTTAATAGCGGTGCGCCGCGAGCTCGTTGCGCGACGGCGCGACGACTGGTGTTCGGCTAGCGATACCGAAGAGCTGTGGGTGAGCATCGAGCTCGGCTCGGCGTCATCGGCCGCGGTTCATAATCACCCCTCGCCTCGCTTCCCTCCGAACACTGCGCGTGCTTCATTACGCTCACTACATATTGCCTGTTGTTATTTCCCGCATAATAGTAAACATGTATTATCATTACAAACGTTTTTTAACAATGTTTGTGACATAATGCAAAATGATAGAAATGACAGCACATATTTAATTTTAGGTGATTATAATATATCTCATGCAGAATGGGTTCGTGACGAATATTATCAATTAAAATTGTTAAATAATGGTAATTATAATGTAGTAACAATTCTAAATCATTCAATATTACTTAAAAAATTATTGACCATGGGTATACACGGCGATCTGCTAAGATGGATTGAGTCCTATATTATAAACCGCAGTCAAGCTGTAGCACTTAAAGGATATCGATCTGAGTTTCTCACGGTTCCTTCCGGTATTCCACAAGGATCTCATCTGGGCCCGTTCCTTTTTACGCTATATATTAATGACATTGGAAATTGTTTCAATAAATCTTGCCATCTACTTTATGCAGACGACACAAAGATTTTCAAAATTATCCAGTCTGAAGCTGACTGTAAGGAATTACAATGTGATCTCGATATTTTTAACGAATATTGCTCCTTGAATCAACTGTTTATTAACAGTGACAAATGTCATATTATCACTTTCACCCGAAAACACAATTTTTTAATTTACGACTATGTGCTTGCCGGTAATATAATCACTCGCAATAATGCAATTCGTGACCTAGGCGTTATTCTAGACTCTAAACTCAATTTCAATCTTCATATAGATGTCATAGTTTCTAAAGCTTTCAAAAAACTCGGCCTAATTCTTCGTCTCGGGAAACCTTTTCAAAGAGCAGAAACTTTAAAAGTGTTATATTTCGCTTATGTCCGCAGTATATTGGAGTTTGCAAGCGTAGTATGGAGTCCGCAATACGAGATACATATAGCTAGGATTGAAAAAGTAAACAATAGATTTTTACAGACCCTGGATTTCAAAACTAACAACTCGTTAAGTAATTGTAAATCAAGTGCCTCTAGACATAATTTGCAATCTTTAAAAGACAGAAGAATTTATCTGGACGCAATTTTCTTATATAAAATAATTAATAACTATATTGACTCATCCCCGCTTCTAGAACAAATCTTTTTTAAAACACCACGACCTAGTACTCGTAGTAAGGATACTTTTCATATCTCCTTTTGTCGAACAAATTATTTGAGGAATTCATTTTTTCAACGATCTTGTAATCACTACAATAAATATCTTAACAGTGTTGACATATTTTCTAATAATTTATTATCTTATAAAAGGAAAGTGGCTGATGTGCTGTATAAGACTGGTATATGAAGTATTAATTCATGTATTTTTATTCTTTAGTTCTTTATTACTTTTTTGTGTATGTTAAAAGAAAGAAAGTTACATTCGCAGATGTAAAAGAAAAAAAAAAAAAAAATTATATTTCTAATTAATTTAAACCACGCATAAGTAAATACTTATCAAGTTAATGCTATGATGTCTTAAAACAGTTTAAAAATATGTTTTTCAAATAATGGTACTTTAGGCCTTTTAGTTTATATTATAATTATAACATGTTTATGTATGGCTGTTTGTTACCTAAATAAATAAACAAATAAACAAATACCTCAGCAACTCTTATATGTATTTTGTGTCGGATAATTTTTTCTAAACTATTTTAGTTTGATAAGGGAAAAAAATAAAACCCGTCCACTTCCATGTGTAAGCATGTGTGCGTGCACGTGTGTGGTGGTGATATGTGTTATGTTGTTGCAGTGATGTAAGATTTTGTGTCACTGTATCGTGCGAGCAGCGTACTCAAGGGCTCCATGCCGAGGGAACGGAGCTAGGCTTGAGGCGCTGCCAAGGGGGGCCTAGTCTGGTGTGCGGGAGCGAAATTCACTTCCAGACTACGGCGGTGTGGTCTGTGGTTACACGGGCGTGGGCGTGAATACGCTCTGTTTGGAGAGATAGGCTGGTATTGATCGTTCACTGCCGTTATATCATCGGGAGGAAGCACTCAACACAAATACGTCCAATAGTCGATAAAGTCCACCTATGAGATTAATTTGTTAAACATTCAGTTTTTTGATGATGCTTAACATCTACAACATAAGGGTTAAAGTTAAATATCTATTTTTAAGGGGTTCACGTCTGACCACTTTCCAATATATCAATAAGAGCTTTCGCTAAAACTGACCCAGGCTCTTCTATTATTTGTTTCACTATTTCCGAATTTATTTCTTAGTGATTATAACTTAGGGATTTCATTAATACAAATGTTTGATGTATTATTATAACTATTTTAACAAATTATGGTACCAATAAATACATTATTAGTTTGGTATGATTGGATGTTATCTGCCTCAGCGAATCGGAAATGAAAAGATCCGCAGAAAATAAAAGGTATTGATATACATTTAAAAAAGGGTGGACTTAAGTTAGTGGGGTGAGCACAATTCTCGTAGAACGGA
Source organism: Antheraea yamamai (assembly GCA_036509395.1). Lineage (NCBI taxonomy): Eukaryota > Metazoa > Arthropoda > Insecta > Lepidoptera > Saturniidae > Antheraea > Antheraea yamamai. The sequence continues at coordinate 15,399,217 of AP028429.1, forward strand.
TTGCCAATGTAATTGAAGAGTTCTCGAGCGGCGTCCACGTGTCTGTAAATGATGGAAAGTGGGTCGATGATTTGGTGATGGTTGATCGACTGAATGTAAGGAGTATAAGATCGGTCAATGTGCCTATTTTTGGGGTAAGGTCATAGCCATTATGGACATATCCAGCAGTGAACACATTTAGGCTGAACCAATATACAACATTCATTTGGTTTTAATGGACATAATTATATACACGCGAGTATAAACAAAATAAAGCAATAATAGGTCAACCGTCTAGCTCTTCGATGAACACTGAAGGGCCTGAACTCAAAATCAATAACAATCCTGAACTATCGATGAAAAAGAGGATCATAATGAAGCAAGCAGTATGCACCTTGGTAGGATATTTTCCAGTGCTCAATTGATTAATTATGATTCTCAAGATGAAAATCTATTTCCAAAGTCCCTTTGTACGAGTAAGATGATTAGTTTCTCTTCGGTTCTTCTTAATAACTGAGAACATTTTTGAACCGGGTTGTTACTTTGATTTTGATTGAGAAAAATTTACAGCTAATCTAAAATAAAAAGTAAGCAAAATTAAATATATATTGACAGATGATAGGATTTTTTACACGGGGAGATATCCCTAACGGATAGGTTATATCCGATTCGCACGAACTAAAACCCCAGTGTGCCTTCTTAAACGTTTTGAACGGGGGAACAGGGAGTGTCGACTGGCAATGCGTCTGCTTCCCCGATAGGTGTTGCTCCCTCCGAAGGGGCTCCGACTGCGTTCTGAGGGGTCAAGATGGTAGATCCCTCAAGGGGGACGGGGTTTTGGAACCTCCCTGACGATGGCCTAATGTTAGCATCGTTCCACACTAAGTCAGTTAACGTAGATTAGAGTATTGCATTGAATCTGAGTTTTAGGTGAAGAAACAAATCACGATGAATCCAAATCATGGTGTAATTTTTTAATGGATGTCTAGCTAGCTACCACGTTTAAACTCATTATTTGTCGTCAAGCTCTTTAGACTTTAGAACGGTAATTCAGGCACAAAGCGTCCAAGGTTTACAACCCAATTATGAAAACAACATTATGTTAATGGGTATTTAACGTTCATTATATTAAATTTCTTATATTTCAAAAATATATATACAAAAACAAGTGGACCCGAAAGAGTGAGAGTAGATCGGTCCACGAAAGCTCGAACAACTGATCAGATTTTTTGCGCCCGATCTCATTATTTCTCCGAACTCATTCAGAGAGCCCAGACAGTTGTTAACTCTCTATTTTAAATGGCAATTAACGTACTAAATTTTTATTAACGTTTTCAGCCGATTTAATATGTGAAAAAGTTGTCTCATATATACAAATTTTGAAAGAAATATCAGCGTTACTGAGCGGATCATAGATATCAAACGTTTTAGTTATCTATGATTTCACATAATTAATGTCCACAATTTCGTTCTTGTGAAAATGACTTGAAAGTCTCATGGCAACTAATTTTTTTATTTGGATCAATTAAGGACTGTATTTTCTCATTGTAGTTTTGTAAACTTTTACCGATTTTATACTACTTTTATTAAATTCTATAATTACTGCTTATAATTCATAATTCTTTATTTTTCATAACATCGTAACGTCACATGAAAGCTTATTTATTTAACAATGTATTGTACTTAAGTTATATCTCGAGTAAAAGTAACAATAACAAATAAACATTAAAATAAATAAAACGTCTTTTTTATATAACACCACAGAACATTTCGTTAATTATTATTCTTAAAGTGATAAACTGTTTCAAATCGTAATTTTGAAAAAACATTTTTCATATTTATTTAAATATATGATTATAAATTAGTCAGTTCCTTCGGTAATTTATTGTACAAATCAATCTTTTAATTAAGGCCCTGTTACGTTTTAGTCAGTCTCGTTCCTGTAAAACGCATCTTCTCTTTTTGTCGATTATTGTAATTATATGTGTATTTAATTTTTCAGTTGTATATAGTTGATGAACCACTCTTCAAGCGTATGTTTAGTAAGTAAGCGTAAATCATCACAGCGTCCAATAAAAGGTGAAATTCGTATTAGACAGCACTTAAAAATTGTCGCTTATAATATAATAGTTCGATTAAGACGGATCTGATAGCCCTCGTAGGTCTGCCCGTAGCCGGATGACGGCCACGCACTCAACACACTGACACACATATTTCAACTCCGACGCAGTTTTATTTATTTACGCGTATAAACATTCGTATCGCATCGCCGTACGATTAGAGGACTGTGATTCATGTTGATTTAGTTTCCAACTTATTTTTAAGTGGACACGTTCTCGGCTGAACACTTTCGTTGTTGTGACAGAATAATTTATAACATAATTTTTAACGAGTACAGGTCTTTGTGATTATTATATTGATACGTCAGTGTGTAACCAAACCTCTGTTTTCAGGGACAGAAAACTTTATAAAATGTCAGTAAAATAAGCCTAAACTGGGGGTCATTCAATCAGTTCATATTTGTGTCAGAAGTATTTATAGTCTTTTATTTCCCTTCGATTGTTATATCTTGCTTTATATTCAAAATAATTACAACAGTATAAAACAAAGTCCTCTGCCACGTCTGTCTGTCTGTTCGTGATAAACTCAAAAACTACTAAACTGATTTTCATGCGGTTTTCATGAGTCTACTGATACAGTGATTCATGAGGAAGGTTTAGGCACATATTTTGTCAAGATTAGGGCGGGATAATGTCCACCGGGCCCGCTAGTTCAAAATAAAATTCAACTCCTAAGTCTATTATGTTTATTCTCTTGGCACAGGGCATTATTTAATTTTTCCAACACCACTATTTTACAGGGATTAAATAATGACATAAGTTATCACACCGCGTGGCTCTTTTGAAAGTATATCAAAATACCATGCGTTTTCACAGATGACCTTTATTTAGTTTTCTAGTTTATTCAAGTATTATATGTTTTACAAATAGTGTTCCTGCTCAAACCAAACATTTTTTTTTGCTCACTCGTCTAATATATAAGAGACATATATATTATGTGGATTTTAATTTACATTCATAGATAATTTCATGTGATAAATCATTTCTCATACTATAGCCATGATCAATAGCAGTGACACAAATTCATAATTATTTTATGACATATTATTTTTCAATTCAGATGAAAAATTACAGTGACGCATAAAATGTTCCGTGATTAGTTTGCCACTCACTTATAAACTCGTTACTATAATGGAGTAGGACCTTCTATCTACTAAAACATTACTTCCCATTTGGCCAAATAAACATAGAAGATTGTTCAATAACTCTTTATTATACTTACCCATTGATCTTCAGCTTACAAAGTATAGTAATTATTTTAAATAGACGAAACGTTGCAGCTACAAAAACACTGTTGTGTATCATATATACATTTAAAAAAACCGGTTATGTCAAACGTATTTGCAATAAAATCATTCACTTTCTCTTAGAAAATTACGATTAGTAACCTACACAATGTTATTTTCTTAATGATCACTAACAATATATTGTGTAAATGATTTATTAAACGATTATATTTTGATCGTTGATTTTAGATTTATTATATTGGCCGTATACTCGAGGGGATTTTCCATCAACAATGTATTTGACATCCTTTTATTCCAAGCCCCTATTTAAGCTAGCATGTAGATGGCTTAAAAAAGTTATTTCATATTTCTCGCCTATAAATATATGATTAAGAAATGCTTGTCTCAAATTGTATACTTCTAGACCTGACAATTGAACCTCATGCGTTGTTTTTCAGTCAATTACAAAAAAAATATGAAATAGAAATGTTAATCAATAATCATTTTTCCATGAAAATTAGAGAGTAGCGCCATCTAGTTATACGATAATAAATCACTAATAACCCACTCCTTCCTATGGTAAAATATTGGGTCACCACTATTTTTCACAATATTTCGTTTTTAGGAACTGAAAACATGTCTAATGTAGGTGTAAAACTTTTTCTCTCCGTGTTGAATGAACGTATACACTCACGTATCAGAACTTTCTCGTGACTTGTGAAGGTGTCAAGGGCGCGTAATATTGTTGCTTGGGCCAACTGTACAGTGTACAAAACCCTATTTTCTTATCTTCACAACGTCCTTCGCTGTTGTAGCAATACGCAGTTTAACATTTACCATAATATCTGCGCCTAAAAATCGGATTTCGAGATTTGACATTTCAAGAAGTCCCCGATACTGTACAACATCTTCTAGAGTAGAGTAATAATGTTAATTAATTATTATTATGACCGATTGACATAACGGTCAAAGAAAAGTGGCATGTTACAATATTGCAAACGGACCCTGTGTGGTTTGAAATCAAAGTATAGAACTTTGGTTGTTAATTTCCTATTTTAAAATTATTTTATACATTCATCTATACGTGTAATAAAACTGTAACAAGGCCAAATTTGTATATCAAATATTTTTTGAAAATTATAATCGGGATAGACTTTGTTATCGATATAGAAGCCATAAATAATCCTATTACCTATTATCCTAATATCCTAAATTATATTTGTCCCTGTGAACACGTCTCACTCTGAAAGTGCTAAACCAATGTTGAGGAAACTTGGCACAGTGATAACTAATATTACAAGGTTACATCCAGAATACTATTTGTGCCATAAAACGTAAGGAATTCTCTAGGATAACGGACGAAAGTCAAAAATTTTTCGTTAATGAAATTCTTGACGGATTTTAGTAAATTTTCTTTGTCTATATATAGCAGACAGATTTGCTAAAAATTTAAGCTATATTTCCTACTTCAATTCCTACTACTTCAAAAAAAATAACAAAAAAAAAAATTATGAAAACATGATCCGTCGGTCCATATAATGCACTGTACGTTATAACTGAGCTACGGCTACATGACATTTCTACGCTTTTTTTTTCGAACTGACTACGCTATTGACCTAGCAAAGTCTTAACAGCTTCACCGGACTACTAAGGCGAGCGCTTAAGGTACTCAGCTGACTTTATTTTGACAACTAGCTCAAGGGTGCACGACACACCTCGGCTTGGGCTGTTGCCTGATACATGCAATTCGCAACCTATCTTTTTTTTTTTTTTTTTTAACGTGGGGAAATCCCTTATGGATACCCACCCTCCCGGGGGAGAGAGTGGGATATGTCCGACTCGCACGGACTAAAACCCCACGGTGTACCGACAGACCGTTGTGTGGGGGCGGCAAGGGATCGTTCAAGCTAATCAACCTTGTAGAGCCGCCCCCACGGTCCGCCCGGCGGAAGGTGACCGCCGGGCTCCTACCTATAGAGGGACAGACCGGGTACACGTCGGCTGCCCCCCCTCGTCCGCCGGACCTGTGCAATGAAAGAGGGCCCCCCGACCCATCCCCTCAGGTCCGGCACGGTGGCAGGAGGAGTGGGCGAAGCGCCGCCTCCTCCTGCCAATCCTCCTTGGCGGAGACGGCCACTAAGCGGGTCTGCCTCGCGGGCCCTCTCCGCCGCCTCCTTCTCGAGAGACGTCCTCGCAGAAGGAGGACATCGCTCGCCACGCCTGTTCGCTGCCGAGCATGGCCGAGACCACGCTCGGCAGCGATAAGTCCGGTCCTACCGCCGCCGCCAGAAGCGGCGCTGCTCCCCCCACGCAGCACACTCAGACAGAGGTGCTGCGCGGTATCTTCGACAGCGCCGCACTCGTGACAGGCGGCGGTCGGCTCCCTGCGTGCGATCCGGTGCAGGTACCACCCAAACAACCGTGTCCGGTGAGTACCTGCACCAGTCGGAACGTCAGGGAGCCCCACTCCCTCTCTATCCATTCCCGCAGACCGGGCGGACGGCGTCTACGGTAAACCGTCCATACCGCTCGTCCGCCAGGTCCTGCTGCCACCTTTCGACGGCGTCTCCTCTGAGACGCCGTCTCTCCGCCTCTACCTCCCTGGAGCCGGAGGCTCCCCCCTTCGTTTCCTCGCCGCCGTGAATTGTGGTACACGGCGGCGAGAACTCCTGCCTCCAGCTCCCAGGGAGGGAGCCGGCGAGCGTGAAGGCCGCCGCTGAGGACACCGTCCGGTACGCCCGGATCGCCCTCAGTGCCACCGTGCGCTGCGCATTGCGGAGCGTACGCACGTTGGCGGCACCGAGGGCGTCGGCCCAGACCGGTGCCCCGTAGGCGGCCATCGCCCGCACGACTCCCATGTAGAGTTGGCGACACCCGGCGCCTGGCCCCCCTATGTTGGGGAGTAACCGGCCGAGTGCCGCCGCCGCCCCAGCAATTCGCGGCCGAGCCCCGCAAAGTGGGGCTCGAACCGCCAGCGCCCGTCCAGGGTGAGGCCCAGATATTTCATCTGGGTCCCCACCCCGATCCGGGCGCCCTCCACCCAATTGGCCCCAGGTGGTGGCCCCCGCCGAGGCCCATGAAAGAGTAGGGCCTCGGTCTTCTCCAGGGCCACCCTGAGGCCCAACCTCCTGATTCGCCTGACCACGAGGGTTGTGCCAGGCGCTCCACCTCCCTCCACTCCCCCCCCCCGGGCTACGACTAGGGTGTCATCCGCGTAACATATGAGGCGTGCCATAAAAAAAAAAAAAAAACCTATCTGAGCTAACCTAAGCTAAGCTAACTATTCATACATATATGAGTTGTTGAAACATATATGTGTACCAAGCATACATACCTCAGCAACTCTTATATATATTTCGTATCGGATAATTTTCTAAACTACACTCATCAAAAAAGTCTAAGCAACATGTACTAATTTAAATTTTAGGATGGTTCTTCACATTATAACGTTGTATTTTATTTTTAAAATAATATCTTTAGGGTTCTATGATGTAAAAATAACAGCTGTTGTCTTTATAAGTTCTTTTAATAACAGAAATGAACAATATTAGAATATACTGAAAACTAAATACATAAAAACAAACTTTTTTCTTACAAAATAAATTTCTAAAGAAAATGTATTTATTGTGAAAGAATAGAACAGTTTAATACAAAGCATGGGCTCCTCTCTATTCAAACTTGTCGGCAACATTATTCATTAATTAATAGACTGTTAATGTCATCTTGCGGTACTCGCTCCCAATGGAATTGTAGCAAATCCTTCAGCTTTGGGTTGTTGTCGCTCCGTCCAAGTCCTTCAAAACACGTCTCTGAGCATGTTCCATGCGTGCTCGATGGGGTTGAGATCTGGCGATTGTGCAGGCCAGGGCAATACCCGGATGTTCTCCGTTGCAAAGTATTCACTGGTTCGCCGAGCTCTATGTGAACGCGTATTGTCATACATTAACCTAAAATCGGAGCCAAAGTTTGTGCAAATGGTAGACATAAGGCTAGAATATCCTCAATGTAATTTTCAGCATTCATGTTTCCATTTACAAAAACACTCAGTTCGCCTTTCTTCATAATACCCGGGTGCCCATAACATAACTGTTAGCCGCTGTATGGATGAACTTCCTGAACGCACCTAGCCTTTCAGTATTTCCGGGCCGACGATACACTCGCACCCTTCTTGTATCAGGCTTAAACCCAATCGCACTCATCGGAAAACATAATTTAATCCCATTGTTCCTGGGTCCATGTTATGCGTTCTCTACACCATTCATATCGACGAGCGCGATCCCCGTGACGTATCGGTGGGCACCTGATTGGGCGTCGAGCTCGTAGGCCGAACTCATGCAATCGATTTCGCACAGTTTAGGACTTACATCAACACCACTTAAATTTGTAGCCTCAAACTTATCTCTCGAGCGGTTAACATCGGCTGGCGTCTTGCAGTCAGTTATATGTACCGGTCTTGCCGAGTGGTTGTACTCCTTTTACGGCCTGATGCTGTTCAGCGGGTTCTCCTGTATTATTGTAACGCTGCCAAAACGACAAATAACACTTCTATAATGCCAAAATGTCGAAACCTGAATTATTACTTCCCGCTTGCAACATCCCTACAGCTCTTTGCATTTCATCTGCCATCAAATGACGTCGCTTTATGACGTAAAGAAAATCTAAAAATTCAATTTTGTCGCTAACTTTATTTAAATGGTTGGTAACATTATAAAATCAAGACTAAACGTAGCAATTAAAACGCACTTAAATTCAAACAAATTCGCAGTCATTTGAATTTTATGAAAAAACAAAACATAATCAAATTTTTTTTTTACAACCAGCCAGTATGTCATCAATAACAAAAAAGTTTACTTACCTACGCACTTTTTTAGAAATACTTAGAAATTAATTAATATAAATGGAAAATTTGTAATATCACGCATTCTTAACTTTTTTATTGTGTATTTCAGTTTGATAAGGGGAAAAAAATAAAACCCTTCCACTTTCATGTGTAAGCGGGTATGCGTGCACGTGTGTGGAGGTGATATATGTAATGTTGTCGCAGTGATGTAAGATTTTGTGTCACTGTATCGCGCGAGCAGCGTACTCAAGGGCTCCACGCCGAGGGAACGGACCTAGGCTTGAGCCGCTGCCGAGGGGGGCCTAGTCTGGTGTGTGGGAGCGAAATTTACCCCCAGACCACGGCGGCGTGATCTGTGGTTACGCGGACGTGGGCGTGAGCACGCTCTGTTTGGAGAGACAGGCTGGTATTGATCGTTCACTGCCGTTATTTCATCGAGAGGGTCGGTAAATATATGTCGCGGACGTCTTTTACAACGCGCAGCGTTCGGTACGGGTTCGTATTTTTCGGCGGATACCACTAACGGACTGGGATGATTCACGGCTTTTTCGAAATAACTAATCGTAAGTGATTTTATGTACGCCCAGATAGAAGGCATCTCCAGGTCCCTATGGAGATCGATTCTCCGGACGTACCACGGGACACCGGTCACTTTAAGTAAAACGCGGTTTTGAAGAACCTAACATTTCTACGCGTAATTATCAATCAGTTAGAGAATTAGAAGCACAAAATGTGATAAGTAGGCTAAATCTATCAATAGAATAGGATATATGTGTTTGTATCTTTGTCAGGAGGAATCTTTTTCCTTTAATTTTCAAACCATAACGGTTCTAAACAAAGTTCACTTCAATAATACCATGGCGACAAAGTTGAAAAATATGTGTAAACGAAACTGATACATATATGTTGTTACATATATTTTATTGTATAAAAAATGTGTGCTAAACAAAGGTGACAAGATTTTTTCCTAAAACATAAACCTACATAATAGTTACATTGCATTGTAGAATCATGAATCTCAATTAGAGTTCTATCAGTACGTGTGTTATATCGATATTCGATAAAATTAGTCTTCTGAATATTCTTGAGTCTCTAAGTACGTTCTACGCGAATAGTAAACGGGCGCGAAGTTGAGCGGCACAGGAGCAACCCCCCTTGGGGAAGACGTTTATTGGTAATATACGTAGGTTTTTATTTTAATTGGACTCGATAGGTGATGCTCCGAATGGGTTCTAGGCTTATTTTAAAAGATTTTTCACATGCCAACTGGGTATATGTTTGCGTGAGTCCCTGAATAGTTTAAATTCACACATAGAAACGGTAGATGTCGCTGCAATCGGGATTTTTGGTTTTTTAAGATTTTATGCGTTTAAAAATTCAATTGAAACCGCTAATAACCGATTTGGTGCATACGAAGTTGTACAGGTCAGCTAGTTTAATAATAAATATTACAAGTAAGGAGAAATAACACAAATCAGGAAGTTTAAATGATTTGTTTAAAATAAATAAAATACAATTCACAATATAATTTTGTGTAGAAAAGAGACAGTCGCTATATCTTGTGTGAAAGTTTTTTGACACAAATATTTCTAAAATTATATATATTTTTAGAAACAAAGATTTTACGTAAAATCATAATGGCGTAATTAAAAATGGAGACAAATGCTTTCTACCACACGGTGCACACTGTATGTCGTTAAGCGCAAATTTTCTAGTTTGTTTTAATTTCTAACTACAAATAAATGCTAATCAAGTGGGTTAACTCTCCAAAAATAATATTTGCTTATTTGACAAAGCTTATGGTGTTCGCTTGGCGGTAGGGAAAGCTTTGAGGTATATGTAAGGTGTTTGTAAAACTCTTGCATAATATCGATGTAAAATTACCAGGTTATATCACAAGACATATATTCCTTATATATAGTCTTTATATATAAAAATCAATGTTTGTATGTTTGTCCTCTATGCATGCCGAAACTACTGATTAGACTATGATAATAATTTAGGAGGGTGTTCTTGGGACACTCGAGATGGTTCCTGGCCCAAAAAATCTGTATTTGTAGATATAAATGTGTTTTTTAATTAATTAAATTGTTTTCCTTCAAGAAAGAAAGGGCTTCTATTGAAACTTTTTACACTAAATTTGATGTTATTTTTACGTGTTTATCATATTTAAATTAAATATAAGTTATCACAATTAATCAATTCCATTTGTATCAATGTCATTGTTTAGGAATTTATGAAGTTATGGCACAGATTCGAGGCCATAGTGTGATGCAGTCACGCAGACAAGACGCAGACGCAGGGAGGCAGACAAGTCAATATATGAATGTGGGTTGTATGAAGGCACTCCAGAACACATTTTTTTCAATTGCCCCAATTTAGTATTTTATTGTATAGTATTTACCTAAAATATACGACGTCCATCTGATTTGAATAAAGTCACAAAGGTGTGTATTTTCTCTTTTTGTCAATACTCTGGTTAATTTTATGTGTTTTAACAAAATTGAACTTTAATATAACACAATAAGTAACAGTAATTATTATGTAAATATATATCTATTTAAAGCATGATATCTGTAAGTGTTGTGTTTGTCTCATTGGCCTAATCTGGAAGAACTATATTATATAATAAAAATGTAATACTACCTATAAAGTGACTCTCCCATGACTGACTTGACACAGGTAGAATTCGTATCTATGACACTCCAATATTAAAAAGTTGAAGTTAGTGAGTTTGGATGTTGGGGGTAATCTCTGGTACTACTGACCCGATTTTGAAATTTTCTCTCACTGTTAGAAAGGTATATTAGACTACTTTTTATTTAGGTAAATATATATTATATAGTAAATGGTGCGTGGAGGTGAGGGTCAGATAAGCAACCCAGGGGATAGCGGGAAGACATTCTTGCCAATATATATAGGATAGTTTGGAGTCACAATTGGACCAGATAAGTTTCGCTACAACCGGGTTCTAGGTTTTTTAAGATTATTTGCGTTTGGTAATAAAATTGGAACCGGTAATAACCTATTTGGTGCAGACGAAGTTGCATGGGTCAGCTAGTATTATATAAAAATGAAAAATATATATATTTTTTATAACATCAAGAAAAATATAGTAAAATTTTATTTTGAGATATGAAATCTGATACGATGTGAAATAAGAAATGAAATGAATGAGGTCATCCTATGTTTCAGACTTTGCAAAACCAGTGACAGTTTTTTAGGTAATAGTGATAGGTTTTACAATAAAGTCCCAAAGCATGTTACCAATTTGCCGAACTGCAAGTTTAAGCGCTACGTCAAGCGGGTTTTGGTCTCAAAATGCTATTATAGAGTGGATCAATATGTGAACGATGGTGATGTCTGGAATTGACCCCTCTCTGTGTATCCACTAAAAACGATTGTATAATGTATTGGAAATATATACATATGTTAAAAAGATATAGATGATCGAGTTTCTTGCCGGTTCTTCTCGATGACTGGGTTCTTTTCTGAACCGGTGGTAGTCATGACATTCATAAGTTCCTTATTAGGGCCTAAACTGAATAAAGTATTTTTGATATGATTTGATATAGTCTTTCAGTCATTTTCTTATAAGATTATAAAGGGGGTAATGTCTTTCGGCAGAGTTGCTAATTGTTGTGCCCGCTAATATTTTTAATTAAATCATTAATAATTAAATATAGAGAAAAACAATTCATTTACTAGTTATTAAAAGATACTAAATGTATACTTTAGATATACACCCATAGAACACAAAGAGTGACAGTTGCCGTCTAGCACTTGGCCGGAATCTCGTCGCAGTCACGTATAAATAGGTAATATTTTGTCACATTTTTACGTTCATAACGTGTATTCATCATTTATATATCAAATTAAAGTTTTTTACTTTTTTTAAAGTTCTACACGTGATAAACTACTTCTGCCTGTATAAGAGTGACCGCAAAAAAATTGCTAGCCCCTAAAGAAAGTCTAGAAAGAGAGGAGATATAGCGCGCTCATGATGCGTTAGCCAAGGGTGACAATAGCCAGCTATCAGAGTTTTTAGTAGCATTTTTGCAGTAGGATCTCGTACTTATTATATATGCTATCCCACTCGCTATTAGAAGTATGTTCCCAGAAGGCTAGCCACAATGCCACGTTATATGGCATATGCTTATACATATGCTGCCCGAGGTATGAAGCAGCGACAACAACGAGACGACTTGAAATCCTTTGAAAATATTTTCATTGCTTATCTTGTTATGCTTTAAGTTTTCGATTTCATTGAGTTCCTGAATAGATTGGACAACATAAACTTGTATAAAAAACGTATAAAAACTATTTACGCATTTACTATACAGTGTTATTAGCTATCAGATGTTATAAAATATTAAAAAGGGTATAAATCCGTATCTGTATAAAACGGTTCCAATAATTGTTTTTCTATATCATTAAAAATGATAATGTTATTTGAATTAGTCAAAACACGACGCAAAAATTTTGCAACATTTCGAAGTAAACATATTCATATGTATATTTCATAGAAAAGGTTTAATTAAACATTAACAGTTAATTAAATGTATAGGTTTTCAGACTTAGAGTAAATTAATCGGTGCATGAATAAGTAAAGAAAATATATTGATTATAACTTTTTCTTTGAACTATTTCTTAAATATTTTTAATTAATACATATTTAAGTAAATCCTTTGATAAACTTATATAAGCGTATCCTTTGATAAACATTTTAATATTGAATTTATTGAAATCGAAACTTAATTAATAATATACCATCTTTTGTTGGCAGCTTCGCTCGTGTTAATGTAGATTTAACCTATCTCTCGGGATCTGCACTTATTCTGATTGAAGGATACCGTATGTAAGTGCCCTTCTCTGTACTCCTAACAACGTGTATGCAAAATTTCATGATTGAGTAGTTAAGATGTGAAAGCGTAACAAACAAAAAAACAAACTCTCGATCGTATTTATAATATTTATAAGTGTACGTTGGTCAGTTGATAGAACTAACTAACACAGAACAAATTCGAATATTATCTTTTTGTATATCGCAGTATAAAAAAAATGTGTCTAGACATGCTACTAAAGACACGGATGTAGTTGTTTCCTATCCCAATATCTTGTAATAGATCTCGTCAAGTCCATAGTCATTTAGCATTTACTCGTAAGTATGTACAGTTATTCACCGATAATCTATACTATAATAAAACTGTAGCAAGGTCAAATCTGTACATTAAATATTTTTTGAAAATTTTTATCGGAGTAGACTTTATTATCGACATAGAAGCCAAAAATAATCTTTTTACAATTTTTGTCTGTCTGTCTGTCTGTCTGTCTGTCTGTCTTTCTGTCCCTGTGAACACGCATCACGCTGAAAGTACTGAACCGATTTTAACGAAACTTGATACACTAATAACTAATATTCCAAGGTTACATTTAGGATACTTTTTGTCCCATAAAACGCAAGGGATTCTCCAGGATAACGAAAGATAAAAAATTGTAGTTAATGTAACAAGACTTTTTTGCAACACCTTAGTACAAGAGCCAGCAACGTTGGAAGAACGAGAATTTTAGAAAAGCTGGTTCTTTAATATGAAGATATATTATGCCCTTCCAAACAGGATTCAGAATACGTGGTAGCCGGTTAACGTTGTGTTTTTTAATACGCATCACACCTTTACAGGTCAAAATTTTGGGTTATAAATAATTTAAGGAACATTTTTTTTCAGTAACTTTTAAACGCTATTAAAACATGAATTTATCACTGTCAGGAAATTTTGTTATTGACACTAATATGTCCGATGATATTCTTTATAAATAAAATAATTTATTAGAAGAACTGTCCGCCTCTTTCCAATTACTCTATTGGCGTAACAGAAAAAAAAACATTATTAGTTTCTATTTTTTGTCAATATAAAAATACTCCAATTCATAAAACATGAAATGTTCACTTTACACACCTGGGTCGATAACATTGATTTGCACAATATAATTAAAATAAATGTAGATGGTATTTGGAAGCCAAAGAGTCAATATGATATTCTTAAAATAAAAGATATTTGTCTTCAATATATAAATAAATATTACCAAATTTTGTTAAAATATACACTGACGGATCTAAAGCTGGTAATTATTTAGGAGCCGCATTTTTTGAGTCAAATTCCAAAACTTTTATGAAATTTCAAATTGATGAAAATATTTCAATTATGCACACTGAATTGATAGCAATTGCAGAGGCCTTATCATTTGTAAAATCCACTGAGTCCATTAAGATTGTTATTTTATCCGATTCAAAAACTGCTCTTCAACACGTAGCTCGATGTACCTTGACTTTTCGAGGAATACCGATAGCCTACACTATTTTGAAGCAATTACTAGATTTCAAAGCAAAGAACAAAGTAATTGCTTTACAATGAATCCCTTCTCATAAATGTATAACTGGCAATGAAAGAGCTGATCTTTTAGCTAGAGAAGGATCCTCCGAAGGTGCTATTACTAATATTTTACCAACTTATTTGGATGTATGCTCAGTATTTAAAAATAGCTGTTACTCGCATTGGAAGGAATACTTTGATGAGCGTTCTAAAACAAAAGGAATATGGTACAGAACGATTCAGCTACATCCCTTAAGGTCACCATGGATTGATGACAAGTCGATTTGCCGTCGGGAAGCAATCACAGGAATGAGATTACACTCAGAACACATCCCATGTAAAAAGTTCGCCTACCTGATGCGTAAAGTACCATCAACACTCTGCCAGAGTTGTGAGCTTATCGATGACGTGCACCACATCCTGGCAGAATGTGTTCGAAGCGAAGATATTAGATCTCGGCTTAATGCTACTGGTTCGTTCCACACCGGTTTGTACAATTCGTTATTGTCTGACCCAATTTCGAAAGATGCTAAAGAATTGTACAAAATTAATATAAGCTATTGTTAAGTTTATTGTCATTCTTATTGTTATATAGTTGTATGTCAATTAGGCGATATAGTCGCGCAGGCGACTAAGCCTTCATTAAAAATAATAATAATATTAAAATTACAGCTATCTTAACATGGTTTGAACATACTTATTTGATTTACAACAAAATAGCATCGGGCACATTATTGTTAATAACAAAGATGTCTGGCGATAATAATTTCATGTGTTAGTAGCGTTTCAAAGTTAGTAAAAAACAATACATTAAAAAATTATATAAAAATCAATATTTTTGCCTGTAAAGGTGCGATATGCACTAATAAACGCAACGTTTACAGCCAGGTAGCTCGCACACTGTTCGGAAGAACATAAAGATATATAAAAACTGGCTTATTGAAATTCTTTTTCGAAACCGTTGCCTAGCTCTTAGACAAATAGTTATAGGTAAGTGACATTTGACGCGTCGTGTTCATATCTTTTTAATATTTATATTTTTCTTCAATACAATGGAGTGTGAAAAAGTTTTAATACAAGTTGAAAATAGTTATGATATCATTCAGTGTTTCATTTATCATTATTTATTTTATGAATACATTTTATCGTTTAATTTACAATTTAACTCTATCAACTTGATATTTTATAATGCAAACTCTACTGACTGTATAGTAAACGTCTACAAAAAAGGGAAAGGAACTTCGTTAGAAACTGGGGGCCCATAGACCTCTAAAGCTTTTTTTCACATTACCGCCAATATATGTAGGTTGCTACGAACGGGTTGTAGCCTTATTTTAAAAGATTTCTCACAAACCATCTGGGTTTGAGTGAGTCCCTTGATAGTTTGGATTCACAATTGGAAATCGATGGTGTGGCTGCAATAAGGTTTTAGGTATATTAAAATTTTTCGCGTTTAAAAATACAATTGACACCAGTTATAACCGATTTGGTGCAGACGAAGTTGCACGGGTCAGCTAGTAGAATATAAAATTGTCATTAATCCAGTTGTCAATTGTCAACTTTTCATATTTATTAATTGCATCACAGCGACTACCTCAGTATGTTAACTAAAATATTCAGAACATAAAGGATTTAACTATTTATCAACTAAAACATCTGAAAGCGGATTTCGCTTTTATCATGTGATTGATGTTTGTGATAAATTTAATTCTACATTTATCTTAAAATCTTTGCTAGCGGTAATATAGATTTTTTTACATCCATGACAGTGTTTATTGAAAATTTTATGATGATCGGTTCACTAATTAAGGCGTCGAAGCGTAACAAACAAACCCACATTTACATTTATAATATTGTTTAGGCAAAAATTCGTCTTAATCCAAATACAGAGATATACCCAGTTACGCGATCTCCAGGATAGGCGATTACTGATTACTACACGTTCTCACGAAAACACTGTGTAAAGTAGCAAAATTCTTGTCAGCGTTCGTATAACCCGTGGGAACAATAAGTATACATGCTTAGTTTAAGTAAATGTAAAGGCAGTAGTTCTGGACATATGTATCTGAAAAGAACACTCATTTAAGCCTTAATGAAATAAAAGTATTTGTAATTATTATTATTTGAAGTGAAAACTACTTTAGGCGCGTTGATCGGCATCTTTTTGGCAGGAGATAAACTTGTACATTCTGTATACAATAAAAAATATAAGAACCATACTTCTCGCCACATTTCTCCACGGCAAGACTTCTCAACGCGTATTACTTATAAAAACAGAAGGTTTTTAAAATAAAAGGTCTTTACCTATGAAATTGCCGTTCTGCAATATTGGCCATTTCAAATCAAAATAATTTTTGTATGGCTAAGAATTCTAATTTCAAATTAATTTCATTTTAAAAACATGGAATTCTTTTTCCGAAAGTAGTCATTTGTTTATTGATTAGTGTTACATTTTCATCGCATTTCAATCTTTTTTGTCATCATGGATACGTTAAAAATTCGAGTAATTGTGGAATATGAGTACCGTCGTGGCAGCAACGCGACACAAGCGGCACGCAACATCAACGACGTTTACGGAGCTAGCACTACAAACCAACGCACCACCTGTTATTGGTTTGCTCGCTTCCGTTCTGGGAATATCGACCTGTAAAATGAACCTCGCGATCGTCCGAAGACTTTGGTCGACAATGACGAATTAAAGGCGATTGTGGAAGCTGATGATACACAATCTACGGCTGAATTAGCAGCAGCTTTCGACGTTAGCGTCAAAACAATATTGGTCCATTTGCGTCAAATTGGCAAGGTAAAAAAGCTTGACAAATGGGTTCCCCACGAACTCAATGATCGCCAGCGCGAAGTATGCGTCGAGACGTGCCTTGCACTGCTCAACAGACACATAAATGAAGGAATTTTGAACCGCATTGTTACCTGCGATGAAAAATGGATTCTGTTTGATAACCGAAAGCGCTCAGCAAGTTGGTTGGATCCTGGTTCAGCACCTAAACAATGCCCTAAACGAAAACTTACCCCTAGAAAAGTGATGGTCACTGTTTGGTGGTCTAGCACCGGTGTTTTTCATCACAGCTTCTTACCAAACGGGGTGAGCATTATTGCAGATGTGTACTGTGAAGAACTGAACACAATGATGGAGAAGCTGGCACATCTCCAACCAGCATTGGTCAATCTCTAGTCTCCGCTGCTCCTGCATGACAACGCGCGACCTCATACTGCACAGCAGACGGTCTCCAAGTTGCAAGAACTGGGGTTGGAAGTTCTCCGTCATCCGCCCTACTCACCAGACCTTGCACCTACAGACTACTACTTTTTCCAGAATTTGGATAACTCCTTGCGGGAAAAAAAATTCAATACCCGAGAGGCAGTACAAAATGCCTTTGAAGAATTTGTTGCCTCACGTCCAGCTGATTTCTTTAAGAAGGGCATCAATAAACTGCCACTGCGTTGGCAAAGATGCATTGATTGCATGGGTGATTACTTCGATTAATACAAATAAAAAATACGTGAAAAAAATTCCTTTAAATTTTTTCATACAAAACGGTAATTTCACAGGTAAAGACCTAATATTATTAACTGCATATTAGCTGAAGCTATCGTGGTATTTTTATATAAGTGCCAAGAATCTGAGAAGTGAAACTAAAAAAAAATTGATGGAAATGTAAGTTGTAGTGTTTGAATAGTAAAAGTTTTGTTAAAATTAACTCCGCCTTTTCGGACATTAGTTTCTATAAACAACAGATACATCCGTTTTATTTGTATATATGTTTATATTCCACTAAAACTTAAAGAAATCTATACATGTAATAAGAATTTAAATCTAACGTGTCTGTACTTTATAGATTGTTGTACAAAAATATTGCAGGTGTCTTGGGATAAGTAATTTTTGTACAATTTCAATATTTCAATCATTTTTGTATAAATACGCATCACTGCTAAAGTACTACGATAAAATTAGAAAACATATCCTGGAGTAACTGGAGAAACTTAAATGCGCTCTTAATTCCAGCTTTTTTGATTCTTAATTTCCTTATTCGGGTCATACTTTCTTAAGGAAAATGAAAATTTTCTTATACGTGCGGAAACTTGTAAATGGCCATCGTTTATGTCTAAACATGTAATGTATTTTCTTTTGTCTAGCTGTAAGTTTCCCTAAGAATTTAAAATAAATAAAAATAAAAAACATTTAGTCTTGGTTTCATTAAAATCGGTTCACTATATCAAAAATTATTGTAATTGTAATGACGATGTGACTTAAGTACGAGAGAAAAGCAGATAATTAAATGGTCTTAATACATTCAGATGTTTTTATTAGTAACTGTTCACATTAGATTCCACGCAAACGGAGTCGCGGGCACAGCTAGTAATCTATAAAATTGCTAAGACCTCAGGCGTTGCACTGAAGGAACATTAATAAAAAAGAACTATATAAATGCTACGATGAATTAGTCTAAGTACTGGATAATAGTATGAATGCGATCGCTTGTCCCATTTTCATCATCTCACTTCTTCCGCGAACCCTAACACAACGTCGTTAACATAATATAAGCACCAGTTTTCCGAGACCCTGTATTTCTTTTAGTTGCAGTTTACTCGTGTATTGAATAACGTTGTTGAAAGAGGTCGACTAAGGCCGGTTGTTTCTATAACCTGGATTAGTATATGTGGATTAGCGGATACAAGCTCACAGTTAGATGCGTTAACTATTTATCACTTTATAAGATTGCATTAATTGTAACAAATTAGCATTATACTTTGTAATCAATTTCAATGGAGTATTTAATTGTAAACTAGACGCTTAATATTAATAAAAATAAATAGTACAAAATAAAGTCGCTGTCGGTGTCTGTCTATGTGTGCGCGTAGTTCTTCTGAACTATGCAACAGATTTTGAAACTGTTATCACTATTACTTGAAGAATTTCATTCATGTTATATTTATAGAAAATAGATAAAAATCGATGTGTTACAATTCTGATAGTTAAGTCTTACAAATACAAAAAAATATTGTACTACGAAGATATATACCTTTAAAAAGCCTTACAGAAAAATTGTATGTAATTTTGTGGATAACGAACAGTAACCATTTACCATTCATTATAAACCATTTTTATTTTTACATATTAAAAAAAAAGTTAATTGACGAAGATATTATGTCCAATATTTAAAAAAAATAAAGAGCTTGTATTATGATAACTAATCACATATACAGATATTTTAACACCCAGACATATAACTAATAAGGAAGCTCAATTGTAGAACTTACTACCGCTAAACCACGATGCTTGATAAATATATGTAAAATATTGTTTTTTTTATTAACCTTGATTTCAAAATCAAAATCTTAAAATTTTTATTGAAGACCCTAGGAATGTGTTTATGAACATCTAAACCTATTCGGAAAACATCGTTCTAGTCATCGAAAGGAACCGGCAAGAAACTCGATCTGGTTTATCTTTTCATCGTAGATATTTTAAGAAAAATACGTTATAGTTACATTCGTTTTTGGCAGATGCATAGAGAAAGTTGTTATATCCATTCATTCCATCACCATCGTTCATATATCGATCCACATTATAATAACCTTTTGACATCAAAACCTGCTTGACATGATGCTTGAAACTTACTGTGCGGTAAATTAAGAATGTGCTTTAAGACTTTGAAAAGCGAACACTATTACCTAAAAATTTATTACTGGTCTTACTGAGCCTGAAACATGAGATGACCACTTTATTTCTCGTATTTAAATCATGTCAGTCCAGCTAAACCAGCTTTTGTAGGTGTTTACTGACGTACATTTAATCATGAAGAATATATTGGGAGGGCAGAGTAAGATACTCAATTCCTGAAACTTAGTTTTTTTTGTGTCATTGGTAGCAAGCGAACTGGTGCGTCACCTGGTGTTAAGTGATCACCACCGTCCATAGACACTATGGACACCAGGAAAGTCCCAAGTGCGTTGCCAGCGTATGTTTGGGGGGAAGGGAACGGAGTGGTAAAGGAGAGGGAAGGGGAGGGGAGTTAGGCCTTCGGCGCTCTCACCGACCGGACGAAACGCAACAATGTAAGCACTGTTACTTCACGTCGGTTTTCTATGAGAGGGTAGTACTACCCCGGGCGAGCCCACCCATTCATGTTGAAACCAGTAATAGCTTCAGCGTGGCTCTACTACCTACATAAAGTTAGTCTTTACTATCTCGTGAGTCTCCATATTATACATTGCTTGAACTACCCGTTTTTGTAGTTGGAATATCTGATCTACCTCAGCTGCTGCTCCCCAATTTAATTGGTATATTCGACAATATCTTGTACATGACCATTAAAAAGTTTGTTGATCTCTACTCTCTGCCCATTGATTTGTAGTCAACAGAGGTGGATGTTAATCTAAGTAAAGGAAAACACCTAAAACAGCATCACGTAGTGGTATGCGAAGAAAGTGTCCGAGTAAGCTTGGAACGTGATCCGTGTACAATAGAATCGCGGTGAACTCACCGATTGGTAATTCTCAGCGCGCAAATTCATTAAGATTCGACCGGAGATTTAGTTGTACCACCTTACATGTGACTTGAGAATATTCAGATATGACAGATAAAGCCTTAGAAAAGTTATTATATGATCCTTTAGTTTTTACTTTTCGAACTTGAACTTGTGATTATATCCCATATCAAAATTTTAACATATATTATTAACTAAGCAATTATTAGAGATAGTGCTAAAATAAATTATACAATTATTATTATTTAAGTAAAATATTCAATTTAAGCCCTTAGAAGGAACCTATCAATATCAAACCACTAACATTGGATCGGAAAAATTCTCATACATCGATAAAAGATGCCCAAAAATGTTATCAGGGTTATCAATATTTTTTTAAATATTATTTTTAAGCTATACAAGTGTTCTTTATAGTTTAGTTTTTAATCTACACTGTATAGTAAGGAAGTAATTTCCAAATACACAGCAGTTTAAATGTTTATAACGTCGTTCGTTATAACTAAGAAATGAGTTCAAACCCAACCAGGTTACCACAAAACCATTTATTTGTTATCTTCCTTCCGCATAACGAAAAAAATGCTCGGTTCCTTGAAATTCGTTATAAAGAGTTTACACTGTACTATAAGCATCCACATAATCAGCAAATCGATAATGTATCTATTAAGAAGCTTATTGAAGAACCGAACACCGTTATGTAATAACTATTTTTTTACTAGATGTGAAAGATACAATATTTTACGAGTAATTTTATTTTTAGAAATTTTTTATACTTCCTGAAGAAAAGTGGACAAATAATTAAGTGAATACGAGATAGTATTTAAAGTGATTATTCACTGTCAGTTAATTTCACTTGTACTGCTCGTTTATAGTAAACATATTTAATGCACAATGAAATGACAAAAAACAAGGCAGTTCTAAATATTCCTCATTCTAACATATTCCGAGAAAAAGTACGCAATGTGCACAATGGTGGAACGACGATGCGCATGATAAGAATCAATAGTTCTCCTGACCGCTTACCGCTTGAGATGAGTACTGATAAATAGGTGAAAACGTTAACAGAGAAAAGTAAAAACACTTTCTTTGACCAGAACGTAAGAGGATACTTAACTCCCTACGTCCGAATTACGTTGTTCAGAATTTTAATACATTTTCAGGAACAAAATACCGCAAACTCAGATATAAATACCCAATATACGTTTCATATTTATATTCAATGCTAGTTGTACCCTGCGGTTTCAGTCGCGTTTAGCTTTTCCTACCCACGGCCCATAAAAACCTAGCTAGCACCAATAATTCGCTCTTGCTTTAAGCATTATTTTCAATCTATATTGTGTATTCGAATTTCTCCACTCTTACGAGTCATCGCATGATATTAGGTAGTTTATAACCTTATCCAATATATAGTGTATTAAACGAAAAAATAATTTATGAATTCTGACTGGTAGTTTCAGAGATAGCAACGTTCAAACAAATCATTTATTGGACTTTAAAAATTGGTATAAATTCCATATCAATAAAGCAAAAGAAAAAATTCGCAATGTTACAGATATTTAATAAGTTTAAATAAACATAAAATATTTATGATTATATTATATTTTTTATTCAGAAGTCAGCTACATTAAGAAAACAATTTTACATTAAATATCATTTCATAAACAACGATCCAAAAAACTTATATAAATACAGCATCGGTTGCAAACAGAAGAGTCATAAATTATAGCACCGAAAAATATAGTTATAAAAAAAAAAACAAAGAATGTAGACATTATTCTATCGTTTGTTCTCATTACACCAAAACGTTAATAATACTTATAATAGTATTCTCTTTTATTACTAAGCTGTTTTATATGTAAACGACAACAAATTATATTATAAATTCACGCCTTGAATATTAACAAAACGTAACCGTTATCTCAACATTCTTAATTCGAGAACTCGATAACGTTATATACGATAAAAGCTGCAATTAGCAATATAAAAGCTTCGTCGCTATGAGAACGAAGTCCACAAACTTTCTTTAAAGAATTGGTTAGAAGTTTGATAATCACTTGAAATGAGTTGTATTTGTTTTGAAGACTATTTATAAGTCTAAATTAATTGTTTTCTTGATGAATTATTAAGTAATTTACATAATAATAATCTTTTGAATTTTTAAATCTATAATAGTGTCAGTTACTTAAATTTCATAATTATTTTATATATTATTATCTATATATTTTCATACCTTAAATCTCATATCTAAGCTGAAATTATTGACAATAGTCTGGTTTTCATATCTATTGGTACTGCGAGGAATAATTATACACTTTTATACAGCTTATTGTTCAATCAAACATATTATGGGCTGCACGAACTTAATACAAAATATCTATTTTACACGTACACAGGCCGCTATACATCAAGAGCATGTCAAGGTAAACGGTGACGCGCCACATAATTTTTCCCCCGCCAATAATCGCTCGATGCGGCTAAAGTAGTTTTCACTTCAAAAATAAACAAATTCACTTTCCATATATATGTTACTAATATTATTAGTGACATGTAAATCGTTTTAAATTTTACGAGTTAAGTTAAATATAGTACGACAATTAACATATAAATCATTCTACAGATTATCATTTCACTCGTTGATCATTCATTCTAGATCGTACCGTAACAACACAGACCTAAAATCACGGATACTTCCGATCGAATCAAGGACAACGTCCGAATTGAATATGTAATTTTTCTTTTAGAAACGCGTTTAGTATGCCCCTATTAGCATAACTAGGAATTTACTATACGTTCTTTTGAAAGATATTTTACTCTCTATGCATTATCCGAGATATATTGTGTGTTTTTTTTTTAAAGTGAAAACTTACTTAGGCGCGTTGAGCGGTATTTTTGGCAAGAGATAAATTTATAATTTCGCGGTATGACACGTTAGTAAGCATATCCGGCCGTAATGCGCTTGCGTGGCTTGCGTCATACTAGCGACGCGTGGTATAGGGGCCTGTGTACACCTAATATTGATATTTAGCCTAAAATATGTTTGATTAATTAATAAACTGTAAAAAATGTATATATTTATTGTTCGGAGTGCCAATTTTAATTTACATATTAAGAAATTTAAATAATTCGCACTATGATTAATTTAAAAATTCAAAATAGAACACAGCTATTATATTGTATTGAATTTTCACTTCTGTAGATGATACACTCATAAATAGCTTCAGGACTGTAACATATTATTTATTTATACCCGCTGTTGCTTCAAACTATGTTCACACCACGTTGCTTTACAACTGATATAGAAATTCATGAACAAACACCTAAAACCAAAACATAATATACAGAGGCGCAAATAGTAATATGTGAATAATAGGTAAAGACATTCTGAATACATTAATATACATCCTCTTCTTTAGTGAATGAACTTGGATGCGGTTGATATATAAAGCTTATTAAAATCCGTTTTAATATCTGACCATTATTCTCAGTATTATATATGTTGTCGATGAAGAATATTATAAAAGAAAAAAATTCAAAGCGTTTCATGTAAGTACAAAGATTACACTACAATTGGTTCAATTTATGAGATATATAAAGTTCAGAATTTTGCCTAGAATTTTTCAAAGTCCGGTATTTTCTTTCCTTCTGAGATATTGTCGAAATTCAAATTGTTTCTTACAATAGTATATATTTGCACGATTAACGTCGTTTACAGATTTTTATTATGCTGTAAATTAAGACGAGTAGTTTTTTTTTAATTTAGAAATTCCTCCAACTTTTTTGTATTTTCATTAAAACCAAAAATAGAAGCGGTATAAAAACAATTTTGAATCGAACTCCGATAGCACTATTTAGATATATCAAAGTAGAATGTGGATGAAATTTTGAAAATGCTATAATTTTTTTTTTCACTTTGAGGTACAAACTATAGTAAAAAGGCACAAACAAAGCACTATCGAATTGTATCTTTATAAAATTTTATTTTTAAGATCAGGTGCCACGTTGACATAGCTTCTACGTGTTCCTACTCATAAAACTCTATCGTTTTATTAAAAAAACAGTACCCAAATAATAAATATATAATGACATTTAGTACACGATTATATGTTTAACAATTTAATATATATAACAATAATTTCATCGACGTTTTGAACAAGAAATTGTTTATTTTCATAATTATGAGAGGTAAATAGCATTTACTATAAAACTGTACAGTAAGTCCAGATTTGAAACGTACCAGTATTGGCAAAGAACAAAGGAAATAACAAGGTTAACCATCTTTACATATTGGCGATTTGGTTGTTAGATTATGAATTAGTAACATTATCATATCGATAATTTTGCAACTCCGAATTTATCCACTAAATGGTCGCCGGGCAAAGATATTTCTATCATTTCACATCGGATCTCCACGATATAATACGTTAAGCATAAAACATAGAAAAGTCATCAAGAAATTTTCCACTACGTCTATTTATAAAGAAATCAAGTTCAAGTTTATTTTAATTTATTAGGTAGGTATATAGGAAGATGTCTTATCTCCAAACAGATACCTTGCTTTCTTTCATTTTAATATTCTTAGAAGAATAGTATTGTACTAAATACTGTAAAGCTATTAAGATAAATTTGAATACACATTTTGAATAGACAAACATATTGATGGCAATTACTAAATCATGTATATTGTACTCAAAATAAAATTTACTATAGAACTAATAAAAAATGTTGACATTTCTATAAATATTACAGGCGATATATTTGTTATTAAAAAGAAAGTAGTAAGAACTATTACATATTTTTGTACAGTGGTAGCAGCGTTGTGATTCAAGCTAGCATAGAATAGAGTTTATATTTCTTTATCTCACGAATACAACTGTTTATTTGTATTTGAATGTCAAATTTATAAAGTACAACACGGTAAAATTATATGAGAATATTTCAGGTCGGTAGCTTCAAGATCATAGCTCTTTGCAACACTTTTAGTATATTTATGTACAGACAGGGAATGCTTATGTTGGCGGGTGAATTGATCCATGCTATAGTTTTACGTGTCTTCTTCTCGTCCATTTTTCACAAAATTTCTTATTAGCAATTCCTTTTTCAGATCATCTGAACCACATTTTAAGATATGGTTAGAATATCACAGTATTAGAGTCTCCACTTGCAATTCCTCATGATCGAAACGGTGAAGGGAAAGCCATCTATAGAATTTAAATAATTCGGTGTCATCACCACATCTCAAAGATTTCCATTCTCTGTTTACCTGAAAATTGTGCTTAGTTTCAATTACCGTGTCTAAGTAGCTGATTCTCAGTAGTAGAGTGTTCGGACATCGTGGCGATTAAAATAGGTGCGAATCCTGCAACGAGTCTGCAACCACCTAAGTAGCAAATCTGCAACACGTATTTGGGCTTAATGTGTCTGTAGAATGTTATCATCTTACATTATATAATAAATTTTCATCAAGTGAGATTATCCTTAGATGCTAAATCCTTTTAATTATATAAATAATAAAAAAAAACGTAAAACTATTTCCCTCCTATTTATTAGTATCTTATATACTTATAATAAACCATTTGTAAACCAGATCATGATTTGTGACTAGAAATTTATAATTTATAATCATTAGTAATAATTCACCCGCTTTGTTTATTAAGTTCACGATGATTGATAATTAGGATCCGCCTAATTTTACTGTTTTAATCAAATTTGTGTCGGTGCTAATATTTCGTTCTACCTTTGCACTATTAACCTAAACTGAGACGAAAAGTGGGTTACCGAAACTTGTTATAACGGAATGAATTTTGCTAATGCACACGAATAGGAACCTGTCCGCCACACCTGTTAGCAGATGGTATGTAGTTCGAATAAATATAAATTAAAACATGTTTTATTGAGTCCCGCGTCTCGTAGTTCATTCTCGATTTCCATGTGAAGTAAGAAATTGCTCTAATTAAAGTGTGTGTGGATTCTTAATATTTATCAATTGCATTTAATTGATTCTACGTTGTAATTAAATGTCTATATACGGCTTTCTATCAAATATTTAGCTAATATACTTACAATCATTAAAATATAAAGTGATGAAGATGGAAATGACTTTGATATGAAAACAGTTTCTATGCCCTTATGTTGATGTTTGAATACTTAACATTTATTTTTACGATTATACAAGGGTTTTGACCATTTAGTAACTTATTACAATTATTGGCATTGCTACAATTTAGGAAAGTGATATATTAAAACAAACTCCCGTGTAATCAACATGTTAAAGGTCTCCACTAGCGATACTCGACCTGCGGCCCACCGGGTCTTTGTAGTTGATCCACTCGATTATACTTTATTTTCAATTATTTTAAATTTCGTGCCCATTAGAAAATCTATGAGCACGCTGAATAAATTAAATGGATTCCAGATACCCCGAACGTAATCCATTCCTTATGATATAAGTGTTATACCGAGCTTGTTTTTAGGGACAACCATTTTTCACTACATTAATAATACGTGGTTAATTTGAAATTACGTTTTTTTATTTAAAATCTAATATTTGTAGTTTGCGTCCCGCAACACCATGAGTGAAACTTGTTTATGGCCCCTTTAAAAAAAGGTTGAATACGACTGGTCTACACCATTGTAAGATAGATTGTATAATGTACATGCAAAACAACAGAAAACGTAAGGTTCGTTGGGGTAATTCCGGACACATTTTTAAGTAGTTGAGAGGGTCTATAAAAAAAAAATGTTCTCGGCATCTGTTTACCACACACTAATAGAGTATGATGCCCATTGTTAACATATAAAAGTAGTTTAGCTCTGAATTTCGTTTTTTTAGTAAACTCAATAGTTACTTTTATCTTTTCGTTTACGTATTTTTGTACAATACAGATAGTAATATTTATATATTACGATTTAAAAAAAATGTAGCACTTATTATGGTCGACATTCGACCATTGGACGGTCATTAGTTAGTAAGAATCCTACAAAACGTGCCAAAAACAGACAAAATATACTTCTACAAAGTTTTTGCGGTGAAATCCACTGTGTCTAACTAGTACAGCGAGCAATAAAGACGAAGAAGATATATAATTTATGTACAAAATAAAACTATTCTTGGACGTAATGTATATCTCATGAATATTTATTATCTGAATATATTGTAAATCGTAAAAACAGTCCAGAAATAGTTTCTTCTGACCTCCGTAAACACATTCCTACATCTATGTATATAATAAAAATGAAGTATCTGTGTGTATGTAATGTCAAAACAATAGCTTTTTACTGACCGGGTACGAAAGTATATTGGCTACTTTACACTAAAAAAAAAGACAATTTTAAAAATGTTTGTTTGTCTGTTTGGTTCGAGTAATCTCCGAAACGGTTTGACCGATTTTGATGGTATTTTTACTGACAGATAGCGGTAGCTATAGGGAGTAATTCAGGTTACATTCAATATAAACTACCTATTAATTGCGACTTTGTCCAACGTGAATTTTCCAAAACGTTTGGACCAATTGTGACGGAACTTTCACTGGCAGATAGCTGAATTTATAAGGTTAAGGTTGTTTTATTTTAGACTAGGTGTACCAGCAGCTCCGCACGCGTTTTTTAAAATTGTATTAAAGAAATATAAAACTGTGAGACCATGAACAGTTATAGAAATGCTCTTTAAAAACAATTGTAAGTATGACACACAGTCCACCTACAGTGAAATGTATCGTATACATTAGATATATAAATCCTAACAGTGTGTCAAATGAGGTTTATCATCAGCAACATATTTGGAACCTTAACCCTCCATATAGCTTCCTCAGTGCTCACTTACACAGTATAAAGAACTAATGAAACAATGACTTAAAGATGTTATTAGAATATATAATAGGCCCATATTGTCATTAATTAATACGTTTATGAACTTATATATTATTACAAAAATCCCTTATATCTTCAAAATTACTATTAATAATTTAAATGTTGATTAAAAACAATGAATGAGCTGACGTCTTGAAATCTTGCATTAAAATAATTCAAGATATAAAACTTTATATATGTCTAAGCAGTTTTTAATATTCGACAATTAAAATGGTGCTCATTGACTTGGATACAATATTCTTATATGTTACTATGATTGCTGAGTATGTACACGAAAGCGCGGTAAGTAAATCAAAATGACCGAAAAGACAATATAATTCAAATTACATACATAGATACAGACATATGAATTTCAATTATATTTATTCTTGGAGTCCAGTACAACGCACATCTTATGCACATGTTTCCAATGAACAACATACTTTTGCTAAATTTCATGCAGTCGAAGTCGCGGGTAACAGCAAGTCTAAAAAAAAATAACTTAGATTACTTCCTATAAGGCCAGTTACCTGCCAGTGAAAGTCCCGTGATTATTGGTCAAACCATTTTAGACATAGCATTGCGGGCGAAGCCATGGTTAACAGCTAGTCTAAATTAAAATAGATTAAATGACTTTTTATAATGTCTGCTGTCTGCCAGTGAAAGTCCCGTAAAAAACGATCGAACCATTTTGGAGATAGTACTGCGGGCGAAGCCACGGTTAACAGCTAGTATAAACTAAAATTGCTGGAATTACTTTTTATAAGGTCAGCTATCTGCCAGTGAAAGTTTTGTGAAGATCAGTCCAACCATTTTGGAGATAACGTTGCAGGTGAAGCCACGGTTAACAGCTAGTATAAATGAAAATTGCTTAAATTATTTTTTATAAGGTCATATATCTGCCATTCCCGTGTCCCGTGTTCCGTGTCCGTGCAAGTCCCGTGGAAATCGGTCCAACCGTTTTGAAGATAGCATTGCGGACGAAGCCGCAGTTAACAGCTTGTCTAATTTAAAGTAGCCTAAGTAACCCGCTGTAATTTTTTCTATCTGCCAGTGCAATTCCCTTCAAAATCGGTCCAGCCGTTTCGGAGATTACCCGGAACAAACAGACAGACAGACAGACCGACAAAAATTTTAAAAATTGCATTTTTGTTATCAGAAGCGTGTATACTTTCATACCCAATCAGTCAAAAATTTTTATTTTGTTATTACATACAGACACTTCATTTTTATTATATGTATAGAAGACTAACTATTATTTAAGACATATTGACAGATAATGCATAGCTTGAGTTTGACATTAGAGGTTTTTTACATAGTGTAGGTTACTACTAAGGTAGTTATTTATTGGGTTAAAGTTCCAAATCTGTATTTAGTGACAAATCCCATCCACCACCCTGTTAGCATTTATATGTCCGATATATACAAATCAACGTTTGTTTGTTCACACTTTATGAGGTGACTTGCCGTTCTTATAGCCACAGACGGTTATTAGCTTATTGTTTACACTCGTACGAAGATTATGGGCATGGTACAATTAAGTTAAAGTAGAGACACGCGTGTCGACAAATTTATGTGGAAGAGCATTTTTGTTATTATACACCTTGTTAATTTCTTTAATTAGAATCTATAAAGCGCGTGTGGAGTTCCAGACATCAGCTAGTATAATCTATTTTTATGACAATTTAGTAAGTATCTTTATTATGATTTGAATATAAAAAGAGAATGCCTACTCTTACAGTATACAGGATAATGTATAGCGGACAATTTTTTGTAAGTGTAGCCTAAAGGAAGTCTAAGTATTTAAACTATTTTTGTTGACATACATTCTACGGTGTCATACAATCGAA
This sequence comes from Antheraea yamamai, assembly GCA_036509395.1. Classification (NCBI taxonomy): domain Eukaryota; kingdom Metazoa; phylum Arthropoda; class Insecta; order Lepidoptera; family Saturniidae; genus Antheraea; species Antheraea yamamai. The sequence continues at coordinate 15,429,951 of AP028429.1, forward strand.
ATATCCATAGAAGTGGCACTAAAGAGATTTTATCGAAATCTATCTTTTTACTATTTTTACTATCTACCATTATAATCTATTAACAAAATACATGCATTGTAGTAATACTGTCGATTAGCCTACACAAGTTTATAAGCATTTATTATTTTCAAGAATATCAAGGTTCCTTTGCATCCATCTTGATCTAAGCAGTTAGTTTAGGTTTAGCTTTAGGTTTTCGGGATCGTTACACAATCGTCTTTCATTATTAAATGCTGCACATTCCACTAATCATCATCATATATATTAATACGTGAAGCCAAAACATTGTATCCCTTTTTAAAAGACTTGCATGAACGGATGAACGTGAAATTTGGCATAGTTAAAGTTTATATGGAGGAGAAGTGCAGAAAGCTATTTATTTTATATAAAATGCATTAGAAGTACATTAAATTAATTAAAATATGCATTACTCCCACTACTGCTTCAATTTTACACAACATATACACACATGTAAATAAAAAAGACATTTTGATATCCGTCAATAATGGACTTCAAAAAAGTAGTAATAATATTCGTCCAATAGGACAGGCGAAGGAATTAATCCATACTGCCAAACTTCAAAAAAGGTTGCGAAGGAGGTTGCTATGCTTGACTGTATGTATTTTTTTACTCTTACGTTCCAATTACCCTTTTATATTCTACATTCAACAATGATATTATAACATATCTTATAAATTAACACGTGAAGCCAAAACTTTGCACCCCTTTTTAAGCAAATTGCGCGAACGGATGAACTTGAAATTTGGCATAGTTAAAGTTTATATGGCAGAGAAGTGCACTAAGCTATTTTTTTATATAAAATGCATTACAATCATATTAAATTAATTAAAATATACATTACTCACACTACTGCTTGAATTTTACACAACATATATGTAAATGAAAAAGACGTTTCGAACATCCTTCAACCTTCTTACGTTCCAATTACCTTTTAAATATTTTTAACATGACTGACGTTGCATGCCTTACAATATGCCCTTTGGAATCAACTGGTCAAATTATAGGTTAATTTTAGAATAATATAATATGTAAATTCATAATATACATTAATATTAATTGATAAATAATTTATCTTTACTAAATTGATGGAACTACTGAAATAATTATTATTCTCTTTGGTTTTATTGAATGTCAAAATTTTTATGTGACATACTGCTTTCACTTCATGTCACTTTGCTTCATGTTGCCATAAGAGTAAAGCAATATTTCCAAAGTCAATGTCAATATTTTAATGTTTAGTATTTCTTTATGGTGTACTCAAATGATGATTCAATAAAAAATGAGCGAAAAATACTTTGTACAATGAAAATAAGAAAATTTGTTTGGTCATGAAAGTAATCCATGACTTATATCTCCGCGGTTACAATGATGCAGTTCAACTTGATGTAGCAATTATATTTAGTACAGTTGATGATGAATTATGAACAAAAATGAATTCATTTTCAAAAGTTAATGGTAGTATTATAAACATCTTTGTTTTAGATTCATAATTTGATTCTATTGTGTATCCATTACTTTTCCAAATGATGATACTGGGCATATCACTATTCCTTATAATGTATAGACTATATTTAATTCAATATCACCCAGAAATACCATGCGCCCATGGTGTCGTGTAAAATTAATTGAAAATTGTGTCATGAGGGGGTCCGATAATTTTTTTTTATTTTCGTAAAGTTATGTTTACTTATTATTTAAGAGCCTTACCACCTTATGTAACCGCCTGTTTTTTGTTTCAAATTTATAATTAATTTCAATCTTCATTTAGACATCGATTTTTTTTATGTTTATGTAATTGAAAAAAAGTGGCAAATAACTGAGTAGGCGTGATGAAAGCCTTTGATTATAGAGGTTATAATACCCTTTGATAAAAGAACCCTAACAAAGTTCAAACTTTAAAAATTCAATGAACTATGGTCGAATGTCGACCACTGGGCGCCCACTAGTAGATGTAAAACTGTCAAGAGTTGTCCACGCTTGCATTTATTTTTATCAGTTTTACTGGTTCGATGTTCTTACAATTTGTTTATATACATTGCATGCAAAGTTTGTTTTACTATTTCACTTTCCTCTATGATAACAGCAATGTAAATAATTCTTGTCTTTGCATCTCTCTACATTCCTCATTGTCTGAATTTCCTATATATCAAATCATTAATCATAGTAAAAAGTTAAATGGTTTTAGCTTTAACTATAATGGTGTTAAAATATATGCAATAAGGCCACTCTTAAAATTTATTTAAGGACTACCTACAAGCGCCGGGTTCGTACGGGTGCCAACGAAGAAAATGATACCAAATCTTCCCTTTATAGCACGACAATGTAATTAATAAACTGGCTATTGAACTACTGAACGTTAATCTGTCGATTCCTACAATATTTATGTTAGTTTTACTACAGTTTTTAGTATAACTGACTCATTCAAAATTATATGGAGAATTTGTATTCAGTTCACTTTTATGTGCGATTTTTCAAACATTCTCTTCCATATAAAGCTCGTCTTGAAAATTATGAACACAAATAAAAAGCGAATTATCTATTCTAACGTGATGTGTTTACGTACATTCAGCAATTATTGTTTTATGTATATAGATTTACCTCATTCAGTATTTTGGTGCAGTCATCCTTAAACAGGAAAAACATAGTTAACTTTAACGATCTATATCTATCTACTTCCTATAATCCGATTTGGGTAGCAAATAAAACGATGTCAATAAAAATATTTATTGTTCTAAGCGTAATGAGTCACCGGTTGATAATGGTATGCTGGTAGCGTCCTAACGGCCATTAACAAATGTCCCCATACAATATGATAACAATTCCCTTTTGTTAGTTCGACTTTGCGACTCGAATAATTGATACGTTGTAAGAGTTTGTCGTGATTTCGAAGAATATGGTTAACTTGGTAGTGAGGTTTTTAATTATTTTAGTGATAGTTCACACGGTCGCAGCGAAGATTGTGAATAAAAGAAAATGCCCCGAAGTGAGAGCAGCTCCGTATTTTGATTTGCCACAGGTAAATTATAATCCTATCACTTAGTAATGAAGTCAAGCAATAGTCCAAAAAATATATAAGCGAATAATATGTAGCTATATTTTTCCGTAAGTATTTTTGTACTAGACATGTAGTCTTTCCAACGAAAGACACGGATTTAAATACTGTACCCGTTACAACATTAAATACACATTTGTGTAAAAAATAGCTCTTTATTTTTAACAATTAGTACTACAATTGCTTTAAAAAAATAAGTGTTCCGTCCATAGTTGTCTAATGCACTAACCTCTTTAGAATGTGATGGAAAAAATAAACATAACACCACAGCGATATTTTGAATATTACTCCGACCTTATACTGGTCGAGTGGTTTGAACCTCAGTATGTACTGACGGATGTTTCTTAATTCACGTATAATTATTATTCATTTCAATTTATTAGCCTATCGACTAACGGTGAACAAAAAATGAAAAAACCTGTACCTGATAAATGTTCTTGTATTAACACTGTATGTGAGAAAATATAGAACTGTACATTTCTCAGGGTTTGAAATCTCCAATACGCCGTGCACTGGCGTGGTGATTCAGGAAGACATCTTTGTACCCTGGAGTCAGTCTCTTATACGCTGTTGTGATTATGTCGGATATTGAGACATGTCTAGTGTATAGCTCTCTTTACGTTGATTACGGTCAGTTAGTGTACATTCAGGTGCTGCAAGGTCTATAGGTCGACATGATGGCGACTGACGAAGGATTGTAGAACTCTCTATGGTCGCTATCGGTTTTAGAACTCAGTAGGTTTACCATCAGGTAGTAGGTATAGTCCTTATGTTGTACCACCAAGCAAAAATGTTATAGGTGACAAAATAAAGGTAGCGTATAGATTAAGAAGTTATTCACGTCTTGAAAATAGTATATTATAATGTATAAGTTTGTAATTATTATAATGTATAATTTATAAAGTATTTGAACAATAAACTATTCTATAAATATATGTCTGTGTAGGCGGCGGACGCGCATACACGATAACAATTCTAATAAGTATCAAACATTCAAAACTTAATATGTTAATTTTATTTCGCTTATCATTATCATTACACTGTGTAAAACAAAGTCCCCTACCGCGTCTGTCTGTCTGTCTGTTCGCGATAAACTCAAAAACTACTGAACGGATTTTCAAGCGATTTTCACCAGTGGATAAAGTGATTCATGAGGAACGTTTTTGTATATAATTTGTCAAGGATTTTTTTTATAATCAGGGCGGGACAGCGTCTGCCGGGCCCGGTAGTTAATTATAAACAGACCGTTGTTAATAGAATCTTGCAGAACATCAAGGGTTATGGGGTTGAGTCCCCGTTAGAATAATGTCGCTTCGTAATCAGAATTCCAATAATTATTATTTAAGTAGTTTATGCTTACAACTTCCTTCGTGTTAAAGTATATTTGATCGATCCCTCGGGTACAGTACTTTCTTCTAGTTTAAAGAAAATAATCTTCTTATTTTTATTCCTGCAAATGTGTATGCAAAATGTCATGATGATCGAATGAGTAGATCTTGAAAGAGTAAGAAATAAAGAAGCTCACGTTTGCATATAATGTTAGTAAGGATTAGTAAATATATAGGTAATATAAAGCGTATAAAAACCTTTATATTTTAAAAAGATAAGGGTATATGAGACAATATTAGCAGATATCGGCATCTCACTGTTGTAAAACAATGCCAAAACCTAAAATTACCAGAATATTAACAAAACCCATAATATAATAACCCATAAGAGTAAGGCATATCGAGAATTACAAGTACGTTAAGCAACATATACACCACTAGCCGACCCATGCCCACTTCGTTGGGCGGTAATAGGCATTATCAAATCACAACTTTTCTCTAGAACTCAATCATATATATCTCATAATTAAGGCAGCGTTCGTAAGAAACGTTTTCGTTCGACCTTTTTGCTCCGACTCCCCAGATATTACCCCCTACAACCTCACAAACTTTACCTCTTTATAATATTAGTATAGATTATAGATAATATAATTAGTTAATAGCTTCTGCCCGCGACTTCGCACACGTGGAATAGTTATTTTGGGCTAAGACGCAGCGGAATCTCTCAAAAGGAAAAAATACCCCGATTTTGAAACATTTTTCATCTGTGCTCCGCTCCTATTGGCTTTAGCGTGATGATATATAGCCTATAACCATTCTCGATGAATGATCTATATAACACAGAAAGAATTATTCAAATCGGACCAGTAGTTCCTGAGATTACCCCTTACAACGCCACAACGTCACAACGTCACAAACTTACAGACTCACAGCGTCACAAACTTTACTTCTTTATAATATTAGTATAGAAGAAACTCCATATGGCTTAACCATATCACTATTAATTCGAAATAAGTCAATATTTATTATATGTAATTTGAATCGAGACCCGCGAGTATCTGAATTTTGCGTTCAATTAACTGAACCACAACTTTCAATATACATATCTTAACTGCCACCGACTTCGCACGCATAAGTTTCAATACGAAAAATAATAAGAATAAAGCATAAACTATGTCACTATAAAGTAGCTGAAAGAATTTTCAGAACTAGACCAATATTTTCAGAAGTGATCTCAAATAAACTAAAACATTACCTATTTAAAATACCGAATATTAGGTATTAAAATCGATTTCACTATATATATTGTACCTTTATAGTATATAAGTACTTTTATAACGATTAGTTTTAACTTGAAACATATAAAACGTGTCCAAATACAAATTCCTGCTTATTATGCCCTGTTTTTTCAGCTGTAAAGTCCTCGCCAATATTTTTAGGCGGTCTGAATATAAATATAAGTGCGAGCTTAAGCGTAATATAGTCAAGAGTTTAACACAAAATAAAGCTAAAATTTTATTATAGGAAACTAAATTTGGCATTTATTAATCTTTAAGTTGTCTTGATGTCATCACTACATAGTATAAAACAAAGTCGCTTTCTCTGTCCCTATATCCCTATGTATGCTTAAATCTTTAAAACTACGCAACGGATTTTGATGCGGTTTTTTTCATAGATAGAGTGATTGAAGAGGAAGTTTTATATCTATAATAACATCCATTAAATAGTGGAGAAATACTGTTATTTTTGAGGTTTCTAATGTGATGTAAATAATTAGGTACATTTTTTCCGCTTACATTGCAACAAACGCAGGCGGGCCACGGGCAGTAATGGATAAATCAAAAGTACTGGATCGATTTTAATCATTTTTTCAGTGAATGACATAGGCTATATATTTTATACCCGTGCGAAGCCGGAGCGGACCGCTAATAATATATATACTTAAATTAGTCTTCTGCGCAAAACTATACTCAAAGTTGCCAAAAAGTATGTCGAGGACTGTACCTACTCGCATTCACGTACAGATATCATAATATGGTTAATTTAAATTCGAAATAAACACAATGAGATTTTTAAATTTCTTTCAAACGTTGAGGCGTGTTTGCAAATTTCGATGCATATTAAAAAAAAACGGGCCTTAAATGAATCACCAAATAAGGGCATCCCATAAACATTTACTTATCTTATCTCCAGAAATAACTTAGATTCATATGGTCAATTCATGAACAAAAAGACTTATATTCGAACTGATGGTTAATTTTTTTATGGGGACTATATGAAGTTGAGCTTTTTCCAATTAAATATTAGATGTCTCAGTATTATTGTACATATTTATAACTTACTAGCTGTTACCCGCGGCTCCGCACGCGTATTATTAAAATGTATTAAAGAGATGTAAAATTATGAGTAGGTGTGTACATTACAGAAATGCTTTTTCCAAAAAAATTGTTTACGTACGACACGCACGCCATTGTCTGTAGCATGTAACGTGTACATTAGATATGTGAATAATAACAGTGTATCGAATGGGATGGGATCTATCATCAGCAACATACCTGGAACCTTAACCTACAATATATGACCCATCATTAGTGCTTACTTAGACTATATAAGAAAGTAATTAAAATTTTAAGCTATACATTATCGAAAAATATGTATTAAATCTTTTATTATATAGATATAGTATGCCCATATTTTCGATATAATTAAGCTTTTCTTATACGTTGCTATAATCACTGAGTTGTGTAGACGCAAGCGTGGTAAATAAAACAAATGGTCGCCAAATTGTTCAAAAAGATAATATAATTTAAATTACATACAAACATATGACTTTCAATTATGTATATTTATTCTTGAAGTCCAGTAAAGCGCACGTCTCACGCGCTTGTTAACAATAAACAACGTATTTAAAATTTCACCACGAATCACGGAAACAGTTCAACAAAAAAAAATATGTCACCCGCATAATTTCGACATCTACCAGTAAAATTTCCGTAAAAAGTCCAGCCGTTTCGGACAAACCAGAAAAAACAACAACAAAAAAAAATAAAAAACCACAAAAAAAATTTTTTTTTATTTGTAGCCAACCACCACCAAAAAGTGACTAATTTTACATACACAACTTTATTTTTATAAACGTAATAGAAAACAAATAAAAAATTGGAAACAAAACAAACGAGAAAAACATTTTAAAGCAACTCAAAAAAACATTAAAAATGTTTGCGATAGAAAATTACCATGTTACCATGGCAACGTATATAATACTAACGCAAACACGCAGCTAAAAGGAAAAAACAGCTCGATTCTGAAACATTCTTCATTCGCGCTCCGTTCCTATTGGTCTTAGCGTGATGATATATAGATATTATATGATATATAACCTTCCTCATAAATAGCTATCAACACCGAAATCGAACAGGCCAACATTACCGTTCAACCAACAAACAAACAAACCTCAGCTTATATATTAGTACAGATGATAACGGTAAAATACTAGCTGTGATGTTTTCACCTGTAAAATAAATAACCGAAATCTTTTCATGGATCGGAAACAAATTTTCTCGAATACATATAAATCCGTCTCATTAAATATTAATTTTAATGAAATGATACCAAAAATTGTTATATATTTCATATCTTATATTGGGCCTGCGTTTTTCTTTTTATTATCAACACGTTCTATGAATTAAACTGCATTATTTCAGTTTTTTGTTAAACTACGCAAATATTTTACGAAACGGTTTTTACTATTATTTAGAGAATGTATTCCACAAGGTTTATATGTATAATGGATGTATATTGATAGAAAGTAGAGAAAAGTCTATGTATTGTAAACAAGTCGTAAAAATATTTCTCGGACACTTACATTGTTAACGCTGGTTGAACTTTATGAGAATCCACAATAATATATTACGGAATTGTATACCTTAAGAGGCCGACATAAAAATAATCTCTATCTTATATATATTATGTTACCCATAGTGGTAGCTATTTGTATTTTTATATATTGTTGAAAAAATATACGATACTAGCAAGCCAGGCGAACGTTGTCTTGCCTATATAATAAATAAACACCCTAAAAGTCAACCGCAACGCCACTTACCGGGTCCAATAAATACAATGGAACACACAAAAAAAACATCAAACTCGGTCCAACCGTTTGGAAGCCGTTCAGTCACATACACACTAGGGTGGAGTGAAAAAAACAAATTTTTTTTTTTCTTAGCCTGGGGGTCAAATTTGTAGCTTATAAAAAACAAAAATTTTTGAAAAAAAAAAAAAAAATTTTACTCAATATCTTGAGCCAGCCCACTCATTTTTAAAACTAATTACGAGTAAAAATATTTGGTTGCAAAAAAAAAATTTTAAGGCGTTCTAGAAACTTCAGAGTATCCTCTTTTATGCCAATTAAAAATCACAAGTTAAAAAAAAAATTCTGTGACTATTGTTTTAATTTAAAAAAAAAATCCCAAAAAGACCATTCCTCTTTAGGGCACTAAAAAAATTTGAGTTGAAATGATCATAATTGCCAGTTCTTAGATGTTTTAAGAGATTCAAAACAAAAAAAAATTTTTTTTTGCAACCAAATATTTTTACTCGTAATTAATTTTAAAAATGAGTGGGCTCCTCAAGATGTTGAGTAAATTTTTTTTTTTTTTTCAAAAATTTTTGTTTTTTATAAGCTACAAATTTGACCCCCAGGCTAAAAAAAAAAATTTTTTTTTTCACTCCACCCTAATACACACGGACAGAAGAATTATATATAAAAAGATTTGCAAAGCTGTTTGGACAAATACAGTGCTAATCTTTATCCAATTCAAAATATTAATTACATTCGGCATTTACTAAAGATTATAGTTGCTCCTTATAATTAGTTAAACAAATATCTCAGAAGATGTCGCAGAATTAATATTACGTACATAAAAAAGATTGTATGACAAAAGTTATGAAGTTTTTAACTTGGGTATAAGTAAATGTCAAAAAATGGATCTGATATTACTCGCAACCAAATTTCTTAGAAATATTACTTATTTTGCTAATATTAATAAGTATAGGTACTGTACTGTGTAGGTACACGTGGGAAGCCAAAACTAGTTTCTTGTCATTAGTAACTTCTTGGAAAAAAGACTTTACATGATCGTAATCATTTCATTACATAGTATAAAACAAAGTCCCCTACCGCGTCTGTCTGTCTGTCTGTTCGCGATAAATTCAAAAACTACTGAACGGATCTTCATGCGGTTTTCACCAGTGGATAAAGTGATTCATGAGGAACGTTTTAGTATATAATTTGGCAGAGATTTTTTTTTTTTGCATTTTTGCATATTGAAATTTGGCATACTTTTATTATCAGGGTGGGACAACGTCTGCCGGGCTCGCTAGTTAATATTATAAATGCGAATAAGGGTCTCTTAGCATTCCACACCTTAATTACCGATCGTCATGAAAGTATGCATACACGCTCTCAGGGACAAAAAAGGAACATGGTAATTTTCTCTCAAAAATAATGTACTCTTCCTGAGGGATAAATCGAATCTATAATAATGCGAGCAAAGCCGAGAGCAAGAGCTAGTAATTACATATTTTCGTTGTGCGTTATATTATACGAATAATAAAATATATGACTGTTATAATTCTTCATAATAGACAGCGATATGATACGAATTCACTCAGCCACGTATCTCGATGTTTATAATTTCAATAAAATGTCCATTGTTTGATTTCACGATAAGAATTATACTTGAATCCATAACTTTAGTGGTCTACGGCCTTATAACCCTTGAAATAGTTATGCTTTAAAAACTCTTAGTGAATAAAGAATAAAGTTTCAATTACTATAACACTTGTAGACTATATATTTGTAAATGACACGAGGGAATCTTAAATTACGAAAGTCGTATGTTGCTCGGACGGCTAAGAATAATATTGAATTGCAATATTACTCCTTATTTATAAGGGATATTTTAAATCTAGAAGCAGTTGCCTTAGCCATACTGTTTCTGTTAACCTTAATTTTTACATTTCAATGTTTTGAGTTACAATTACGACAGAATTATACCGGGTTTCAATTATCGGTTAGCTCTTAATTATGATATTTTGATATTGCACTGTACTCAGTGAAACTGGCTTAGAATAACATCTTTACATATATTTTACCTAATATATATCAGTTAATTTAGGCAAGACGGTGTGGTTGCTATAAAGAACATTCTAGGCGTCTTATTAACCGTTCTGGTTTATCTTTCCATTTTAATGAATGACGATCCGGTGAAATGAAAAAATACTTACTACCTTTATTATTTGAGCTTTGTTAATAATTTATATGTTTTATGTAATATGAAGCTTAAATAAGTAAACAAAATAAATAATGTATAATGGAATATATTGCTAATGATCACTAGTAATGAGAAATTAAGATATCGTTGAAGTATTTATTAAAAAATTGCTAATATTATTATTTGTTATCTTAAGATATTTTATGCTTAGATACAGTCATCGATAATATTACAATATTTACATCTATAAGATACTCCTGATAAAAAAGATTTAGCAAAAATGCATATGGTATATATACTAGACACACTACCAGGCGTCAAAGTAGTAACAAATGATTCTATATAGCAATCTTTGTAGCAACTGCAACTTTTTTTTGTTTGTTTGGTACTTGCAACAAACATAAAAACCGACCGTCTTTATAAAAGTAATATAGAACAATCTAAATGTTACAAATATCTCAATTCCAAGGGTATATAAACTATCAAAATTGATTGCAGATGCTTGGTGATTGGTTCGTAGTGGAATATTACGCGAGTGCTGAAGAAGCTCTCTCGTACAGTTGTATGAGAGCAGTTTTTACTCAAGATGACCACGTTCCAGCTGTAGGTGAGCTAATTATGATAGGCCAATTATTGGCTGTCACTGCAAATATTACTCCTATTATTGCAGATATTAAATCCTACAGGCTACGATAACACTAAATATTATACTGATATAAGTAGCTGCGTCCGCGACATCGTATATAAATATAGGAATTATAATCATTATTTGTAAATATATATATATATACTAGCGGACCTGGCGGACTTTGTCCTGCCGTGGTAATAAAAAATGAAATCCCTAAAAGCCAACCGCAGCGCCACCTACCGGGTCCAATTGTGAATCTAAACCATTCTCGAATCTCCACGAACACACACATAAAATTTCATCAAAATCGGTCCAGTCGTTTAGGAGGAGTTCAGTCACATACACACGCACACAAGAAATATATATATTAAGACTAGCGGACCGGGCGGACGTTGTCCTGCCTTGATAATAAAAAAAATCCTAAAAGTCAACTGCAGCGCCACCTACCGAGTCCAATTGTCAATCTAAACCATTCTCGAATCTCCACGAACACACACAAAAAAATTCATCAAAATCGGTCCAGTCGTTTAGGAGGAGTTCAGTCACATACACACGCACACAAGAAATATATATATTAAGACTAGCGGACCGGGCGGACGTTGTCCTGCCTTGAAAACAAAAAAAATCCTAAAAGTCGATCGCAGCGCCACCTACCGGTTCCAATTGTGAATCTAAACCATTCTCGGATCCACTCGAACACGCACAAAAAATTTCATCAAAATCGGTCCAGTCGTTTAGGAGGAGTTCAGTCACATACACACGCACACAAGAAATATATATATTAAGATATATAATACTTAAAGTAGTTGTGGACACAAACAAAGAGCTTGTTTCCTTGACTGACACGGGTGAGAGCCAGGTAGAAATGTCCGTGTGTAAAGCAAGTGACACTAATGCCCAGAACACGCAACGTAGTAATGAAGCGCTATCTTTTGGATTTAATCCGAAATGTATTAAAGTGGGTACATTCGTAAAACTTTTTATTAAGTTGCGTCCAACTGTCGTCAAATTGGTTTTGGCGATTAGCGTATTCAAAGCAGAAGATAAATATTATTATTCGCGGACTTCTCTTCGGGTAAACCCACGCGTCGTAACTCCTGGCAAGAAATAGAAAAACTTAAAAAAAAAAACTTATTATCTATGTATAGGCCGCTATACTACGCGTCGCTAGTCTGACGCAAGCTGCACAAGTACACGGTCAGTCACGCTTACTAGCATGTCATGACGCGAAATTATAAATTTATCTCTTGCCAAAAAATACCTTTCAACCCCGCTTAAAGAAGTTTGCACTTCAAAAAATGTTTCATCGCCTAAGTGTAATACATTTTATTGAACTAGTTGATTTACATTAAGTTTTTTTTTAATAATTTCCAGATGGCACAGTGGAATGGACACCGGGAGTAACGATGAACTTTACTTATCGCTTCGCCGACGATCCCATTGGAGAGACCCTGCTCGGGAATATTACTTGGAAGGTGGATATAAATGAACCAGCCCATTGGACGCACGCTGAAAGTACCTGTAAGTTGTTACCATTTAAAAGTGCACAAACGGTCAGTCGCGACTTTTTGAGCCGAACTCGGGAAAAATTTGCTAATACAGAACTATTCACAGATTATGTTTTAGTAAGTAGGTATAAATAAACAATAACATTTATTTGATCCACAATTAGGCCAGAATAACCCTCTGATCACTTTCTTTTATCGTTTTTAACAGGCGTTACTTACACCTACATAGACGACAATCCTGTATCACATTTACAGCCTTTCAGAGTCTATCGATCGTAGTTTAATGATACTAAGGTGGATTACCAGGAGTAAAAGTTTGAGTACCCCTGATTTAAACAGCAGTTCAGAAGTATGTTTGATTGGTATCAGCGATGTTGGACGCTGCATAGAAAAACTTGTATCCGAATTCTAAAATGAATTTGAGCTTTTAACAAAATAACCCTATGAAATGATCATACATTTTCTAATGTTTGCCTAATTTGCAAATTTAAAGTCTAATCATTTGACGACTCTTTATTGGCTTAACTTGGCTATCTTTGGTCAAACTTTACAACAAAGCATAAAGTAACAAAAGCAAGCATATAATTACGAAAAAAATGTGGGTGTAGATAGATAGAAGAAGAAGAATAGAATACGATAGATATATAAGTAGGATTCACATTAAAGTTCATACACATTTATTCATGTTTATCATCATTACATACTATAAAACAAAGTCCCTACCGCGTCTGTCTCTCTGTCTGTTCGCGATAAACTCAAAAACTACTGAACGGATTTTCAAGCAGTTTTCACCAGTGGATAAAGTGTTTCATGAGGAACGTTTTGATATATAATTTGTCAAGGATTTTTTTCTAATCAGGGCGGGACAACGTCTGCCGGGCCCGCTAGTTCGTAATTATATTAAGAGTAATATTTAAATATGCACAAAATAGTCACTTGAAATATTACACTCGCTAGACTTTCATTCACTGTTCGAAAAGAACCCAATATCCACTTTAAAACATCTTCCAATACTTTTTACAACTACGTTAAAATAATAAATAAGCTATTATATTATTTGCCTTTATTTATTGTCGTGTATAATTATTATAATTGACAGATGATGGAATATATAATACTTATGTTCTGGACACTGAGTACAAGACGTGGGCACTTCTCCTACACTGTGCAGAGCAAAGAGAAGGAGCGAGATACCTGACAGCCTTCGTTCTATCTAGAAAGACGACCTTGCCTAAGAACGTGATGGCTTATTTACGGGATAAATTACCTAGGTATTTCAATGTATTAAAAATGTGTTTTTTATACCATTGGTGGCAAACGAACATGCAGGTTATCTAAGTGATCACCGCCGCCCATGGACAACTGCGACACGAGAATAATCACAGACACGTTGCCGGCCCTTAATAATACCAAATACGTACAATAAATGGTTCTTCACGAGCGAAGACACTTACATAATCACCATGCTAGCCTTATGACGTATTGATGAATTCAAATGTTGGGTTGTCCACATTGTCATCCAATAGAAGTCGGGTACATCTACCATTTCTTATGATATTGCTTGATATATGATATTCAGAATCACATGAAAAGGCACATGTCTTTTTTGGTTTTTGCCTTTGAGCTTTTGTTCTCAAATACATTTAATCTAAAAACTAATTAATTTCACCTCACCAATGCTAAATGACTTTAGCTAAAGACTTGCAATAGTCTCTAGTTTGTGTTTTACACGCCTCTTGTTCTTCCAGCGATAGCACAGTTCTATATGTATCCTACATACTACAACAATTGTGAAAAATTCGTTAATGCACGTCGAGATTCCGTGAATTATTCCACAAATCAAATCACTCGTCAACCGCAACTTAAATTACTAATTCTCTTTATTATTACATTAATTCTATTTTTTTTTATATAATTACAGGTACGATGTTGACATAAACTACGTGTTCCCGATACCGCACGACGATTGCACCGAGAAGCCTCCAAACCCGAACTACGGACCTATTCTTATAGAAGTCGATAGCAAAACTCCAAAGCGACCAAAAATCAGCTACGATATCGGAAATTAATATCCTAAATGTACTTATATTGAACTTTTATTAGATCAGAATATTTAGTATTTACAATTATAATTTAAAAAAATGTTTTATATCGTTTTATTTTTAACTGAATTCATATGCATTACTTCACTAGTATTCATTTTTTTAATATATTGTCGGCATAATGACTATATTTGTAGTAAATGCTATAATCAAATTGATAAAAATAAAATAACAGGGGAATGGCGTAGTGAGCGTAACACGCAAAATTACTAAATATATATCGGTAATTTTTTACAATTTTGCTTTTTGGGTCATATCTAAAAACAAATTGTCGCGATATCTTCATTTAGTGGCTATTATATTAAATTCATAATATTTAACTCTATATTTTGTAACGTTGGTGGTATTTTATTTATTGGTATTTTCGGTTATTGCGCATAAGTGAAGTGAATAGGAAATAATACCAAGGTACATGAATTCTGAGGTGCCACAAGAACTATCTGGGATGTTCTAACAACAGGACCACCATCTTTTTATAGCATTGAAATAACTACAAGGTTCTCGTATTATTAAAACTTACTCGACAATGACAACAAGTAAAATAAAATTACTACAGAAAAAAATTAGGAGAGATGATTGAAGGAAACATACAGCGTTTTTTAGGTATGGTTCACTTTTATCTCGAAAGTATTCAACCCATCGTGGGCACTGCAGTTCGCTGTTTTATACTTAAAGTTTCAGCAAGCCTTACTTTAGTTACTTACTTAGATACTTTATGGAAGATGCACGAACGTTGTTTCGCAATATCATTTAAAAGTTTTATATCTAAATATTTCATACCGAATAATAATGATATGTGAATGTATGACATATGAAATGGGTTACTCTTTATCTTGTTTTTGTGGCAAACGGACAGGTGGGTCACCTGATGTTAAGTGATCACCACCGTCCATAATCACTTACAATACCAGGGGAGTCGCAAGTGCGTTGCCAGCCTGTGTTGGGGGAGGGAGGAAAGGACGGGGAAAGGTAGAGAAGGAAGGGGAAGGGAGTTGGACCTCCGGCGCTCCCACTGACCGAACGAAACGCAACAATGCCAGCACTGTTACTTCACGTCGGTTTTCTGTGGCTCTACCACCTAAAAAGTCTAATCTAATTAGAATCTGATCTATAATCTAAGTAGAATGGGTTGATTTATTAATAAAATAATAAATAAAATTATTTACTTTTAGCAATATGGTTATCTCTAAAAAGTTTAAAGCTTTGTAAGGCGACCTCAATTAAAATAATCATGCGAGTAATAAGGTACGCTCAGTTAAAAATATTTATCAGTACAAGTTGGATAGAATTTAACGCGAAGTCATAGATCCGAGTAAACCACTGCTTTCATGCAGGTTCCAAGCTCCTTAATGCCACTTCTATGAAATAACTTTTGTGATGACTAGCATAGGCTACATTTAGACCGATTTTTTTTTGCTAAATGTGTATATTAGGGTGACCCAGAAAAAGCTACTTGTTTATTTCAAACGACAGTGAATTTTTTCAAAGGATGCTAAAACAGTAACTCCGATGCATAGATATTAATGTTTGGAGATTGCGAATTACTTAATTTCTCATATAATTAACACAGATTTTTTAAACGCTTTGAAATTCTTCAGGTCTTTAGGTCTGGCTTGGACCGTCGTTCTGAAATAACCAACTTACATTCTTATAGCAAATTAAATACCCTATAAGAAAGGTGTCTAATGATTTTTTGATAAAACCACTCCTGTAAATGTTATTTAAGGTTAAATTGCACATCTAATGAAATTAGAATTTTTCTTCTTTTATGGGGAAATTAGTACATTTTTTTCTTAATTCTTAAAAAAAATTTGATACATCTTTATATATAAACTAGATGTTACCCGCGGCTCCGCACGCGTTTTTTTAAAATGTATTAAATGAAATTATGAGTAGATGTTGTACATTATAGAGTGCTTTTTCAAAAAACATTTGTAAGTACGACACGCACGCCATCTACTGTAACATGTAACGTGTACATTAGAAATGTGAATAATAACAGTGTATCGAATGCAATGGGATTTATCATCAGCAATATGCGTGGAACTTTAACCTACAATATATCACCCTCGGTGCTCACTTAGACTATATACGAAAGTAATTAAAATTTTAAGCTATACATTATCGAACAATACGTGTTAAATCTTTTACTATATAGATCTAATATACCCGTATTGTCGATATAATTAAGTTAGTCTTATACGTTGCTATAATCACTGAGTTATGTAGACGCAAGCGCGGTAAATAAATCAAAATGGCCGCCAAATTGACCAAAAAGATAATATAATTTTAATTACATACAAACATATGACTTTCAATTATGTACTTGTTAATTATGTACTTGAAGTCCAGTAAAACACACGTCTCACTCGCTTCTTTTAAATAAATAATAAACAACATATTTTTAATAAATTTCACATGGACGAATGCACGGGTAACAGATCAACAAATAAAATAGAATATGTCAACTGCTATAATTTCGGATATCTGCCAGTAAAATTCCCGTTAACATAGGTCCAGCCGTTTTGGACATAACCAGGAACAAACAAACAAAATGTAATAATATAAAATACCAACAATATTAAAAAAATATTTTTTTGTTACTTGTAGTCAAATCCTTTCACCAAAAAGTTTTTATTTTAATTTCAGATACACACACTTTACTTTTATAATACGTAATAGATTACAAATAAAAAATTCATCAGTGCTCCGCTCCTATTGATCTTAGCGTAATGATATATAGCCTAAAGCCTTCCTCGGTAAATGAGCTATCTAAAATCGAAAGAAGAAGATTTTCAAATCGGTCCAGTAGTTCTGAGATTATTGCGTTCAACCAAACAAACAAACAAACAAACTCTTCAGCTTTATATATTAGTATATAGATTTCTTCTGTACGTGTGTATGTCACTGAACTCCTCCTAAGCGGCTGGACCGATTTTGATGAAATGTTGTGTGCGTGTTCCAGTGGATCCGAGATGGGTTTAGATTCACAGTTGGACTCGGTAGGTGGCGCTGTGGTTGAGTTTTAGATTTTTTTTATCATCAAGGCAGGACAACGTCCGCCCGGCCCGCTAGTATATATATATGTATATATATATATATATATATATATATATATATAATGATGAATTTCATAAATGTAATTTTTTTGTTGAGAAAATTTTACTGCAGAGAATTTAGCGAAAAAAGAAAATTCGATATTTCTGGTACAGTCTAGTGCATTTAAGCAAACCTCGAAATCGAAATTAAAATATTGCGTAATGATAACTTGTAACTTACTTAAAGTAACTTGTACAGCGTAATAAATATTGTGAATTCAACCATGAAACTTAAATATTCCTTCAAAGAACTGATAACACATGCACATTGTTCCATGACGTAATTAGTATTCACAAGAGTGTTTGTCCGTACACCGCACTCGATATACAAATAATTATATATACACTCGTGACATTCAAACTTAACCGTGTCTAACAAAAGTTATAATAACCGAGTAAAATTGTGACAGACGTAAACGTTTTGTTTCAGTTACATTTCATAGAAAAAATATAACAAGTGATTGGTACATATAGGTAAATTATGAATTGCGATTTATAATAATCTTAAAAAAACAACGATAAACATTTAAAGCCTATGTTTTTGTACATTTATCGTTAGGCTATTTTTTTCTAAAACCCCATAACAAGATGTCTCTGACTATGTCGGTACGATGAAATTGGAAGAGTACCCTTATATTAAACATGTAACTCAAAAATTAATAACTTTCAATCGTGAGTATATAGCTTTCTAGATTTTGCTCGTGGCGTCGCTTGCGTTAATATAAATTTGAGCCATCCCTAAGGAACAGTACTTTTTTTCTGAATATAAGGTACCTTATGTTTTTTTGTACCCTTGACTACGTATATATAAAATTTCATGATGATCGGTTGAGTAGTTAAGACGTTAAAGTATATAAATACAAATAAACAAACTAGCATTCACATTTATAATAAGGATTTTCAGTTTGAGTCAGCGATAGTTAAGTGATAGTGTACGAATAATGTGAGATTAGTACAATTAATCTTATGTTTCAATGAAGGAAACGGTCTAGACATAAACAAAATGTAGATATTAGTAAGCATCCTCACCTTTGATAATCTGAGTATCACCTATAAATATGTAACCTTTCATATACCACTGGTATTTTCCATATGAAATAAAAAATAATTTGTCATTAATTATTAATTTATATAGCTATTCGTTTTCATATGATAAACGAATTTAAAATGCGTACCTACACATAATTTATTCATTACATTATACATTCATCATTTTTTGTATTTGTTGGTTGAGAACCCAAACACGTCTTTCAAAGAAAGACTTGGTACTTCTAGCAGCCAGTAATTCACACATGTGAAATAACAGTGATCGAAAAATATAATTTCACTGGTATAGAATTATTTTCATACTGCTATTCATAATAATATTCATGCGTATTCATTAATTACCCATCGAGATTTTCCAGTAGCTGCATTAGATCCAATTCTATATCCAAGTTAAGCATGTCACCATCTTCTCAACCATATCGAGATTTGATATCAGGTTTGATTGTACACATTTATTTGTGGCTTGTGAAATAATAGGTTGTATTCATATTCTCAGCCTATTAGTTTACTGTTAGGCAAAAGCCTCTCATAATTATGCACAATCCTCGGCCAATTTCACGACTTATTGAAATAGAAGATTAATCCACAACGGTATTTTCGAATAATAATCAAAAAACTTATGCCCAATCCTCACTGGACAAAAGCATAAACTAATAATTCTTTCTTGTTACATTTTTATGGGTAAGCTCAAACCGTTTTTAATGTTATAAATGAGCAATCAAACATTCAATTTGCTTTTTGTTATATAGCAGTTTATAGTTTTAAGCCAATTAACTTAATACTTCTTAGGGATAAGTTGGAATACTCGTCTATCATTACGTGATGCGAACAATATCCTGTAAATTTAAAAACAAATAAATATTGACGTTCTCATTGTCAAACCTTGCACGGATATAAAGGGACCTTGACGTAGCCATTGTAAACTGATGAAAGACGAAACAATGTTACGCAAAAGCCCGTATTATATGTACATACAGAACACTGTCTGAACGTTTTTTCATGATACCATCAGAAACATGGGAGAAGCGCGAGCGTGTGCATATATTTTTGTGACTCTATTGTCGTTCCAAGTCATCGTTGCCAAGGTTTGCTTTTCAATTAATTTATTTCATTATTAAATAACAAATGATAATTTTAAATCAGGAAAATTAACATTTTGAACAAATGCTAAGTAGTAATCAATTTGATAATGTTCAATAGACCCTCCATTTATTTTATGTATTAGGGTGTGTATCATAGCATTCTAGCAGAACCGATATCGGACTCTGGCAAAAAGGTGTGTAGTATATTTAGGTTTAGTAGTTAGTCTATTTGTATTTTTAGATTTAAGAGTTTTAGTTGTATATAGATAGATATAAGTTACGATGGGACTGACATGTTGACATGTCAATGATAAATATCCCTAAAGAAAATAATGAGAAAAAAAATTTCAATGAAAAATTATAATAACCAGTAATAATATTAATTTTTTTTAATATTAACAACATTTGTTTACAATAAAAAATGCGAAAATCGTTGGAGGTATATTAATAACACAATGGAAAATATATTAAAATTATTAAAAATTAAAATATATAAAATTACAATTATGTAATTTAATGATAATTAGGGTTATATTTCTCATAACCTGGCTTAATATTACTATAGCCTAAAATTGTTGAAGCTCAAATGAGCAAATAATGTATAAAGTAATTATAAAACAGCATAAATAAAAAAGAAATATACAATCTATACTAATATATAAAGCTGAAGAGTTTGTTTGTTTGGTTGAACGCTATGATCTCAGGAACTAGCAGTCCGATTTGAGAAAACCCTTCGGTTTTAGATAGCTCATTTATCGAGAAAGGCTTTAGGCTATATATCATCACGCAAAGATCAATAGGAGCGGAGCACCAATGAAGAATGTTTCAAAATTGGGCACTTTTTTCCTTTTCTGAGATATCGTTAGCGTTAATATTATATACGTTGCCATGGTAACGTGGTAAGTTTCTATCGCAAACATTTTCAAAATTTATTTTGTTTTCCTATTCAAAATTTGTTATCTATTACGTATTACAAAAATAAAGTTTGCGTATGTACAATTAAAATAACAACTTTTTGATGAATGGATATGGCTACAAATGACCAAAAATTTTTTTTTTATATTTTGTCTATATTTTTATATTATTATATTTTGTCTGTTTATTTGTTTGTTCCGGGTAATCTCCAAAACGGCTGGACCTATTTTAACGGGAATTTTACTGGAAGATAGCCGAAATTATAGCGGTTGACATATTGTACTTTATTTGTTCGCGGCTTCGTCCGCATTGCTATTTCCAAAATGGTTGGACCGATTTTCACGGGGTGTTCACTGGTAGATAGCAGACCTCATAAAAAGTAATTTAGGTTTTTTTTATTAGCCTTCGGCCGCAGTGCAACATACGTAATGCTTGAACTGATTTTCACGGGGCTTTCACTGGCAGATAACTCACCTTATAAGAAGTAACTTAGACACTGCATTCCGTCTAGGGGGGGAACAAGTAAATCCATTTTGCTACCCCTAGAAAAGGCTAAAGAGCCATACTGAAAGTGATGTTTTTCCGACCATATAGGTACCCCACAGAGAATCTTTACCAAGAATGTCAGGTTTTAACCGTTAGACAGCTTTTTATCCTACAAATTATCCTCCGTCAACATGTAGGAACGCCAAGCTTACAATTCTCTGATAAGAGAAAAAGGGTCAAGGACATAATAAAAGTACCTAAACATAACACTTGGTTTGTTTGTCGTTTTGAAGGCTTCCTGGGAGGATTGCTCTATAATAAAGCAAATAATATACTACAGATTAATCAATACAACAGACATACTATTAAAAAACTCATTTTCTAATGGTTACATTCACAAAATTACACAAATACAGAAAAATTATTATTACCACAATTTAAATTATAATTATAAATTCGGTAATTCAAATCATACACTTTTATTTAATAAACAATTCACTCATTACTATCATAAAACACTCATGTCTCACTCGGAATACCGTGTTACACAATAATCTCACATATTTAGTTAATTCAAATTAAGTTTTTATTTATTACATATGTTTAAGTCACTGTTTGTTTTAGTTCTCATTATATGAAATTGTGATATCTGCGATACGGTTTGTAACCAGTGCAGATACCAATATTACTGTTAATTATGTATATATTGACTTGGAACATTAAAATATTATTATTATTATTATTATAACTCAGTGATTAAAGCAACGTATAAGAATAACTTAAGTATATCGACAATATGGGCATATTAATCTATATAATAAAAGATTTAAGACATATTGTTCGATAATGTATAGCTTAAAATTTTCATTACTTTCTTATATAGTGTTAATGAGCACTGAGGGTGGTACATAGTAGGTTAAAGTTCCAGGTATGTTGCTGATGATAAACCCCATCCCATTCGATATACTATTCGTATTCACATATCTAATGTACACGTTACATGTTACAGTAAATGGCGTAATATAAGATTGTAAGTAGGTGTGTACATTACAGAAATGCTTTTTCAAATACATTTGTAACTATGACACCATAGTTATTTAATACACTTAAAAAAAGCGTGCGGAGCCGCGGGGGACAGCTAGTTAATTTATAAAAGTAATATGTTTATAAAATTAAGTAAAAACTTCAATCATGCAAAACATTAAGTTTCATGACAAATGTAAATATTTTATATAAAAACTAGCGGGCCCGGCAGACGTTGTCCCACGCTAATTATGAAAAAATTCTTAACAAATTATATACTAAAACGTTCCTCATCAATCACTCTATCCACCGGTGAAAACCGCATGAAAACCGTCCCGTAGTTTTTGAGTTTATCGCGAACAGACAGACAGACAGACGCGGTAGGGGACTTTGTTTTATACTATGTAACTAAACTATGTAATGATTCTTTTTGATATATATTTTTTTATGATTTCTAAAAGTATTATAGATATTTTTATTGCCTATCAATTTTACAGTGTTCTCTAGTTCTCGTGCATAGTAATTCATCAAGATCAGTTAGATTAAAGTAGTTTGAAAATCAAATACATTTTTAGTAAAAAAAAATATTTGCAAATTTTGTATACCGTATTGATTTTTAAATAACATATAGATTCTATTTCCAAAATTTTATCAATATTCGTTAAAAATAAAAGAAGTATTTTTTTTTATATTTATATGGGTTTTCAAAAATATTTTTGCCAATTCTAGTACCCATATAGATTGCGAAATAATATAAATAGGAAAGTTTAATGAAAATCAGTGTAGCCGAATTTGAAAAATTAAAAAAATAATACACAAAAAAATAGGCAACACAATTTTGACGTCATATTCATGATCCATGGCGTTTATGATAGTTACCTAGAAAATTTTCTGAAATAATTAAATGTATAGATAAAACTGAGGATTTATTAATATGACTGCTCCAAGCTCTAGTAGTCGAAGTTTAATAATAGAGAATCCAATTTTTTCATTGGAAACACTCAAGGTCGTCAATAGCTACCAAATATATAGAAAATCGAACGAGAGACATAATGAGAGTATGAGTAAGTAAGTACGTGTTTTTAACTGTTTTCCCACTGGCTATTTATTATACATAGATAAGGTTCTTTATAGCAGATTTTACATAATTTGTAATAAGAAAGAGATTTATGTGGTCCACAATAATTGTATTGCATATTTTTAGCTTAAACAAATTTCGAAAATTTCTAAAACATTTTACAATGTTTTTATAATTGAAGTGAAACTTCTTTATCGGCGTTGGAAAAAATTTACCGTCACATTTTTCCGTTACGCGCCATCTTTTTTGTATTCATGTCTATGATAATAAAATCCTTTTGTTTAAACTTTATCTAATTTAACTTTATTTTTTAATATATTAATGAAATTGTTTGCCATAAAGAAAGAAAGGGTTTTTTTTTTTTTTTTGTTTTTTTTTTGTTTTTTTTTTTTTTTTACCAATTTCTGGAAAGTTGCATATAGATCATTTTGCGAAAAATAAGGCCTTAAACAAGTTTCACTTCTTACGTGTGTACACTAGTACACGCACACATTTTTTTTATAAATTTAATAGGCTGTTAAATTAGGATGCCGTCTAAGATCATAAATACGCTAAGCATAGAGGATGACTGGCTCTGAAGTGCTGCTGCCGAAACATACCTGTTGAGTGCTGGGCGATAGGTATTCAAATTTGGGGTGACAGTTAGTCAAGCGACCTTTGAAAAAGCCTTACCACCATGGTACCAAATTATGGTTTCATCAAAATGTTTGTCTTCATCGAAAGCTACAGCTCACGAATCTAGGCTAAACAAATTGTCATCATCGCTTAAAAAAAGTTTGTCTGTTTTATTTATAACGTGTGTTATTTCAGCCATTCTTCGGCTTGGGTTTATGGTGCGGTTTTCTTTGCGATGATTACGATTCGAGTGAGGAATATGACTATGGTTTGTGCGATGGATGCCCTAAGAGCCCTACTCAAAGTCCACCAACATCGCCGGTTTCGCCACCAGCTCAACCAGGACAAATGAGCGTAGTTATACGTCAGTACTCTCAATATATATTGTTTTATAATTTTATAACTAGCTTCCCACGAACTTAATGACGAAGAAAATGAGACCAAATCTTTTAATTGCAATATGATTACGTAATTAAATCAAATGACAACTAAACAAGTGAACATCAGTCTGTTAATTCCGTCAGTATTTTTAAAGATATACTATCTTCTGTCCCACTCACTCAAGTTTTATACGCAGATTTTATAACCAAATTATCACTTTTCCGTATAATTTTTGAAACATTTTTTTATACAAACCTTATCCTGCTGATTACAAACACAAGAAAAAAGAATTAGCGAAATAGGTGCAGTGTATCCGTTCTGAAACGATGCGCTTCCATACAATAGCCAATTGGTTTTTTTTAAATAGGAATATATTCGACTTGTAATTCCTTTTAAAATATTTCTACAACTGTATGAAGAATATCAAATATAAGAATATCAAAGTTCTGAACGGAGCAGTCTCTATGGACTATTGAAACATGAATGGTGCCCATTGGTTTATAAGAGAGAACCAATGTTTGACCAAGGACGGAGTAAACCAGTGCGAGGCTTTTTTCAAGTATTATAATAAGACTCCATATTCTTAATAACGACAGATTTAGAGAAAACCTCAAATAGAAAACAAAAATCAAGTGCCAAATCGCAGAAAAGGATATTCACCTCTAGGAGACTTCTACATATGTTTTTTTTCACGGCGAGGGGCTCTTAAAAATATGGGACCCGTATTATGCTATACTACTTCTGCTGTGTAACTAATCTGTCCTTGAATTCGGCACTTCCAACGAAACTGGGGAAGGCAAATGAATTCTTGCATATGGCGCTAGTTCTAAAGGGTATTTGTGATAATATTTGATATATTTACAGATACTGTGGTACTTTTACAAGTAAATATAATATTCCAATTTACAAATTCCTGGTAGATTTACGATATAGAAATCGTTATAAATCATAATAAAAGGAGGTAAAAATTAAAGTAGTTCGTATTCCCTGGTGTTTAGTTGTAGGTCATTCATCGTTACACAATACACTTATATTACAGCACCGGCGAACGGAGTAAATCTCACAATGTCCAATACGGGTGGTTCGTGGTTCTTGAATTTCTTGCCCTGGAGTACATCAGATACGGCGTCAGCCGCAACGCCCGCACCTGCTGCGGGTGCAACGCCCGCACCTACTGCGGCTGCAACACCCGCACCTGCTGCAGCAGCCACTACTGCGGCCGCCACAACCGCTGCTGCCGCTGCTACTACTGCAGCTGCCACAACCGCTGCTGCTGGAAAATAAAAAACACATAACTTTAGCCTTATTTATATACAATTTTCTTCTTGGAATTTACATTATGATGTTGTATCTGAAATATACAATGTTATTTTATACTAATGAGTATCTTAATAATATATATATCAGTAGTTTTTTTTTAAATAAAATTCTATATTACCTACATAAAGTTTGTAATCCTTTTATTGGTTGAATCATATAATTTGAGTGTAAATGCTTCTTACGTACATACGTTTCCCAAATATTTGAGTTCAATATAAAAAACTTGTAAAATATTACAATGTTTATAAACATTTATTTCACTTCCCTGGATAAATCCAACATTCGGACTTTCACAAAATCAATTTTTATCAAAATTTCGCTTGTAGATTTTTGGTTGCGATCTTAGTCTGTAACGTAGTCTTACGTTATTTGCTATTATACTATGATGGTATGTTCCATAACATTGTTCGGTCATTACGCAAATGTACCTCACATTTAAGTGTATGATACGGCATTTCAAAGTTTTATATGCTATTGTCTATTTGTATGTTTTATCTATTGTACAAAACAAAAACTTATTTATTTAGCTGAAATTTTTATGCTTCTTTAGAATTCTTACTATATTTTGCCTGTATTAAATTTTACTGTTGTAACATAGGTTGATCAATTCAATTGCTTAGAACTTCTTATTAAATGCGTTCTGACCTCGACAAATAAATCAAAATGTGTGCATAATTGGTTGTTGTATGATAGGTAACAATAAGGGATGCATTACATAATCTGAATTTAGCTACTCCACATTTTAAAAGTGAAAGAAATTAGAGACTATCGTTCCTTTGCTTGCGTTAAAGAGAAATGTAATATCAAGTGGAATTCATTTAAATAACTATTCTCATGAATGTGATACTTATATTAACTAGGAATAATACCATTAATACAGTAATACCAAACAGGTCCGTAAATAACCAATTCTTTTTTTAATAATATGTTAGATATGAAACGGGTTACTTTGTGTTATTATTAAAAATTACTCATACGCCATCGAGTATTTTTCTTTAGGCCTTTAGACAATTCCGTATTTTTTTTTTCGAACTGACTACGCTATTGACCAAGCAAGGTCTTAACAGCTTCACCGGACTAGACAATTCCGTAGCAGGTAGGTACATACATCACTTTGTCGTGTATCTCAAGGTTTACCAATATAAGCGCTCGAAAATATTTTTGCAATCTGATTACAATTCATCGTTTTATTTATATTTTCTATAACTGTAGTATATATATACCAAAACACTTAGCATAATACGTTGTATTGTTTACTATAATATAACGTAGAAAGAGATGTAAAATGCGATTTTATATTTATAGTACTTATAGATATATACAGATAGATAATGTAAGCAGTTTTGTGTTAAGAAATAGATAAAAACAATTCACCTGTATATTTTCAGAACATCTGCTAGAGAAATACGAAAACAATCTATTATACTTTGCTTTATCAAAAGCTCATGTTACATGCAGTATGCCACCTTCGATACGTCATTTAATACAACTAACTTACCAGAAATCGTTTTCAGATTAATCCAGCGTTTTTCCTAGTTTTTTTTTCCAGATACAGTGGATATGTAACTGACTATAAGCACTATTATGCAGCGCCTGCGTTAACGATATAGAAGAGGCATGAATAAGTACCTTGTAATTTATTATACAACGTAAATCAATGATTATAAATTACATTAATTCATTAATTCCTGTAGCAATGTTTTTGTAATACAGTCTTCTATTACGCAAAGTTCGCGCGCAATATAAGGATGAAAGACGTTAGTTTCATATCTTTCATGATAAATGTATAAACATGACTAACGTGCGAGTGTTTTTGTATATTCTTGTGATTTTTATATTGTTTCAAGTAATTGCTGGAAAGGTACTATTTCGCTATCATATTATTTCAATATTAAATTCATGCGTATGTTATATTTAAACAATACAATATATATACTATTTTATAAAATAATTACATAGAATTACTTCCATTTATAGAGCTATATATTTGTATAAACATTCAATATAACAAAAAAGGTTCTGGACTTGGAGCAAATAGCAAAAATAATTAATTTAGAGATATTATGAGTAAAGTTATTTAAGTATACCTTAGTAATAAATAAATTGAAAAATAAATATATTTCTGTGTAAGCATTTTTATTGATTTTAGCAATAATCATTCCGCGAAGAGTGCAATGATTTAAGTGTCGTGTATATGAATTACACACAGGATTATTATTTTTGCCCTTTTACAAATGAGTTTATCTCTTTATTTATATTACTTATCTGTGATATTTTATATTTGCAAAGTTCCCCACGAGACATAGCTTGAACTCTACTGTAGGTGTTGTGTTTTCAAGAGAAAAATAATCGTGCTTAAAAGTAGGTAATTATCTATAATAATATGCATTTACTTCAGCCTATATTTGGAGAAATATTCTGTAACTTTGTTTGCGATGCCGACTCAGACGACCCTGATGATAATGATGATTTTTGCGAATGTGGGCCGCGCCCTGGAAGAGTCCCTGGTAACATGCGTGTGGCAATAGGTACGTCTATCACTAAATACTAGAAAATGTTACAAATTGGTCGTCCCACGTTTCAGAACCAGTAACAGTTTTTTAGTTAATAGTGTTAACTTTTATAACAAAGTCCCAAAGTATATTACCGATGTGCCGGACTATAAATTTATGCGGCATGTCAAGCGGCTTTTGGTGTCAAAAGGCTATTATAGAGTGGATCAATATGTGATCGATGGTGATGTCTGGAATTGACTCCTCTCTGTGTTTATTAATAAGAATCGTGACGTGTAATGCATTCTAAATAGCAGGTATATATGATAAAAACATAAACCATATCGAGTTTCTTCTTGTTTTTTCCTGATGACGAAGTTGTTTTTACGAACCGGTGGTAGTTTTGACGTTGATAAGTTCCTTCTTAGGGCCTAAATGTATAAAGTATTTTCGATTTTATTAGCCTAAAATTATTGATTTAATGATTTTTAACTGTTTGTCGCTGCCTTATAGTATATACTAGCGAGCCCGGCAGACGTTGTCCCGCCCTGACTATAAAAAAATCCTTAAAAATTTAAATACCAAAACGTTCATCATGAATCACTTTATCCACTCATCGAAATCGGATGAAAATCCGTTCAGTAGTTTTTGAGTTTATCGCGAACAGACAGACAGACAGACGCGGTAGGGGACTTTGTTTTATACTATGTAATGATTTACTATAAATTTTCGAAAGGAATATAACTTGAGTATGCAATTTTATAAATAAAATTGAAGTGTGTGTGATTTAGGTATAAAAGTTATTTTAAAGGCATATAGTTGTTGACACGTAACTAAATTCCAACGAGGGTTTATAAAATTTTTGTTTGTCTATTTGTTGGTTCAGTCTAATATCCGAAACTGACCTTAAAGGTTTGTTTGGGCCAGGTAGAGAACTCTTCCAAGAATTATCAATAATACAAATAATTACACTACATGCTTCATTATAAGGGTTATTCAATTGTTATAAATATAAATAGTTGTTTTTTATTAGAAAAAGTTAACAATTTTATACATTGTAATTAATACCTTAATTTTTTTTTCTTTTTTCTTTGGGAAAGTACGTATAAAACCGAACGTTTAAAAAAAAGCTTTATAGAGCTTGTAAATAAATAAAAAATAGAAGAGTGTGACTTCACACACGGTACAAGTGAAACTTAATATTCTGATCGATCTTTAAGAGAATGATGTAAATACACTATTGAGGTGGTATACATTAGTTTTCCGCGTTATTTTGTAATATTTTAATATACATCAGTTAATAACACACAACAAGGATAAATTGTTAAAAGTGCGCGGTAGTCACTACGATCGAACAGTAAATAATGTGCTATCAATTGTAACGTTTCTCTATCTGTCTCTCGCTCTCTTTGTATGTATTGCGAAAATAGGGAAATTATATAGAAATGCATTCTATCTCATTCCCTCACAGCCTAAAACCTATATATAAATGTATAGCTAGCTCTTTTTCGTTACATAAAATTCGATTCTTACCGCCTCGAAATAAGTTTTACTTCAAATTCTTATTTTTATTTCAGCTCCATCGAGCGGGTTTAACCTAGTCATGGGGAGTAGAAACGGAACCTGGCAAATGGTTGTATCGCCTTGGAACCAGACATCAATAACGACACCTTGACGTATCATTTATAAATAATCAGTTATATAATTCTATATTAAACCATTAAATATTAACATATAAGCTTAGTACGATAATTATTATGTAACTGTTAATTTAAATTATGTAGATTGTAATTAGAAACAAATATATATGACTCCATTAACTTTAATTAATGTATTTTACAACCATTTAAACGCTGTAAAATTTAATTTATAATCGTTATCCTATACAATCAAGTTCATTTTTCTTTATTCTTTTTCATTGTAATATTTTTATTAACAAGTATAATACACTGTTTGCTAACTTATAAGAATATTCAACTTTACATATATGTTTGTGCGTGTGTGTGTTTATGTGTGTGCTAATCATTTTAATATTTGTGATAAAATTGAATTTCAAAAATATTGTTTCATTCGTACAACAAAAAGCTGTGTATCTTTACACAGCAGCCTATTTCTTTGCTGCATGTATTTTTAGATTTGTTCTAAAATATCGCAATAAAATATTGAGCGAAGCTGCGGGCAAAAGCTAGTTTTTTTATAATATTTATATATAACAAAGGTTACTATGAATTATTGAACCATACCAACACAATTTTTTCTGTAAACATTTTAAAAATATATATCGGGGGAGCTACTATTGACCTGCAATACCGCGCTATTGACTATACCGGGGGTGTTACCAATGACCTCAAAGGCTATTAATTGAAGTTATCGGCTGTTCGTTATTTACCCCGGTGTGAGGCGCCATTGGTTGGAAGTATCGGCTGTTTATGTATCTTGATACCTTAAAAGGCGACCGACGACTAGATACTGAGCATCTTCGCTCAGACAGTTGGGCTAGTCACACCTTTGAATAATTCTTCGTAACTATATTCGGTGTTGTGTTTCTGTAATCGGTTAACATTTTACTCGAAATTTCTTGGTAGATTGATCGATCAAATTATAACCATGACGTCACTATGGATGACATTTTACGTGGACGCCATTTTATCGCTGCCTCGACATATACAATTGCATAGTACATTGTGTTAATTGACCGTAATGTAAGCCCGGAATTTTATCTAGAACTTAATAAATATAATACATTATACATAAAAGCATTCCGGAAGACGTGATTTGTTAAGTGATAGTGAATACTGTATCAAAATCCGTTGTATATTTTAGAAGATTGAAAGAAACGCACAGACAGACGAGAAATGCGACTTTGTTTTGTAATACAAGTACTACCTAGTTTAATAAAAATTAAGTAGAATTATTTTTTAATCAATTAAAATCAGATGAGACTTTTTTCGTCTTTTTCCTTAACGTGAACTTTATGAAAAACTAGCTTTTGTCCATGACTTGACTTGCGTTAATGTAAATTTAATCTATTGTTCGTTAACAGTAAATTTTTCGGGATGAAGGCCTATATCGTTTTTTGTACCCCTGACATAATGTATTTCATAATAATCGATTGGGCAGTTAAGGCGTGAATGCGTAACAGACAAACTCATTTTCGAATATTAATCATTACTTATATTTACTATGTTACATACATTGTACATATAAATTTATATAACATTTATGATTTGTTCTGGACGGTATCCTAAATAAAGGCAATAAAATACCAAATAATATAATTGGTCCTTTGAAATATCACTTAATACATTGTTATAACTAATCGAGCGGGTAATTTTAATATCCGTTTTTTTAATATAGAATATTAATAACTCGTATAACACTTCATCGAGGGAAAACGTAAATTACAGTGATATTGCAATAGATTAGT
Organism: Antheraea yamamai; assembly: GCA_036509395.1. NCBI lineage: Eukaryota > Metazoa > Arthropoda > Insecta > Lepidoptera > Saturniidae > Antheraea > Antheraea yamamai. Next base: position 15,461,850 of record AP028429.1, read on the forward strand.
TCATGCAACAGAAACGGATATGTTAAAGTGCGTTTTTATTGCGGAATAACATTATTACAAAGGGACCGTTTTCGTAATTTAACTACTGCGTTCACCTTGAATAACTTTTGTGGAAACAGAATTCGTAGGAAATCTATTAGTTAATACTTTTTATACACGATCTTGTTCATTTGACTGACAAATCGTGTGCCGCTTAAATGTCGTTCCAGTCATTGATCGAAGGGAGGTTTCTCATTTCATCTGATATCAAATGATGATATGGTCTAACATGATAACGTGATACGCTTGCAGAGAGCTCGGTCTTCAACATATATGTATGTGCTTGGTAGTAACACAGGCCTTTATGTGGACAAAGATAAGTGCATAAGCAGGAATTAAATATTAGGAAAAGTACAACAAATTAATTATCTATTATATTTGGTGTTATATAAGTTTTAAAATACTATTTTTTTGTTTGTATATATTGAACTCATACATATTTTAAGTCTTTAACTTCTAAATTTTTGATTTATAATACTGGTTAGTGTGATAATATATTTCTATCACTCTATTTAGAATTCCAAAACAAAATAATTTGAAAAAATGAGTTGTAATTTTTTTCCCTCATCGTTCAATCCTACCTTCGATATCGTTACTTTTGTGGTAATGGAAAAATCGAAATAGCGTGATATTTTCGAATAAGAGTTCCGTCATGACACCAGTGTAGCACAGACCGCACGCAATATCAACAACTTGTATAGACTATGTACTACAAATAACGCACAGTGCGTTTTTAGTTTTATCACTTCCGTTCTGGCAATTTTTATCACAATTTGTGATGAAACCTCATTTCATTTCCAGATGGGAACTAGAAGCAATCTATTTTATACTATTGGTGGCAAGCAAACATGCGGGTCACCTGATGGTAAGTGATCACCGCCGCTCATGGACACCTTCGGCACGAGGGGAAATAGAGATGCGTTGCGGCCCTTGAGAAAGGAGTAGGCTCGTTTCTTGAAAGTTTTTAAATTATATTGGTCCAGAAACGCCGCCGCTGGGGTTTCATTCCAGAGAACAGACGTGCGTGGTAAAAAGGCACGCGAGAATCGCACATGACTTCCAACCATCGAGATGACATGGATGGAATTTCAATTTGTGGCCAGTCGTTTGGTAATGGAAATCAGTAGCAGGTATTAATCCGAACAGTTGTTCACAGGGTAACGTCTTCAATGTAAGTAGTAAAATGACACTATTTCCTTTACTTCAATTTGCAAAAGACCAAAAAAGCTTAAAAATTATATACCCCACGAACTCACTAAACAACAACTTGTTGAAGAAATACACAGATAAGGGGATTCTGAATCAGTTGATGTCAAACAATAGATCCTTGTCAATTCCTCTTGTCCACTTTTCCTGCAGCCCTTGTGTAAATATCTGGGAATTCTCCGTTACCTACTCTACTCATCATACCTTGATCTAACTAATAACTTATGTTTTTCGGAGTTTGGATAAGATTTACAAAGGAAATTTGATGCGTTGGAAATGTCTTTCTAGAATTCATCGATTCCCGTTCCCAGAACTCCCATAGCAGAGGTATTACCAACTTCCATTGAAATAGCAACAGTGCATCAACAACAATGGTCAGTACTTGGACTAAAGTTCTTTACAATAAGAAAACATTTTTTTCCTATATAGACTTGTAATTTCATAAGCAAGGACCTAATAGACTGAGTGATTAAAAAACCGCTATCTATAGCCTCTGCGGCCTTTATAATTTTTTATTGATATAGATTATCAATAATTATGCGTAGTGAATTTGTACCAAGAAACATTTAGAGTAGCCGTTATTTCCCACTTTTTATTGACGCAAACATTATAAAAGTCCCAAGTATGTTTGTGATATTAAAAATAATATGTTTCTTTATTGTTATTATATGTAATCATATATTATATAATGCTTGTGGTTAAATAGTGCGTTAAAGTATATTTATGAGTACTTACATATGGTATATATCGTGGAAGGCAATTGGGGAAACTTTGACCGGCGTAAAGTTTTATAACTGCTTAATCTCATTATTATAATATTGATGTGCTACGTAACGTTACGTTATACTGAAATGGAATAAATCCTTATCTCAATAATCTATATAAATACAAATCAATTGCCGAATGTATGTAAGTACATCACTTAAGAAGAGTTGCAATGAAATTACAATTAATAATAATTTAATGGTTGAAGAAATTATGCCTTAAAAATCGTTGCGCAACGCCGTCATGCGTATTTCTGTCGCAAGGGCGCTTACACTGATGTGTTCTGATTTGAGGAGTGCAGTTAGTGACATAGTATACGGTTGTAGTGCCTACATAACATCAGATGGACTGTATGGTTATCTGTTACTTCATAATATAAAAATTCGATAGTTTCATGAATTCTAGAAAGAAATACTCGGCATTTGATAATCTGTCTTCTTTAATTACACCATGTTTTTAATTCTAGATTGATCGTACACTTTCGTCGCCAAACTTTTTGACTGCTCTGAATACGCCGAACATAATTTTTTTTTATATCATAGGAGGCAAACAAACAGGTGGGTCACGTGATGTTAAGTGATCACCGCCGTCCATAGACACTAGCAACACCAGAAGAGTCGCAAGTGCGTTGCCAGCATGTGTTTGGGGGGAAAGGGAATGGGGGATGCAGGAGAGAGGGGAGATGGGCCTCCGGCGTTCTCACTGACCGAACGAAAAGCAACAATGCAAGCACTATTACTTTACGTCGGTGTTTCTGTGGGTCGGGTGGTACTACCACGGGTGAGCCGACCCGTTCATGCTGAAACCAGTTATAGCTTCAACGTGGCTCTACCACTTATAAAAATATTTAGGTATAAAATATGTATTTTATTTATAACATCGAGACAGTTTAATGATAAACACCTGCCAATTTTAGATTCTTATAATAATAAAGACTCTGTTTTATACTAAACTCTCGACTATATTACATTGCACGCAAGTTCGAAATTAAAACATTAATCAGAGCGGCCAATAAGATTGACGAGGACTGTACGTATAATAATAGCTAACAACTATAAGTGAAACACTGAAATCGATTAACTTTTACTATTGTGTTGCAACTTTGTCGATTCATCGACATTTTACTTTCAATATTACGTGTATCTAAGCATGCGAGAACGTTTCACGCGATGTGAATCCAGAAACGATAGCATTTTGTTAAGTCATTTGCAATAACTTTCCGTACAAAATAGAATTAATTATGCTATGAATAATTTTAATTATTAATGTTTTATAGTTAATACAAAGATATAGATATAGTTTATTATATATAACAAATTACTTTCACTTAACATCAGGTGACCCACCTGTCCGTTTGCCTCCTATGATATAAAAAAAACTTATGGTTGGGGTTTTTCTTTTAAATTTTCTACACGACTTTTATTTTATAATGAGAAAAAGAAAGTTATGCTTCTTTATAATACATTTATAATATATCTACATCACTACATATTATAAAACAAAGTTCTCAGCCACGTCTGTCTGTCTCTCTGTCTGTTCGCGATAAACTCAAAAACTACTAAACGGATTTTCATGCGGTATTCACTAATAGATAAAGTGATTCATGAGGAAGGTTTGGATATATCATTTCTTTTATATAAATATTACTAGTAATGTACATGCTAATTTAAGTTTGTTTGTTGCGCTATCACACCTTAAGTACTCAACCGATCATCATGAGATTTTGTATACACATTTTCAGGGGTATAAAAAACACATAAGGTACCTTTTATCCCAACAAAATGTACTGAACCTATGGGATAGGTCAGGTCTACATTAATTCGAGTGAAGCCGCGAACAAAAGCTATAAATGGATTTATGATAAACATTTATTAGAAATACATTAACATTGGTTCGGTCAGTGAGAGCGCTTGAAGACCACCACCCCCCACTTCCCCCTCCTCTCCACTTTCCTAACCCTCTCCCCCAAACACAGGCTGGCAACACACTGGCGACTCCCCCGGTGTTGCTAGTGTCTATGGATGGCGGTGATCACTTACAGTCAGGTGACTCGGCTGTTCGTTAGCCCCATATAATATAAAAAAAACAACCGTCCAAAACTTCGTCCTCTTTTAATTATAATATAAAAAACTATTGACAACAAAATACATTGTGGATTACAACCTAAAAATGGCTATAAAAGATAACAATAACTCCGCCATAAAGGCTATTATCTCAACAAATACAAGTAAGTTATTAAAAAAATAATAATAATAAGATTAAAAAAAAACACTAACAATTAGCTATAACTAGTTAAGTATTATAATAATAATATCTTGTGTTACTCACTTTAATATTTTATTTAAGCCGCAATAGAGTTAAAATAATGAGAGAAATAACGTGCGGACGAAAAGTCTGCAGGAAAAATGAGTAAATAATAAAAAAAGGATTGTGTGGTTTTATGAAACCACGGTAAAAGTGAAACTTTTTTTCACACTATAGACATTTAACTAATAATAGTCTATACACTACACGGTCAGCTGCTGCGAACTATAGGCGCCGCCATATTGGCCCTGACTGCTCTGACGAGCGCCTTTCACTTTATCCCTACCCCGCGGCTGACCATCACGCGACATGCAACACACAGACGAAAAAGTTTGAGACGATGTAATAAAAGTTTCACTTTAAAAATAGTAAAATACAGCCTAACCTAAGTAGCGAGATATAGCATAACGGATACGGTGTTGAAGATTATCAGTCTGAGATATACCAACATCGATTTTTATATATGTACATACTAAAGATTTCACGAAAAAATGTCACATGGGTGTAATATATTAATATCACGTCATATTATAAAACGAAGTCTTCTACCACATCTGTCTGTCTGTTTGTTCGCGATATACTGAAAAACTACTCGACGCATTTTTATGCGGTTTTCACCAGTAGATTAAGTAACTCATAAGGAACGTTTAGGTATATAACTTGTCAAGTTTTTTTTTTTTATTATTAGAGCGGGACAATGTCTGTCGGGCCCGCTAGTTATAATATGAACCTTCCGAGAGAAATTCTCTAAATGATGCTAAAACCCGTATGAAAGCACGTTGCGTAGTTTAAAAGAACGAAGGTAATACACAGACACGAAAATCAATTTTATTATATAATACCTATTTATAGATATAGATTATAGATACACAAATGAATACCCGTACCCGTACATAAAGGGTGCCTATGATTTAGACATACTGTTATAAATGAGTTTTAGACACTTATCAGTTTAATTAACAAATTAATACCACTATTTACATGATTACTGGAGTCAATTATATCAACTGTAGCTAATTTATTGAATTTAGATTTGTAGATTCAGTTTTATATTATTACATAAACATTTTCAAATCAATTTAAATGCCTAATACTTAATAATAACACTTGCGAATTTTATATAAAACAATGACGGGACAATGTGTCCTCGAGAGATAAAAGCAGTACATACAAGCGTACCAGTCCGACTTGTACTGGACCGGCTCACCTTCCAGAATGCATGACGGTGTATCGTATTGCTCGCCTCGATTTACTACACAACCTTTGTCCATACGCCTACTAAAAATTCTTTAAGTACACTTATTATTTCTTAAGTATTAAATTACTAGTGACTACCCGCTACTTTGTTTGTATTTGTATCTATACAAAGGACGATACTACACATTATCTTGTCTTGTAATTCTAATGATTTTACAGCATACACCAATATAACTCTGAGAAGGCAGGATGTCGTTATATTTTGGCCAATTTAAACAATATATTTATGTACTGTTATAGCCTATGAGTTCTTCTAATGTATGAGCTATATTACTGTAAAGTTTTATTAAGATCCTTTGAGTCGATTTTGAGTGAATTTTCTTAGTATTTTAACTGATTCCCATAGTTTAAAACACAGTGTTACTAATCTGTAATTATATTCATCCCGTAATATAATTTCATTATTTCTATTAGTATTATTATTATATTATTCTATAAGTTATAACGGTACTCAAATACTGAGATTTGATTGATGATTCGAGATTGTCGCGAGGCAATAAAAAAATTAAATTTATTTGTCTATAATTGAATATAACAACCGCTTGAATGTTGTATTGGTACATTGACACTACACTTATGTAAAGGTCGATCACATATCTAAGGCAGTAAATTAAAGAATTATTAGTAAATAATTTACATACAAGTTTTGCAACGAAATATTATCGTCAACTTCAAGGAAGATATCAGCTATTAACGTACCGCTTGTATGTATTTCCTTAACTAGAATCCATTTTTAGAGACTTAAATAGAAAAACAATATACCTATCGGCTCCATTGTTCCTTATTATTTATGGAATAATATCGTGAGAATTCTTATAAATCTTTATCCAGTGAATGCCATGAAAAGATAATCAGAATGAATTGAAGTATATTCGATGCTCGTGGGCTCTTAAAAATAATGAGCCCATCTTCGTATATACCGTTTCATATTTTATTTATAAATGGCAACAAACGACACGCAGATACATCGACTGAATCTACGAATAGTTTGCAAGGACTACCAAGTCATGGATGGGCTCGGCTAAAAACTCTTGTCCAAGAATGTAACCAGTACCTCCGCTTCACTACTCTAAATGTGGAACCACAAATAGGGAAGACAAATGAACTCGCTTTTTAGGCATAGGAAGGTAGAATTCATCTGCTCCTAATTTCGGGGAAGGCTAGAAGCTTATGTATACGACCGTAAAACACACGAGGTATAGAATTGATAGCAACTCTAGCAACGGCCGTTGATAGCAACGTGCATAGGCCCGTTAAAGAAGAACACCTCGATAACAAATTATAGAGGTCAATCGTGTAAATGATAGACTAATATCTCTAGAAGTAACAATGAAAGGAGAAGTTCTCAATGTGGTTTATTTATATGCTACTCAGTCTAGTTATAGTTTAGCCAAAAAGATACGTTTTGTGTTTAATTTTTTGTTTTGTTTATATCATAGAGGGCAAACGAACAGGTGGGTCACCTGATATTAAGTGATCACCACCGTTCATAGATACTAGCAACACCAGAGGAGTCGCAAGTGCGTTGCCAGTCTGTGTTTGGGATAAGGGGGAGGGGAGGTGCTCCTCCGGCGATCTCACTAATCGAACGAAATGCAACAATGCAAGCACTGTTACTTCACGTTGGTATTCTGTGGGTCGGGTGGTACTACCCCGGGCGAGCCGGCCCATTCATGCTAAAACCAGTAATAGCTTCAGCGTAGCTCTACCACCCACAAAATACAAATCTAGAAGACTTAATCCAAGGAATCTCTATAAAATAAATAATTTAGCTGGATCGTGTTTCGAATGGCCATGTTGAAGAAACAAACTACAGTTTTAAGAAAGTGCGTATGGCATAATTAACGATCATCGCAAAGTTATCCTTTTGACAGCAGCACCTTTCAATCTGTCTATTGTTCATTCCTTTCTGCGAAATAGCCTAAGTATAAAATTACCCACAAAAGCAGACCAATATCTTCGCAGATAGGCTACATTTTCACAAATTGTACTCACACCGGCCCTGTAATAAACTGTAATGTGAGTCCGGGAGAATATGCTATGACCCAAGATCAAACTTTTGTGATTGATATGTTATTTCAGAAGATGATAAAATATAAATCGACTCAAACATAAGAACTACACAATTTAGAGTTTGATGTTGACACAATATGGGAACATTTACGAAAATCTATTAATACAATAAAAAGTAAAACTCTTGGTCGGGCAAAGGGCCGAATAAGAACTAATAGAGGAAAATGGTGTTGGACAGAATGTATCCGGAATGTGACACAAATTAGAAAATGACCTTTAAGATCTGACTGACCACAGAAGCAGAAGCAGAAGATATATAATCGTATAAAAAAGCTAAAATAAACCACCAAGAGAGTCATAGCTGGCGAGCAGGCAAATGACCATAAAACATTTTATATGAATTTACTAGCGGGCCCGGCAGACGTTGTCCTACCCTGATAATAAAAAACCTTGACAAATTATATACTTAAATCTTCCCCATATATCACTTTATCCACTGATGACAACCGCATGAGAACCTGTTAAGTAGTTTTTGAGTTTACCGTGAACAGACAGACACGCAGACGGACGTGGCAGAGGACTTTGTTTTATAATATGTAGCGATATCATGTGAAGAGAAAGCAACAAGACTACGCAGGTAATTTGGCACTATAATTACTCCTTTTTAGTCAGACATAGAGGTAAGCACAAAACAAATTGGAACGGTATAGTTCTGAAGGATATGAAGGCAAAAACATAACGGAATGGAGAGAAAGATTACTAAAGGCATGAATGATGTGGGACAAATAGTTATGAAGAGAGAGAGAATTAATGACCATAAAATATCCGATATAGCTCAAGGATGACGTAACATCCTACTAAATAGTTTTTAAAATTGAATTGCGAAATTATAATTCCCATAAACAAACTTACTACTTAATAATAATAATGTAAATTAAGTTCTGTAGCTGAGATTTTTCTATCGCTGAACCTTCTTGGTAGGTAGGGAATTTTACCATCTAGTAACCATTTTGAATGTAATACCTTTCATTGTGTAATAACAACCGTATCTGAAAGTTGAAATAAAGAGCTAATCTTTATATTAACATTTAATATTGTTGTGGTCAAACACCATAATATTTATAGTAATAAAAATAATGATTTTCTGCAGCATAAAATAAACACTCTATATTTGTTTACCGACCAACAAATCTTGCTTTGAAATTTACTTGAAGTAGATATATGTGTCTGACAGATGACGTAATTTCTCCACACATTATAGTATATATCAATATTAGAGAAATCGAATCGATCGCGAGAGGTCATATACCTAACTTAAAATCAATACAAATATTTATTAATTTACCATATTACGTGTATACTGTTATAAATCGATCGTTTCTTCATTCAATATTACCATATTTAATAGAAGCCAAAGTAACACAAGACTGTTTTACATTTGTATAAAAAATAAGTGAATCTAATAAGACTATTCTATAACTATTCAGTTTAATATTACTTATCCTAAATCTAGCAGGGTTCGCACAAAATGTCTTTATTTTCTCCCCTACTCTATCAACTGCTATTTGGCTCTTCATAAGTTTTGCAAACTCCTATACCTCACATAATCCATACGTACTTTCTCCGATCTTTCTCTGTTCCTATATCCGTTCAATTTCATACTTAATACTCTCCTGGTAACATAATTTGCATCACTCTCCATTCTATACCATATTATACTGTTCAATTTCTCTCTGGGTATTATTTCATACTTTTAGTAGGTAATATAATTGTTGTAAATTTTAAACATTACAGTTACATCACACTACCATCCCAAAAGTCGCATCCCTTACACGCTATATTTTTAATTATTTTTTTTATATCATAGCAGGCAAACGAACAGGTGGGTCACCTGATGTTAAGTGATCACCACCGTCTATATACACTAACAACACCAGGGGAGTCGAAAGTTTTTTGCCAGCCTGTGTTTGGGGGAAAAGTAGGTAGAGGAGAGGGAAAGGAAGAGGAGGTGGGCCTCCGGCGCTCTCACTGACAGAATGAAACGCAACAATGCAAGCACGGTTACTTCACGTTGATTTTCTATGAGAGGGTGGTAGTACCGCGGGCGAGCCGACCCATCTATGCTGAAACCAATAATAGCTTAAGCGTGGCTCTACCACCTACAGAATCTGTCTCTTTCTGTTACCTAGGCTCAGATACAAAACACGAATAATTATATACTGGAACATAAATACTATTTTAAAATTTGTTAGTTTACCCGTATATTTTTTTTATATTTATATATTACGAAAAAATAGAAACAGAAAAAGATAACCGATTATAATATATATAAAAAACATAAGAAATAAATTCAATAAAAATTGAAAGGATTTTTTAAATGAGTAATTTAAATGAATTAAGAGAAACATATCCGTAATTTCAAATTTCCAATCATATATATTCACTATTATTAATGGTTTCATAGAATATACTACATCGATTTTACAGATTATATCTACATACTAACTTTAGGGAGATAGTAATAAATTTTTTTAGAATAAATTATTGAAAACTTATTCACATGCGCGAATATCTAGTCTATATAACAAAAATATATACAACTAGCGGGCCCGGCGTAGGTAGTCCCGCTCTGAATACAAAAAAAACCTCGACAAATTATGTACCTAAACCTTCCTTATGAATCACTTTATCTACTGGTGAAAACCGAATGAAAATCCGTTCTGTAGTCTTTGAGCTTATCGCGAACAGACAGACAGACGTGACAGACGACTTTGTTTTATACTATGTAGTGATAAAGTACAAGAAACAACTTAAAAACTAACAACAATTTAACCTATAACCTATCTATGGTAATCCTAACTAATACTATAAATGCAAAAGTGAATTTGTTTGTTTGTTACGCTTTCACGCCTAAACTATCCAACCGATCATCACTAAATCGTTAGATTAAACCTATCTGTAATCATTAACGCGAGCAAAGCCGTGAGTAAAAGCTACTTTTATATAATTCCCTAGTAGATTCGGTAGTAGAGTCAATCAATATAGGATGATATATACCATTGATGAACGAAAAATCCAAGATGCACACTTAACGTCTCACAGCCGGCACACAAAAATGAGTGCATAATTTTAGATTATGCAGGCATTTCAAATAGTCTCCCGTCACTTGCTTCCTTCTAAAAACAACTTTAAATAATTCATGTAAGGTTGAATTTGCAAAGCCATAAGTTTATCGCATAACTATAACCACGTATGTATATTGGGGAGTTTTTGCGGCCGATTTTGAGCGCTACTTTTATTCGAGACTGTGTGTCTTGGGTTTTTATATATCAATGATATATACCAAAAATATTTAATTTAGATGTTGTATACACGCATCCAACACATTTCGTCAAAATATGGTGTGCTTATTTGTTTAAATTGAAGCTTAAATTACATATTTTTGAATGTAGCTCATAATATAGCAATAAAAAATAAGTAATAGAAAATTATATAATGAAAGTTTAAGCCAGCAGTGCGTGAAATTTATATCTGTGGTTACTCATAAACTTAACTCGAATACATTCGTGACTTTATAATGCATATAAATAAGCTTTGCTCTTAACTCGGCATGTAACAAAAAAAATATGGCATAAGAAAACCCGACAATTATCTTGATTGACATGAATTAAAGCTACGCCTTTATCGAACGAATCGATCTGTTACCGAGAAGTGTGAACGTTATTATTGATTTATACCTCCATTCGTCAAGCCCATCCGATAATCTCACCCCTATAACTATTGTTCAGGTATAACAGATGCAAACAGGTTTCTCGAGGATAGAATTATGTGATCTCGTAATTCATTGACAATTTACGTACCTCTAGTAGTAATATCATAGTTTAAAGTGTTTTCATAAATATAAAGATGTCCGCTACGTTCTTTAGTTTAAAAAAAGACGAGGCAGTCATAAGGACTTCCCACAGAAGTCAAAACTCAAAACAATGAGATTAAGTGTGTTTTTTTTTCGAACTGACTACGCTGTTGACCTAGCAAGGTCTTAACAGCTTCACCAGAATGCTAAGGCGAGCGCTTAAGGCACTCAGCCGATTTTATTTGACAACTAGCTCAAGGGTGCACGGCACACCTCGGCTTGCGCTGTTGCTTGGACTCATGCAATTCGCGACCTATCTGAGCTAATCTAAGCTAAGCTACATATTCATACATATATGAGTTATTGAAACATATATGTGTACCAAGCATACATACCTCGACAACTCTTATATGTAGTTTGTGTCGGATAATTTTCCTAAACTGTTTCAGTTCGACAAGGGAAAAACAAAAATAAAACCCTTCCACTATCATGTGTAAGCGTGTATGCGTGCACGTGTGTGGAGGTGATATGTGTTACAGTTTTGTAAAATTTCGCAATTAAGTGTGTTCTCTTTTGGATTTTCATGTTAATTATAGTGTGAATGACAATATTTAAATTTCAGAATTAACATTACTATGATTTTCATATCTATGAGCACTCGGAGCAATAATTATAAACATTTTTGTAAAGTCTATTAACCAATCAAACGTATGATGAGCTGCTAAATATCAATATTACATGTACACAAGCCCCTATACTACGCGCCGCTAGTCTGACGCAAGCCGCGCAAACGTAATACGGCCAGTCATGCTTACGTAGCATGTCATGACGTGAATTTATAAATTGATCTCCTGCCAAAAATACCGCTCAATGTGCCTAAACAATTTTTCACTTCAAAAAGATTATGTAGGTGGTAGAGCTACGCTGAAGCTATTAATGGCTTCAGCATTAATGGGCCGGCTCGCCCGGGGTAATGCCACCCTCTCACAGAAAACCGACGTGAAGTAACAGTGTTTGTTGCGTTTCGTTCGGTCAGGAGAGCGCCGAAGGCCCACCTCCCCTAACCTACCCCCTTCCCATTCTCCCCCTCTCCCGTAAGACAGGTTGGCAACGCACTTGCGACTCCCCTGGTCTTGCAAGTGTCTATGGACGGTGGTGATCACTTAACTTCAGCTGAACCACCTGTCCATTTGCCTCCTACGATATAAAAAAAAAAATTAACTCAAAATGTATAGTTTTTAGAGTTTTCACAAGAATGTAGATTAACGTTGTGCGAAGAAAACGTCAAATTCTACAGCCACTTCAATACGGTCAAAATTATGAAAATGGCATGACTGTTGTTCTTTTTTTGATTTGAACGTGTGAAAAACTTTCTCCAAAGATTGTTAGTAATGTCAAGCAAAATGAAATAAGACGATATTTTAATAAGAGTAATTATCTTATTTAGTCTAATTTATTTGAAAAAAAATCACCATATTATTTCAGTTTCTTCAGTAACACCGCAACTTGATTCATTTTATGCTTATTGTCGTAGTATATTTATTATGCTATTACTCCGTCTGCACTAAAATTATTTTATAACATATTTTATATAAAAAAAAATAAGTACGAACTTTTTTAAAATACTTGTTTAAACATTTTTATGGTACAAATGATGATATTTTCTCCAACGACCAAATAACACATTATAAATACACTGCTTATATCTTGGACCAATATCCAACAAGCGTGGGTATCGAAGCCATTTTAATCGCAGCTCCTCTAGAGTAGTGACCGTCTATTGTATAGTTTGTGGTCTAGCGTTGTCTCGAAGCAACAGTGGGCTAGAGAAATTTATCAGTATCGGTTGATTAACGACTAGTTTTCCATAATAAAAATTTGCCGGAATCGTCTGGCCAAATCTTAGGAAGCTGTAGTGTATCACCAGTACCTTTTTCTAAGTCAAGTTTTGCTTGGGACATGATTTAGCCGGTTCTTCTGGGTTTAAGTACTGCGATAAGCGTTTCCAATTGTCATAAAGGATCCATTTATAATTACAAAGTAACGATACGATTTAAAACTCTAGTTATTGTGACGGTTGAGTAATATACCGCAGCACTCAATGCGTTTTTGTTTTTGTGATTCATTCAATACATGTGGTACGCTCGTCATGAGCTTTTCGTATTTTATCATTTCTTTCAAGTAAATTCAAATTGTTTTATCACTTACACTGAAGCCTGCCGCTAATCCTGACAAGATTTGCGATGAATCCGCTTCCACGATCACCTTTAATTCTTCATTCTTAACTAGGGTCTCTGGACATCTACGATGTTTGTTCCGTAGGTCGAAATATCCAGAACAAAAACATTGGAACAGAAAAGATATCATAGTTTCTTTAGACTGTGAAAAAAAAATGAGTGCGTTCAACCGTCACACGCGATTGAAGTAAGACTACAAGCCCATGGAAAAAATTAACCTGTAAAATGAACCAACGTGAATAACGCTTAGAAGGCTGTTACTATATCATAAAATAACTCTGAGCGCTATGCCGTCATTTAATTGAGTTAGTCAGTTAATTGAGAAACAATATTAACTACGCGTGTACAAAATTTCTTAATAATCGGCTAAGCCCGTTTTAAATTAAATCCGGGCATATATACAGACAGAACTACCAATGTATTTATATAGATAAATTAATACCCATATTTGCTAATAATTTTATATAACTCTAGCGGGCAGTGCGGACGTGGTCCTGCCTTGATAATTCAAAATCTTAAAAAAAAAATCTAAAATTCAAACGCAGCGCCACCTACCGGGTCCAAATGTGATTCTAAACCATTGCCGGATCCACTGGAACACGCACACAAAATTTCATCAAAATCGATCCAACCGTTTAGGCGGAGTTCAGTCATATACACACGTATAGAAGAAATTTAGATATAAAGATAATGTATAATAATAATTTATATTAAATTGATATTTCTAAGAGTAAACTATACTTAAGATACAATATTATTATAGTGAGCTACAAAAGCTAGTTAATAAAATCGAACCCTTCGACACAGATATAGCACGCAACACACAAGACATTTATATCCGTGAGAACTTTAGCTCTAACGATGCATTTTCCTTGTTCCATTGTAAGCGTTCGGGGCTTTTGAACCCCACGTTCAGTAAGTGTTTAGAGTACGTACTCATAGTTAACCATGTATTTCGAACCAATCTAATTCTTATCTACTTCCTAGAATTCATCTAGTTCCGTCATGACTTCGCTACAAATATTAAGTTGTAACAATAAGAAATCATATCTATAAATTGTATAACGGATTATTATTGTTTCAATTTAAATATAACCTCTACCGTCTTTCTTGGAATTATCTAATAACATGTCATCTTTTGAATCTGTTTAGTTCATATCAATCGTTTGAAATAATAAAAGAAATATATTAAGTACTATCTGTGATCGCGACTCCGTCCACGTGGAATCTAATGTAAGAAACAGTGACTTATAAAATCATCTGAATGTATTAACTCCATTTACTTTTCTCTCGCACTTAAGTCGCGTCGCCATTAAAATTACAATAACTATTGATAGAGTAAACATATTTTAATGAAACTAAAACTAAATGCTACTCGAGGATATGTTTTATGATTTTATCGGTGAGGTTTTATCGTGAACGCCGTGCTTTAGCAGTGATACGTGTTCAAACAAACAGACAGACAAACATTTCTAAAAATGATTAAAAAGTATACTATTACTTATTCGAAGACACATGTAACAATTTTTTTCACAAAAATCTAAACAGTACAGACACGTCAAATTTATATTCTTATTAAATCTATAAATAGCTTTTGCTCGCGGCTTCGTATTAATGTAGATTTGTCTTATCCTTCGGAGACAATACTTTTTTTCTGAATAAAATGTACTCTTTCAGATCCTGTATCCTTTTCTGTACCCTTAATAAGTAAACTCATATTCGAATTTATAATATTAGTCACGACAAGCGATAGGCATGAATAAATCTATGCAGGTCTATGCCAGAACCACAAAAACAATGAATGTAAATCATGTGCCAAATACAGAAAACACGTGTAACCGTAATTATATAGGATATTATGCCAAATACGAATTTTTAATTTTATTGGAAGTTTAGAAAATGTCTACAACGCTACTTATATATTATTTATTTACTATAATTAAACTGTAACAAGGTCAAATCTGTACATTACTTAAATATTTTTTTATAATTATTATCGGGGTGGATTTTGTTATCGATATAGAAGCCAAAAATAATCATTTTACAATTTTTGTCTGTGTGTCTGTCTCTGTGAAAACGAAACACTCTGAAAGTACTGAACCGATTTTGACGAAACTTGACACAGTGATAACTAATATTACAAGGTTACATCTAGGATACTTTTTGTCCCATAAATTGCAAGGGGTTTCTTCCTTTATGCCCGTCCAAACAAGATTAAGGATACCTGGTTGTGTTTTTTAATGCGCATCACACCTTTACAGGTCAAAATTTTGATTTATAAATAATTTTAAGGACAATTTTTTTCAGTAACTTTTAAACGCTGTTAAAAACATGAATTTATCACAGCTAGACATTTTTTTTATATACAATAATGTGCGTGATGATATATTTTATAAATAAAAATATTTAATTTCAAACCATTTTAATTTTTCCATTGCAAAGAACACATTTCATTTTATTAACTATTATGATATTAAGGTTTTACCGTAAACAATGAAAAACAACAATAAATGTAAACATATGATTTAGTACTGACGTCATCTTAAGTTTTTTTTCATTATTTTTTATTTTATAGGAGGCAAACGAACAGACTGGTCACCTAATAGTAAGTGATCACCGCCGTCCATAGACATTAACAACACCAGGGGAGTTGCAAGTGCGTTGCCAGCCTGTGTTTGGGGGGGAGGGAGGAGTTGGGGAAGGGGGAGGGGGAGGAGGAGATGGGCCTCCGGCGCTCTCACTGACCAAACGAAACGCAACAATGCAAACACTGTTACTTCAAGTCGGTTTTCTATGAAAGGGTGGTACAACCCCGGGCGAGCCGACCCATTCATGTTGAAATCAGTAGTAGCTTCAGCGTGGCTCTACCACCTCCGATAAACACATACGGCGATAATATACGCTGCCACAATTATCGCTACCTTTCTCGTGCAGCCAGTGCTGCACTAAGCTATAGCCATAGCTAAGTTATTCTATATACATATTATTTTTATAACAATAAATCAGTCTGACTATTGAGTAAATAACTGAATTAATGTCTGGAAGATTAAATTTGTACTTATTTATGACTAAATAAAATACAAAATTACGGCTAACCCAACATGGTTTGAAATTACTTTTATTTTTATTTACAAAAAATAGCATCAGGCACATTATTGCCAATAACAAAAATGTCTGAAAATAATAATGCCATGTTTTAATAGCGTTTCAAAGTTAGTGAAAAAAAAATCTTAAAATGATTTCAAAATCAATATTTTTGTCTGTAAGGGTGCGCTTTGCATAAATAAACGCAAATTTTACCGGTACCCAGGTAGCCCGCACGTTATTCGGAAGAATATAAAAATATATAAAAAAACTGGCTTATTAAAATTCGCTCTCAAAACCGTTGCTAGCTCTTAAACGAATAGTTACAGACAAATGACAGTTAACACGTAGCTCATATCTTTTTCATATTTATATTTTTCTTCAATACAATGGAGTGTGAAAAGGTTATAATACAAGTTGAAGATAGTTATGATAAAGTAAGTGGTAGAGATGATTATTAAATTTTATTTTTAGGTATTGTCTATGTTCAGAGTCTATCTGCAGTAAGATAGGTGTCGTGACAGAGAAAAAGAGAGAGAGAGTGTATATAATATATACAAACATAAAATTTTCATTTCAATAGCAAATCAACTCAAGGATTACCAATTGGTTTATTAACTTTTATCAACTTGATTATCCCAGATCATTCAGAGTTTAATTCATCATTATTGATTTTACAAATTAATTTTATTGTTTCATTTACAATTTAACTCTATCAACTTGATATTTTATAATGTAAATTATACTGATTGTATAGTAAACGTCTATAAAAAAGGGAAAGGAACTTCATTTCAACCGGGGGTCCCGGTATGTAGAAAAAAGGTAGACTCCTCAAGCTTTTTTTTACATTGCTGCTAATATATGTAGGTTAGTTTTTATCTTAATTGAACCCGGTAGATGATACTACGAATGGGTTCTAAACTTATTTTAAAAGATTTCTCACATACCATCTGGGTATATGTTTCAGTGAGTCCCTTCATAGTTTGTATTCACAATTGGAAACCGTAGATGAAGCTGCAATCGGGTTTTATGTTTATTAAAAATTTTCGCGTTTAAAAATACAATTGAAACCGGTGATAACCGATGTAGTGCAGAAGAAATTGCACGGGTTAGCTAGTTGATAATAAAAAAGACAATAAAAAATATACATTTTTTTCATTTGAAACGCAAAACATTATGAAATAAAAATAGATACATATGATGTCACAATTGTATTGCACTGTATGTATTACATTTGTATTGTAGTAGCTGAATACATAACACATATATTAATATTTAACATACAAATAAAGAAATGAACATTATGCTCATAAACCAATAGTCATAATATATGCGGGAATGGTACACGTGACCCTTGGACTCAAATTTTACTAGCCTTATGTCGTGAAACTTAAAATAATATTAATTAAAAAAATATAATGAAAAAAGAATACCGTTTAAGGCCTTCTAATTATTTAAAATTGCATAATTGTAACGCAAATAACCGAAAAATGTACGTATATTGTTATTTTATTAAGTAGTTATTTATTATACCTTAGTCATTATAATGTGTCCAATAATATATAAGAATATGCTAATTCGATTTTAAACTATCCAATTAAATATGTTTTATATACTCCACATAATTTCACAATTAAAGCCTCCTTTACCTTTATTTAAGCACAAATATCAAGACTCGTCAATATAAACAGACATCACTGTACTTTAATCCGATAAGAGTAATTACACTTAAACAGTAATAAATATCTGCAGCCACAAATAACTCTTAAAGCTATACATCAACTATTAACCGATAAGCTTATCAAAAGACTTTTAAGAAACTAACAGACAATGCCACCCAGACGTCAGACTCAGATCTGCGTCAATTTCTATCGAGGCATTGTATAAAATGCCGCTTTACAGAAGGAATTCTTTAATGGCAACCGTCCTGAGAATAGTTATTTTTGTCATTCGTTTAAAATTTATCTTTATGGAAGAGACACGACCCAGACAGTGCTTAAGGCTTACTTGATTAATTTGTGTGACATCCGCACCGTAGGTCAATCACTCGCATGTACAGTCTGACAGACTCTTTTGTGCATTTTCCCAGACGTTGTCAGAATCGTCTTGTAACTTTTAATTTGCTCTTCAAATAAGTAATATAATTATTTATTGTATTTTTAAACAATATGGAAGGAAATATTCTACGATTATTTTAAAACATGCATCACGGTTTATTCGGAATTCTAGTGATTCATCGAAATGATAATTTAATGTGATAATTATTTAAATATTTAGTTATACGATTTCTAAAATAGTACACTTAAAAGCTAAATTCATTTATTTATTATTATTTTCTTCTTATAACAAAGAAGTAGCAAGCAAGCTTGGTTTACTTGACCTGATTTACGGGATAGCTTTGTCTGATCGCTATAAAATCTTTAATTAAATTTATTTAGTATCAGTTACTAAAAGAACTGGCTGACTAAACTGAGGACTGGGTTAGCCCAGCGATGTCTCAAATTAGTATATTGCCTACTATAGTTTTCGTAAAAGAACATCGTAGCACCTCACTCAATTACCGCTGTTGCATAGCTATACAAATAACTAGGTATGACGATGGTGGTGACATGATTCTTATTTGCGAACCTCCTATCACTCTCATATTAATCAGCCTATTAAATTTTATTTTTTTTTTTTTTTTTTTTTTTTTTAAGGGGGTTCTTCCATGGGAGGGTTGTGTGGGGGTTTTTTTCTGGGGAGGGCCCTTTTATTCCACCTTTTAAAAGGAAATCCTCCTCTCTCTTTTCTCCCCTCTTTCCCCCCTATTTTTTTATTTTTTTCCCTTAAATTTTAAATTTTCATTTCTTTTTCCCCCTTTTATTTTTTTTTTTTTTTAAAAAAAGAAATGGTTTTTTTTTTTTTTTTTTTTTTTGGTTTTTTTCTGCCCTGTCTTTTTTTGTTGTTATTCTGTCGGAGATTGTGTGATTTCTTTCTCTCTTTATACATTCTTGTTTCCTCATTTTGTACAGACTTTTTCTCCCCCCCCTTTCTTGGGAGGATGGGTTTTTTTTCTCCCTTTTTTCTTTTTTTTCTTTTATTTTAATTAGTTTTTTTTATATTTTTTTTAATTCTTCCCTTCCCCCCCCCACCTTTTCTTTTTGCTAGCTTTATCTCCCACTTTCATCTCCTCTATCTCTTTATCTTTATTCTTTGTCTTTTGTTTCCCCTCAATCCCCTTACAGCTCCTCACTGCTTCCCATTTTTCCCCCCTCCCCTATCTTTCCCCTAATATCTGTTTATAACCCGTTATTCCCTACACACCTCTCGACACTCTACATAAATCTTGTGAAGGTTTTTTAGGGTGGATTAATTTCTCTTTCTTGGATCTCTTTATATCTTTGTGTTACCTTTATTCTGATATTAATATTGGTTGGTTGCCCGCCTGCGGTTTTGTTAATTATTTTCCAAGTCTTCTCCCCCTTTCCCTTATTTGCCCTAAATTTCCTTTTCATTTCATTTCTCTTCCAACCCCCTTTTCCCCCCCTCTGTTTTTTTCCCCCCTCCCTTCCCCCTCTATCCCTTCCCCCTTAATTCCTTCTTCCCTCCTAAATCAAATTGTCCATTAAGTTCAAATTCTTTAATTTTTTTCAGCCATTTTTTGGGTTTATCCTATTTTTTTTTTTCTTCTTTTTTTGGTTTTTTTTTCCTTTTTGAGGGAAAAAGGGGAAGAGCCATTTTCTTTTTTTATTTTGAGGGGAAGGGGAATTATTATTCTCCCCCCCCCCTTCAAAATTCCAAAGCCTTTAAGAATTTAATTTTAAATTCCCTTTTTTTGCACCCCACCCCCAGAATGCCCAAAATGTTGAACACCCAATTCCCCAATTTCGAGCCCCACCGGAAAGCTCCTTAATCCAACCCCCCCATTTAAACTCCCCCCCCCCCCCCCCTATCATTTCTTTTTAAACCCTACTCCCCTCCCCCATTTTGCCCAAATTTCCCCCCGAAGATAGGCTACATAAACCCTCTTCAGCGCACCCCCCCCATTTCTAAGTTTAGGTCAAAGTGGTCCCATCCGAACAGGTCGGAGCAATCAATCATCATCATAAATTTTTAATACATGCAATCTTCAAACTTATTGACATAATACAAAACAATTAATTGTTAATCCAATTATTCATATCTTTAAAAACTCTCTCTATTAAAAACTTCTAGATAGCTAGCTTCTAAGTATAATATGCCAATAGTAATCCTATTTTTTTAATCCTCTTTTTTTAATCCTTAGGGTATGAATTTTCAAAAACATTTCTTAGTGTTTTAGGTTTAAGAACTTTTGGAGAAAATATCATGTTTTAGACCTTCCAGTTTACGCTGGTTATTGTACATGAAGTATTTATTTAAATTTATTTCTATCGAACTAATCCGCTTGTAAAGTTCTTAAACAAACACTTGGTTTAACAGAGAGTTTCACTTCCGACGGGAGTAGTCTTGATTAAATAATAGAGAAACGAATAGAATACTAATTAATAAATAAATAGTATTTCGTAATAGCTCCCTTGATTATTATGCTAAATGCATACGCAATAATTGTGCACTATAAATAGAATTAGTACGCACTAGCAATATATATAATTATATTTTATAGTTAATCTTTAATCAGCTTAGTTCAGCGATCCTAAACATGAATTAGTTTCTTAAGATCTTAAGACAAGTTACAATGATTATGCATTATAATAGATAGCCTAAGCAGCCTTGCTTCGATTATTTAAACTCATTATGACTGTAGATCTCTATCGCTGATTGTAATAATATTATTGCTTTTATGGTAGGTAACCAAATTTGGTATAAAAACCCGGTCAAAAAATAAATTAACTGGAGATTATGGTGCAATTATTATACTTAAATATATGTCTTATGCTAATTTAAATTAAATAAACTTGTAACTATATGAAATTTATAAAAAGAAAACTTTACCCGAGCCAAATCCATTTCATTATCAAATTCATATATAATCTATTATAGCTGTTATATATGATACCATATATCATAATACTTCAAGTGAAAAATAGCAAGATTTGCACGAACACGCCAAGTGACCACGAAGTAGGTATAAGATTCGTATTTTTAATTGTACGTGTGCTCGTCCAGTGGTCGAACTTCGACTATAAAAAAAAAGATTTTCCAATGATATATTGATAACATCAAAACTCGTCAATAGCTATAAAACAAAAAATAATAGTGCGTGGAGTCCCTCCGCGCGGAAGAAGTGAAACTTCGTAATGTGGAAATGAAAATAGGAAGGGATAGAAATTGATTTTTAGTGAAATCATATTGTTTCTTTAAAACAAACTTTATTAACATTGCTTGCAATTCACAATTGATCGCATCTTTTAATCATTTTCGAGTGGCGAAATATCCAAATCTATGACATTTACAATGGGATTATGATAACTAAAGTAAGATACGAAATGTTTGATTATTTTTCTCGCTCTATCTCTTTCTATTCCCCCTCCCCAGGAGCGTTGAACGTTTAACGCAACAGTGCTTTCATACCTCCTCCATGGTAGCGTTAAATGTTTAACGCAACCTTGTTGGAAGTCGCATTAGGATTTTCACTTCAAAAAGAATGAAGAAATTCGGATGAGAAACAGAGGAGGGAGATGTTCTTAAGTGTTCTCCCACTGCCTATTTATGTATAGACTAGTTATGCCCGCTACTCCGTCCGCGTGGAACCTAATGTAAAAAAAAACAGTGACTAATAAAGTCATCTAAATGTATTAAGTCCATTTACCTATCTACTTTTCTCTCGTACTTATCTCGAGCCGTGAGGTGAGGTGAAGTTTTGTTGTAAACTCAGTACTTTACCAGTGATGCATGTTCATACAAACAGATAGTAAGACAGACAGACATTTCTAAAAATGATTGAAATGTATTTTATTACTTATTCCTAGACATTTGTAACAATCTTTTTCACAAAAATCGAAATATTACACACACGTTAGTTTTACATTCTTATTATATGTATATAGTATAGAAGATAAATATTTTGATATTATAAAGAATAACAAGTTGAACTGATTTACAAGAGGTTTGATACGTTTAGAGTATAGAAATGACATCAGATGTTAAATTATTGTAGTAATGGTCAGTAATAGCAGTATTAAAAAAAAAAAAGAAATCAGTTCGAAATACGAACGGAGCCATTCGAACGATGCTAGTCATAAATATAAAAAGAGACGAAGATAAATGGTTGGTACAATGTCAGGGCAAACGACCGGTTGATTACGAACCGCGCGTGCGCCGGATGCCCTTCAAGTGCTTAATTAGTTCTCTTGCACTGGGATGCTACTGCAATGTTTGTTTTCCATTAAAAGGTTTCAAGGATCATCTCTGTGATTAATCTATTTAAGGTATCCTGGCTTCATTCCCATTTGTTTTTTGAGAAAGTAGATACGATTTTAATGATAAAGGCCAACTTTTTTTTTATATCATAGGAGGCAAACGAACAGGTGTGTCACCTGATATTAAGTGATCAACACCGTCCATAGACCCCAGCAACACCAGAGGAGTCACAAGTGCTTTGCCGGCCTGTGTTGGTGGTTAAAGAGGGAGGGGAAGGGGAGGGAGGAAAGGGAGAGGGAGGAGGCGGGCCTCCGGCGCTCTCACTGACCGAACGAAATGCAACGATGCAAGCACTGTTACTTCACGTCGGTTTTCTATGAGAGGGTGGTACTACCCCGGGCGAGCCGACCTATTCAATGCTGAAACCAGGAATAGCTCCAGCATGGCTCTACCACATAAAAAACACTTAATTACAAACACAAAAGAAAATAATTTGCCAAATAGGTGCAGCCGGAGTTTTTGACGCGACTTTAGTCTGTCATGTAATGGAATTTATATTTTATATATAATCTTGTGTTATTTGACTCTATATTTTGTAATATTGATGTCGTTTTACGTAATATAGTTCGATTATTATGCACAAGTGAAGTGGACGGGAAATAATACCACGGAGCAAGAATACTGAGATGCCACAATATCTCCCTAGAAAGTTCTAACATGGGTGACACTGAAATTATCACAGGCCACTTGTAATATTATCACCTACTCGACAATGGCAGTAATAATCTACAAGATTGGTTGCCAAAAAATAAAACAATAAGATAAAAATAATAGGTGCAGCTCTTCTTAAGTGATGCGCTCATATATATACATTCAGTAATTGATTTTTATTTATATAGACTAGCGGACCCGGCGTAGGTTGTCCCGCCCTAATAATAAAAACCTATACAAATTATATACCTAAACCTTCCTCATGAAAACCGCATGAAAATCCGTTCAGTAATAGACAGCGGCGACCGGTGAGGGATAGCGTGTCTCTCGGTAGTAGCCATCGTTTTTGGATTATACTGTGCTCACCATCAGGCACAGTACGGACACTGTGCCACGATAAAAAAAAAGGTAATGAGAGTTTCAATCGTGAAACAATTAGTAAGAACTGTTTTGGAAAAGATCTGAAGTACGGTTAAGATACCTGATTACTAACCTGTAGTGGCTGGAGTATTACTAAAAATATATTATTCTTAGAGTAAATAACCTTATCCATTTCTGATCGATTCCAATAAGATGTGTAATTTAACGAATATAGAAATGAACGGAGAGATGCCTGTCATAACTATGTGATCAATGTTTTAAAGACTGTTTTAGTTAGACATAGGTTATATTTAAAATATTGTACATTAGAGTTTCTCGTTACCGATTATCACAACCAGTAAATAAACACGTTGCGTGCCGTTCCAAGCTTCCCAGTCTCATATTCAACGAAACGTGTACCATTAATTAATCAATTCATTTCATTGCACTTAATAAAAATGGCAATAATAATAAACTTGGAGTGATGACTAGTGGTCATTATTCATTGCAATCAAGCTCTTGTAACAATACATTTGATTCACAATGATGATTTGATGACTGCATCTGTTAGAAGGAAGAATTGCGTCTAGAAATTCTGAAATATCATTTACTACCAATTATAATATTCTTTTTAAAACATTTGATAATAAGAAAAAAATCATTTAAAATGTGTGTTTGTTTAAACTCTAACATATCCGAATAATATAAGAATTAAACGTATATTCAAAAGACAAGAGAATATACATTAATTAATTATAATATCAGAGACATTTTTGATTTATACTTAGTGACGCTGCATCTTGATTCTTGATTTATTTCTTCATTCTAATGTCACGGCAATTATTAATGCGAATATAAATATTTTGAATCATGTATTTTTAGTTTGTAAAAAAAACTAACATTTAAAATTATGAAGTGATTAAAGTGCTAATTGGAACATTCGTTACCATAATAACTTATTTTATATTGCTATTTTATTTTGTATAATTCACACATTGTGGATACGAAAGTAACTTCATTTTTTAAGTTTTAATGACTCCACTTTAACACCACACATATCACCATTAAATTTAGTATAAAGAGACCGGTAACCACATACTAACATATGCTACTTTTTTATCAATGAAGAATTTTTTTGTGTAATACTGCGTATTCTTGCTGTACGTTTTCTGCATTTAGATAGCAGTCTTATTCGGTAAAAACTTATTTGATGATAAATACAAAAAATACACAGCTGCAGACATAAAGTATCAGCTATATTTATTAGCTCTTTTATAAAGATTTGTACACCCAGAATAGGACATTGTTTCTGAGTCTTAAATTTACTTAATTTGAGGCAATGTTCAATTATTGATGACTAGTTGAGCCATTGACTCCGTCCGCGTGAAATCTAATTTAAAAACAACTGTCTAATAAAATTTGAATATATAAAGTCCATTTACTTATCTACTTTTCTTTCGTGCTTAAGTCGCGTCGCCATTAAAATTACAATAACTTTTGATAGATTGAATCGTTTTTAATGAAATCGAGCTAAACGTTACTCCAGGATATACTTTATGATTTTCTCGGTTTTATCGTAAACGCACTTAAAACATTTTTAAAAATGAATTAAATGTATTTTATTACTTATTCCATGACACCTGCAACAAATTTTTTCAACGGAAATCTAAAAAGTACACACACGTTAGATTTACATTTTTTATATGTATTGATAAACCAATTCAAAAAGTCGATCTGAATTACTGATACCAGATTTTAATCATTTTCTTTTCCATATATCCTGTCCCCTATAACATAAATCCCACTTTTCTAACCGGTTTTTTTATTAGGAAACCGGCCGGTAAAAGTAGCCTTCCGTCATTCGCATTCAGACAGGAAAGCATCATCGATGTGTATTAATGAAGTTGGAACACGAATCATCGTAACGATGCGCCGGCGCAGTCGCCAGGGCCAGTGTTGCCGCGCATTGCAAACGAAACAGTCGTAAAACGCTCTCCGCCATCCTCCTGTCATTCTCGAGGTCAATGACACGTTCGTAAATCGATAACGTTACGGTTTTAATTGATTATCGATAATCGGGGATTATTCGGGTTTTTTTTGTCGATTCGAATTGCCAATTTACTGTGTTCGTTACAGGAAGTGGTTTTATTGACGTAACCATTTTTGTTATCTATATATTGTTTAAGAGGTTTCATTATCTGATATTAATTTTTACGATTATTCGATCTTAATTATAGCTCGTACTGAAAATCGCTCGGCGATAAAATAAAGTGGCTTCGTAATAATCATGATTACATTGTCATGAGTTTTATGGAGTCTTAAAATATTATGCCTAGGTGATACTGGTTCTGAATAATTCCTGGTTAAAGCTACCATATATTTAGCAATGCTATATTTTACAACGGACACTTCTGATTTGAAATATAAATATACGATATATGCCAAATATTTTATAATCAATTAATTATTTATAATCATTACTGACATGTCAATAGGTGTTATCAAACGTTGATAGCCTATATGTATGTAGCTAAAGATTTTTATAATATCAATAACCGACAATCGATAAAAAAATTTATGTTCATTTAAACACGGTCATAAATCTCTAAAAGTAATATATTATACTAATAAAAATAATTACCATGTAGTAAGTACATACCATACATACTATAAGCAGTTGCTTATATCTTTGCAAACAATTTGCGTATTTTCGATAACATATTCTCACCACTACAATTAAAGACTTACTACAACATAAAGAAATATAAACATAAATAGAATATTAATAATAGAGATTGTTTCTAAATTAATTATAAACTTGTCATCAATTTTGATTAATTAAAAAAAAAGTGAAAATCATGATGAGATAAAGATTACACATATATATTTATTTTGAATCTAAATATTACACAGTTTAAATAGATTTTAGTAATAGATATATTGGTCTAGCATATTAAATTTCAGTCCGTTAAATTATTATTTTCTAAACTACAAAGAAATAAGGTATTTCCCGTAAAAATGATTAATACGTTGGAATGAAATAATTATAAGAAATAATATTGCACTTTACAAATTTTCAAGGTCATTTTAAAAGAGGTAAAACTATGTATTTTTATTTAGATACAAGTTTTTAGATTTCTGTATGTATACATGCATGTATAGAAAATAACATAAAACAAATAATTTCACCTTTCATGTGGTTTCATAAAGAATATATTGAAAAATATTAATGAATCTCATTTTATCAACTTCTTTATAACATTAAATTATATTTTTTTGCAAAACATTAAAAATAATTCAATAATCATATAAATAATTTTGATTTTGTTTTCTCACGTTTTATTATTAATTATTTTATTAATTTGGTTATTATTTATATATTCTCAACTGTAGTGGTATTAATTATAATAATATAGGTCGTATCCAGTGTCGAAGTAGTTCTTGTGCGTATGCCAAGTTCAAAATATTCTAGCAGAATAAAGTTGACAAAATGTTAACAAAGACGCTCGTCGTGTTTATAACAATCTCTTGGATACCGATGGTATTCACAAGGGCACGGAATTTCTCAAAGATTCAGACGAACCCCTTGTCGAAAGCGAGATGTGACCTAGTATGCTTTGAGAGACCGAAAGAATTCAGATCTCAGGTGAGTGTATAGATTATATTATGATTAACTACTACCCTCAATCTTAATATCTGTCACTAAGTGTGCTCCGGCAGTTGCACTCGAGACCTGGTGAAGGGCTAGTAAGATCATTAGTAGAATATTCATTCACACATATCATATATATATATATATATATACTTTACGTTACTACATACTTTACCAACGTTGCTTTACGTTATACGTATATATATAATGGTTATTAACTTAATGTTCATATATTCAATTTCATTGCATTATCTCCCTTCCATAACCAAATCCTGCGGGCTAGGCATCGGATCCACAGGTTTACGTTGAGTTCTATCTGGGTACGAACTAAAAAGTTCGCAATCTTGCTATGGCACGATATGTCGTGAAGCTATTTAGCAATATCTCGGCAAGCGTGTTCTCTGCGTCCTATGAGACTGGACCTTCAAGGTTAACGTGAAGTGACATTTACGCAGGTCAGAATGATGGAGTCAGTTTGCCGTGCTAGAATAAATAAATAAATCAAAAAATTGAAAATGGGCAAAAGGTTTCAGAGGAGAAAATAGATGTTGATGACTACACAATACGAAAAACTTTCAATTTGGAACTCGCGTCAGCAACCATTTCTTTTGAATGTTCCGGCGACAGCACTTAAATTAACTTAAGCTTAGTGCGTTACAAACGTCAACTGTAATCAAATAGGATTGATATTTAAAACATTATGCTATAATTACAATAATTATTTAAGACATAAGATAATAATTATTAACTAAGTATCGTAAATACGAGAGGAGTGCATAAAATAAAAATTATAATAGAAAGCAATGATGCTGACCATTGAGAAACGAATATTCCTAAAAATTAAAGTTTATAATGACGGAGGCGATTAAATCTGGCGCTTCATTATCATATGTACAAACTAACCCGCAACATCCAGTAATATATATATTTTTTGTAAATCACGTCCATTTAAACCACCCTTAAAATTACATGCAGTTTTACTTTGAACAAATAACTGACTATTTGAGAAAAAATTTAACATATATTTCGTACAAGCTTTTACAAAAAAAGTTGATTTACGCAATTGTATATCTTCCGAAACCTTCCGCGATATGTGACTAGCAAATATACATACAAATAACATTCAAATACTGAAAGGTAAATAAAGAAAACTTGAGACAAATAAAGAAACACCAGACATGTATATTTAAATTTTATTAAAATCTATAAAGCTACTAAAGTAACTGTACCCGCGACAAATTAATTTCTGATTTATATAAAGCTTTTTCATCTATAATCTTTGAAGTAGTATTAATTAAATCTTTGATAAGGTGTTTGTTTGCTTTAATAATATAGGAGAGAGCTACGTAAAGTAATTTATATTAAGGTCCGCGCTCGGAACACAAAGCGTCTGACAATAAATTACTGAGAGAGGTCATACGTTTCTTCAAACTGTGTTAAGCTTAAAAAACTCCCAAAGCTTTAAAATTAGGACGTAATTTTCCCGATCTTGATAAAATAAAGCCTAGATGTTATCCTAAGCTGCGCTTAAGTCATCTGTGAAAACACCATAACAATCCGTCTGGTAATTTTGTAAATTATTCAAACAAGCAAACAGAAAGACACACAATATCTTTAAAAACAGACCCTATATCCTCTGCGATCAGTTTTAAAGAAACATTTTCAATGTAAAGATACGAGATATCAATACTACAGTTTTATTATATTATGGATAGATTCCTATATTATCAATAAATAGCATTCAATATAGTTTCTATCCGCATACGTCTTGGTGTTCATTTAGTTCTAGAAAACTCTGCAAGCGCATTTCGATACTTTTCATTAACATTTAGTAAACTTCTTCGTAAAAGTTTATGCAGATAACACATGCATTATGTAAAAAATAAATAAAGTGAAGGCGACGTTCAGAAATAAATAGAAATTCGGAAATAAAATCCGGTGTCAGTATCTATTCTAGCTAACTAGCTATCTATATTTTATCTATCTAGTTATCTATATTCTATCTATCTAGCTAACACTTATGAGATTCGCACTTTTTGATATTATTGTGGAATTTAGTAAGAAAATATATTAAAAGAGTTTATAGAAATATCTGGACAGGTTTATGTCTATCGCCTTAGATTAATCCACAGTAAACATTTTTACATATTACTAAAATATAGTAGGTTTTTACGACATCCTGATTTTAATCATACAACTTTATGTATACGTTTCATCCTTCACTTACATTGAAAATTTAATGTAGAGCAAATTCCTCCTTACTTCATATAAAATCAATGAATGCCTTATATTAGAAGATATCAAAGGAATAAAATTACTCGCAACAAAAAGAAAGTTGTGCGACGAGACTTCTTTGATTTTCATCGACCGTCGATGTATAAGCGCAAAAAATGGTTCGAGTAGTGTATATTATCTCTAAATTATTTGAACAATTAAATGCCATCTTAATTAGTATACTACGCTATTAAAAACCGGGGTGGAACGATAGTGTCAAGATCTACCGAACCTTGAAACATTATTTTATAATTTCACTGATATTTATCTATAAATTCCCTTATGCAATGAGGTTATCTCATTCTCAAAAGTTCAACGAGTTCTCAACGTTTAAAATGTTTAGGCAGGCAGATATCTTATCACTCGCCACTCACGATTATGTAGTTATGTCTACACAGCAAAAAATATGTCCGAAACGTACAGACAGTATGTTGGATACCCACGCTTTTATTTACTAAGATAGCAGTAGGAACACGATTAAAGTTCCCCGTATTAAAAACGAAAAAGAAATATAAAAAAAAGAGGGAATTTGAACATACGAAACAGAATACAATCAAGATTGCTGCCATTCTTTTCATTCAGCTAACAATGTTTACAGACGTTGAACTTTATCTATACTAGCGGTAGTCTCCTTTAACCTTATACTTTACGTTCAGAGCTACACAGTATTATTTAAATGCGCATGATAAACAATCAGCAAGTGCATACAACACGGGGACGATGCGACGTAGTGTTAAAAGAGAATCGTATTTAATGACGTCCTAAAATAGAAGTCAACTTCTCAACAATACTTATTGACTGAGTTTTTGGCGGAATCCTAGTCTGTCATGAAATTGATTTTATATGTTATTGACTATCTTGTGTTATTTGACTCTATATTTTGTAATATTGGTGGTATTTTACGTAATATAGTTCGGTTATTGTGCACAAGTGAAGTGGATGAAAAACAGTATCACGAATGAATTCTGACTTGCCAAAAAAACTCACTCGAAAGTTCTAACAAGAAGACCAACATCTTGTTACAATTCTGAAATTGTCATAAGACAGTTGCAATATTATTACTCGACAGATGCAGTAATAAACAGGAAGGTGGCCAAAAAAAAATGTTATAGACTGAGGTTCAGTTACATTTTTCTTTTTGTAGGAACGATTTGTTATTTTGTATATGTTCGTAAATATACCTATATTAATTCGTTTTGTCTTCCAATATTGGTGTTCAACTCTTATGCTCAGTGATTACATATAAGCCATAAAAGTTAATCGACTTTAGCGTTATCCAGATAACACAGACTGGAAATATAAAACTAATGCAGATTTGAAATTGAATCCAACTTATTTTATGGTTCAAAGTACGATGTATTGTCATTAAAGTTTTATACTTATTATATTATTTGCATAATATGTAAAATGCTATTTTAATGATTTTCGTCATAGATAATAACAAATTTATGAATATAAATTATATGAATTCTATAATAATTCAGTCATTGAAATCTATACTTAGTTGAGTTAATAGTTAAGCTGTAATAACAAAATTACAATTGTATTGAAAATGTTAATTAGTATAATAAAAAAACGGCAACCCCCACTTTATTTTCGAAGATAAATAGGTATATGGAGTAAGTCACATATCTTATGGTTTTATTGGTTGCAAGTTATTATTTTGTACAATGTTGTAATGAATCATACAACTTCAAAGGAAGAGTTATACCGAAGCTGATGTTTAGACGTTAATGATACTGCACTAATGAAATTACTGACTTAACGGAATCTTAGTGAATGAATACCACTATTTTAATTATTGCATCCGATTTTTAACAAAAGTATGCAAACTATCCATTGTCGTTTTTGTTTGTTAGCGTAACTTGAACCGAGTGTATGATCTCATAAAGCGATTGTAATTATGGATTTATTTACGAATTTAATTATATCATATAATACATTTTTATACAGTATACATTTTAGCGGTTGGCCACATAATAATGTTAAATAACGATTTGATCTAAGACGGTTAACACGCCAAACCTAAATGGGACAGGTTCTCAAGTGCTGCTGCCGGAACACACCAATATATACTTGGCGAAAGATTTTCAACTCAAATTGAGGGTGGTAGCTGGCCAGCCGGACTTAGAAAATCCCTACCACGCTATGGTTCTCCTTCAACGGAAGCTCCAACTCAGTTATAAGAATTGGAAGCTACATCCATCGATACTGTCCTCAAACACGCCATCAGTTAAGCCATGGTAGCTTGAAAATAATGATGGGTTGATTAATTAAGGAAGGAAGCATAATATATGAAATAAAGAAACTAAGTAGTTGATAGTCGCGACTTCATCTGCGTCGTTTATTATCATAATAATATGTTTTATGTACAGAGGAAAGGACATAAGCGGTTAACCGCTTGCCCCATTTTTTACGGCTAGAAAACACATATTGCTCGACGCTTTGTTTATATCAAAACCGTCATGTATTAAAACTTTCATAACGTTATGTTAAATGAAGCCATCGTGATAATTCCTTTTTATGTGAGGACCAATTGGGTAATTACCTAGGAAGTAAAAGTGAAATTTAAATCGATAAAAATCTATCCAATCGTTTTTGTGTGATGCGCACACAACTGCAGACCTCTGTTATTTTATCTTTAAATATTAGCATTAATTAGGATTAGAGTTTCAAATAACTCGTTTTAACATTTATTAATATTTTTTACTCTCTCTGTCATAGTGTCGGTCACAATGTCGAAGTCAAGAACAAAAGCCCGGAACATGTCCGATATCTGACTCTCCGAAGTGGGCCGCAGCTTGTGTAGAAGCATGCAATACGGACTCTCAGTGTGATGGCACTCAAAGATGCTGTCATCATGGATGCGGATCAACATGCAACGAACCTTTAGATTTATCTGTAATACCAGGTAATGGAGCGTCGAATATTCGAAAAAAGAGTTTGAATTCTTAACGTTTTTTTTAGATTTGGCTGTTAAAATAAACTTCTTTACGTATATGATGTCAGAATTAACTTCAATAGAAAATAAATAGAGACAGGCGAGTTGAATATGACGTCAATCCACAATTAGTTTTTAAGCACCACAATAAAACCTATACGGTGTTATCACAAAAAAGTTAAATACGTATTGAACACTGGCTTTAAAAAGGTCTCATATTAAATGCACCGTGGTCGCTGAATGTTCGCCATCTTGCTTTTTTGTCTCGCTTTGGTTACGTTAGGTTAGACTTGTGAAAAAGGATAACGCGAACTTGCCTCGGACGAGCGCGGTGCATTTATTAGGAAACTTTTTTAAACCAAGTATTTAATACGTATTTAACTTTTTTGTAATAACACGGATAGTATCCTTGATACTAACAGTACTGGATTGTTAATCGTAAAAAGGTGTCGAAACAAAGAGTTCAGTTTAATTAAATCTTCATCTCGTAGTATTAATGGTGTATTCACGCAACTTTGGATTCGTTATTTTATCTCATCAAAATATGAGTATAGTCTAAAATTCCTAAAAGTATTTATTTATTACTGATCACTTCAATAATCTGTCCATTTTGGAATGATTTATTTATTATACGGAATGTAATTAATGCCGATTAAGAATGAATAAATTTTGTTGTCATTTGACTTTTCTTAAATTAAAACAAAATCTATTATGGACTGTTATTATAATATAACAATTGTGGATTCGCAAATAATCGATATCATAATCAAAACGAGAATTCTATGAAATCTACCCGTGCTCACGGGTTACACTTTTTATACACAGATTGTCAACGATTCGTTTTATTGAATTAAAATATGGCGATATTTTACGATTTCTAAAACTCATCCTTTTCAAGTTTTTTACCTTCAGTAATTGTAATTATTGTATAACAGTAATTATTGAAAAATGTAGTAAAAAAAAAATACAAAATTAAATTACGGTACAAAATTTTGGCATATACTGTTATACTTTCCAGAATAAAATATAAAACCGTTAATTTTTTTTACATAATTTTCAGGTGTTTGTGATCATTTTTGTAGCTTATAAATTTGCAAATTAGATATTTTCCCCGTATACAACATTTTATTAAAATCGGTTGTATTAAAATAACCTTTTTTTAATTCAAAAGGAAGCAAACGAACAGGTGGGTCAGCTGATGTTAAGTGATCACCACCGTCCATAGACACTAGCAACACCAAGGGAGTCGCAAGTGCGTTGCCAGCCTGTGTATGAAGGAGGGCTAATGAAAGGGGGAAAGAAGGTGGGCCTCCGGCGCACTAACTGACCGAACGAAATGCAACAATGCAAGGCACTGTTACTTCACATCGGTGTTCTGTGAGAGGGTGGTACTACCCCGGGCGAGCCGACCCATTCATGCTGAAACCAGTACCTAATAGCTACAGCGTGGCTCTACCACCTTCAAATTAAATAAAATTTTAATTTTTAGTAATTTCCTTTTTACGGAATTTAAAATTATATACAATAACTAGCTGTCACACGCGGCTCCGCACGCGCTTTTTTAAAATGTATCAAAAAATGTAAAATTATGAGTAGATGTTGTACATTATAGAGATGCTTTTTCAAAAACATTTGTAAGTACGACACGCACGCCATCTACTGTAACATGTAACGTGTACATTAGAAATGTAAATAATAACAGTGTATCGAATGAAATGGGATTTATCATCAGCAACATGCCTGGAACTTTAACCTACAAAATATCACCCTCAGTGCTCACTTAGACTATATAAGAAAGTAATTAAAGTTTTAAGCTATACATTATTGAACAATATGTGTTATTTTTTTTATTATAGAGATCTAATATACCCGTATTGTCGATATAATTAAGTTAGTCTTATACGTTGCTATAATCACTGAGTTATATAGACGCAAGCGCGGTAAATAAATCAAAATGGCCGCCAAATTGACCAAAGAGATAATATAATTTTAATATATGACTTACAATTATGTATATTTATTCTTGAAGTTCAGTAAATCACACGACTCACTCGCTTGTTTCCAATAAACAACATATTTTTAATAAATTTTACATGGATTAATGCACGGGTAACATTCAACAAATAAAATAGAATATGTCAACCGCTATAATTTCGCATATGTGCCAGTAAAATTCCCGTCAACATAGGTACAGCCATTTCGGAAATAACCCGGAACAAAAAACAAAATATAAAAATATAAAATTCCAACAATATTGAAAAAAGAATTTTTTGTTCCTTGTAGCCAAATCCAATCACCAAAAAGTTGTTATTTTAATTTCAGATACAAACACTTTATTTTTATAATACGTAATAGATTACAATTAAAAATTGGAAACAAAACAAACGTAGAATAAACATGTTGAACAGAAACACAAAATAAACTTTAAAAATGTTTGCGATAGAAAGTTACCACGTTACCATGGCAACGTATATAAATACTAACGCTACACGCAGCGCAAGCAACGAAAACGAAAAAAATATGCCCGATTTTGAAACATTCTTCATTGGCGCTCCACTCCTATTGGTCTTAGCGTGATGATATATAGCCTAAAGCCTTCCTCGGTAAATATGCTATCTAAAACTGAAAGACCAAATCGGACCAGTAGTTCTTGAGATTAGCGCGTTCAACCAAACAAACAAACTCTTCAGCTTTATATATTAGTATAGATAATATACGTATTACTTAGTAAATTATATAAATATCGGCTTAGAATTTAATACGAGAGGAGAATCCCGGGCATTTATTAGTCATATGATAAGTTCAATCAACTACTATTTTTGTAGGCGTTTTACGTATTATTTGTTTTACTGAAAGGTGATTTGCAAATGGAAGTAGCAAATAATCATAATATTAGTATCACTTACAAGAGTACAGTTTAGCTTATAATATAGCTTATAATACATATTGACTGATAGATTTAAAATAATGGAGATTAAATAAAAACGCTCCAAAATATGTCATTTCATCGGCATGAATAATTCTTTTAGTTTTTTTTTTTTAACTTTAGGTTTGCCTCCTTTACCAACAATGGATGAAGCAAAAGAGAAAAAACGTGCGGTATTAGTACGATGGTCAAATGGCGTTGGAGATTCTGCGAGATCAGTGCCAGGTCGTGTACTCTATATTTTAGAGGAACAACATCATTTAGGGCCAAAGTACGAGGAGTCTAGACTCGGAGAGTGGAATTTACTCCTAAGAACAAATAAGTAAGTGTCTTTGATTTTTAAATAAAGTTAAATATATTTATCGATGGTTGAACTGCTTAAGTCACATCTTTATACAACGTATGAACATTTATATGAGTAATCTGTACGCAATTATTATAACGAATCCTCTATAAGGCGTATGTTTACTTAAAAACCCGTTAAATCCCATTTTTTTGGGTGTTTAGCATCTATCCTCTACGTAATCGTAAGTTTATTGACATATGAATATTAGGAATATCCAATTGTTTGAAAATTATTAGTCATATGCAAAGAGTCACGCTGACTAAAAAGGATATCTCGAAATTTAGTAGATATTAATATGCGCGTGCTAAATTGTAAGTCTGTTATTTAATTTATGCATTTAATTATTTTCGCTTTCTATTATAGTAATAATTTAAAGTTGCTATCAAGTTAGCTTGTAAATATTTTAGTAAAAGTTGTCTGTTGTAATAAATTGACACTTGAAGCGTTGTAATTCGATCCCCAGTGATTGCATGTTATATTTGACTGTAATCTGTACTTCAAATCCCGTTTATAATGATTATACATGACTAAGGGTTGCACTTAAGTTTTGAACATCGGTTTCAATCCTGCCCTATATTTTATTAGAAGAATCTAAACCATTCTCGAATCCTCTAGAACACACAAAAAATGTCAATAAAATCGGTTCAACCGTTTAAGAGGAGTTCGGTCATATACACACGGATATAAAAATTATATGTATATACATTAAATATATAACATATCTCTCTGTGTTACTTTCAATATATAAAAAATAACCTCTACCTAACGGTACATATCATTTACACGTAAATATGTACTATAGAAGGTTTATTACAATTTTATTGAAAGTCAACATAAAAATGACATGAATTTTATTGCAGAACGAAAGTCTCCTTGCGTAACCTACTAAAACCAGGTCGTTGGTACCGCTTCCGCGTGGCGGCTGTGAATGTATCCGGTACACGAGGATTTTCCTCACCGAGCCCTCCATTCACTCCGCGTCGGGGTCCAAGGCCTCCGCCTATGCCAAAAAAGTTAAAAGTTCAACCCATAAAGATGAACAACGGTTTGTAATCTGTCTTTATACACTCTTATTTCATATAAAATAAACATAGTCAAACTTTTGCATAGTCATTATTATATGATGGGGTACAATATGATATGAGTACATAATACAAAGAGTTACGTAAAATAACTTAATAATAACTAATAATAATAAATAACTTTGTGTTATTGAAATAAAAAAAAAAACATATTTAATACATGACGAAAAGTATGACTCAAAGATCAGTAAAAAAATAACCAATCAAAAACAAAGTACGTACTGAGACTAGTTAGAATAAAAATAATGAGTAATTATGTTAAAGCCATTATGTATTTAACCAGGTGTTCTTCGTTTATGTATTTTATGGCATCATATTCAAATGGCAGTAAATACAGATTTTAAAGTTCATACACTACAAATATTAAAAAAAATGGCAATTATTAACAACGTTTAAATTATTGGAAAGCTATTTAAGACTAATTCTTATTATATAAGTATCATTTATTCGTATTCGAGTGTCAATTATATTCAGTAAATCGTATGTAAAGATTTGTATTAGTTAGCGTTTAGCAGCTATGCTGTCAATCAAACGTGGTAGCACACCATAATCAAAGGATTTAAACCTAATATTATTGTAAATTAATGGTGGCCACTTTCTTAGAAATATTTATCTCTCGGATAGAGTAGTAAAAAATACAATATTAATGTACGGAATACGTTCATTTCAAAATGGTTCCCTATAGAATATTTTTTACCTTCGTGATAAACACTTGGAACTTTTTTATTTTATTGTAAGTTTCCTCTTAACGTCCACACCTTTTAAGTATTGCGCAGGTTTCTTTTGACATTATATGAGGTTTAGACAACTACGAGTGTAACATGTTTTCTATTTATAATTTATATGTTTACATATAAATAAATTATCTGGCGTTTGTCCGAGGTACCTTTCGAAAAGGCTGAGCCGATATCCGAGAAAGATTTACAGTAGTAGGTGGTCTTCTCACAGTAGATAAACCACAAATATATGTTATTATGTTTTTTATAAGGGTTATACAATAACAATAAAATAAAATTTCACAGAGTTAACCTAAAAACGATAGGAAAGTAATAGGAATTAATTAGTTATGACAAAATTTAAATAACAAAAAGACAGTTTACGGTTAATCGAGATAAAACACGTATTGTATTTATTTATCTTGTAAGCTTAATTTGTTCTAACTACAAAGACTTTTTCTTTCTTAGTTCCCATTAAACGAGAAAACCATTTTCTCGAAAATAAAGCTATATAGATATGTTATCTTTGAGTAATACATAAAGCCTAAATTAAATTCTTGTAATATTTTGGACACAGTAATTTTAAATGAAACTAAAATAAGATATTTTTCTTGTATTATTATGTGCATTAAAAAACCAAGTTGTTTTCGTTTAGTGATTTCATTTAGGGAAATGTTTATACGCTGTACTGACTAGATGTGTCGTGAGTTCAAAAAGTCGAGCGTACTTGTATCTCACGGTCCCACAGTTGTATCTCTGACACAAATATACAATCCATAACAAGGGCAACATATTTGCACAGTTTGAGATCTTCTACTGAGGGAGCAACTACACCAACTCTCAATGACGTATCTTGAAGGTTGGACGTTACTCAAATTTCAAGGCATACTACCATACGGGATGTATGCAGGATCTTGCCATACAACGTAACAATACGTTCAACCTTCTGGAAACTTTTTCTTTTGAGAGGGAGCTGAATGGCATCCATTACCTTTAATTTTAATATCTTTCTTATAATAACTCTGTTTAAATATCTCTTTTAGGTACAGTAACAGTTAAATTAGAATGGAAAGAACCCCACTCAGATTTGCCTGTTGTACGCTATAAGGTATTCTGGAGTAGACGAGTACGAGGGCTAGGCGGTGAACTGGATTCTGTACTTGTAAATCACC
This sequence comes from Antheraea yamamai, assembly GCA_036509395.1. Classification (NCBI taxonomy): domain Eukaryota; kingdom Metazoa; phylum Arthropoda; class Insecta; order Lepidoptera; family Saturniidae; genus Antheraea; species Antheraea yamamai. The sequence goes on from AP028429.1 coordinate 15,501,109, forward strand.
AAACAGTGCCTAAGGTGAAGTATATTGCAATTCATATTTTAACTAATTAGCCGCATTGCAGAAATATAAAATGCTATAGGGCCCCGTGTCTTTGCATTCTCCCTCCCTTAAAAAAAAAACAAAAATAATGATTAATATTATACAACTATCTTTTACCAAAATTTGTTACAAGACGCACGCTAAGTTTTACTCTGCATATGCCTATTGACATTGATTTTATTGGAGCCTGTTTGGAGAAAATAAACTATGTGGATTTTATTATAAAAGTAAGCATACAAAATGGCACAAATAATATATAGGTTATTATATTTATAGGTAATTTTAAAAACCAACAATACTATTATGTTTATCACGCAACAGTCTTAGTAAATCGAATTGTCTTTTTGCGTTACTGCTACTAGAAGCACTATAACGTTGCCTAAATTTTTGTTGGTGTAATATATATTTTAATTTATATTCATATTTTCATAATATTTTTCTTGTTTTTATAGGATCAAAACTATATAGAAATAAAAGATTTACAGCCGAATTCGATGTATTTCTTGCAAGTACAAACGATTAGTCAATTCGGTGTGGGAAAATTGAGGAGTGAAAAGGCGTCTATTTTCTACAATACAACAAATACTATCGGAAATGGTATTTTTTTACTTATTTCGCTATAATAATTTTAAATAACAATTAATCAAGTTTGGTAGGTTAAAATAAATAAATTATTATATCGGTTACGTCCGAAACCTTCCTTACATCTCAGAAAATGTCACTATTCCACAATTTGTTATTTCTCAGAGTACCTATAACGTGTGGAGCTTAGTTGGGTTTTAATATGTGATTTGTTAACTGATACCACATTATTTAGATAAGAATTGCGCCAATAGCATGTTAGGTCTCAAATATTATCATGGGTATACATTTTATAATTTTAATATGGAATTCTCTATTTGCTTAAAACAAATTATTTATAATCTAACACCAAATATTTTTGTCTTGTAAATGGATATAGTAAATCGAAATTTTCAGAATCAACTCCAGAACAGCTTCAAAAAAGGGAAACGAATATAAAGGGTTTGAGATTACACAGGATCATTTGGTATAACCATAAAATAAAAGCAAAAATTTCATGGGATCCTTCTCCGAGAATTTATGAACCAAATAGAAGGTATAATAACTTATAAATGTTCTTTTCTAGGTTTATTGATATTAAAAAGTTCCGTATATAATAACATACATGTATAATTTCAATGTGATAGAAAAATTCGGAAATAATTTTGTAATAAAAAATAAGATCACATATTTCAGTAAAATAAAACAATGTAATACTTATCTTTCAGGTACTATGTTCATTGGAAAACAATTAGGTGCAGTACTTCGAAGCCTATTAAAGCTTTGTCTGCAACTACAGAGGTATAAATATATTGAAAATTTGTTCAAATCAAATTTGCCACTTTATTCTAGAACCGGAGTGAAATTGGTCATAAATACAGGCGCGAAAAGTGATGTTGCCATTAATTGTTTGTTATTACATATTTAGTACTTTTAAAAAACTTACCTACTTTTTTATTCGTGCCAAAGGAATAATAATAATTTAATTTGGGTGGATTATTTTTTTTTAATATAAGACATATATTTTAATTCCATTTTTTATTTCAGCAAACCACATTTGATTTATATGAACTAGACTACCACTGCAGTTACAAAGTAAACGTTAATAAATCTCTAAAGGCTAAAGTTCCCGATTCTGAACTTACAGTCACAGTTCCAGGCTGTGAATATTTCAAAAGAAAAGTTAATAATACAGTTCTCAATTGTGCATAGTGACTAAATATGTAAATCCTGGAGTAGTAAACAAAAACTTAAGAATTCATAGTGACGTATTATTAATATACATTGTAAGGTAAATAGAACAGGTATGTAATTATTATAAAAAAACTTATGACAGTTATTAATAATTATTAAAATATGAGATTTATAGACTGTTTGTTCGATGACTACGTTATATTATTAAGAAATATAATTCCAATTAGATTTTTATTAAATAGTATAACTATCTACTATAAAAAGTAATGTCAGACGTATGTAAGTGATGTTTATTTATATTTTTTTAAATAAATGATTTAAATTTACTTTGTTATTATTTAATTAACCCTATTTTATGAAAAACATATTTACTTGTTATACCAAAAGAAATAAAATATATAGAACGATAATAGTAGGACGTGATAATCTACGAATAGTATTATAAAACTGGAATAGAGTTAAGGACGCGCTCTCAAGAGAGGTCCATTTTCACAGTTTTTTCGTACGAATTACAACAAAACTATTGAACTTTGGTAAACATAATGACTAACTACAGATACATTGAATCTTTAATAATGATGTACAGATGATAGAGTTTTAAAATTAATAGGTTTCTATTTAAAAAAACAATTCTCCGTAGTCCCCTCGCGCAAAGCAGTTTGCTTTTCGGTACGAAAATCTCAGTAAGTTTACATTTTTCTTAGTAAACAAAAAATACCTGCTTATGCTACATATAATCAAGTTTAAAATACACACCATAACATCCAAGTGATCTATACTATATCTGAGAAAAAAAAATTTAGTGTAATCAAAATTTCACTGTTTTATCTAAATATTGTAGATCTTATCTCGTATGGAATAAGCTCAAATTTACTTCCTTATTTAGATTCGATTTACAGGACGGTGTGGAAAGACAATTCAGGTCGCACCAGACCGCGCTCAGGCACCGTAGCGAGTGGATGTCTACGTCGTTTTGCACTCGATTAGAAAAAAAAAACATCATTGTAGAAATGCGTATATACTTCACACAACGTTTTGATCATTTCGAAAAACGAACCAATTTTTATAGTGTTTTATATTCCTAGTAGAAAGAGACACTGTAATTAGGTTGAAAAAATAATTCTAAGTTTAATGATTATTATGTTATTTCCTCAAAGTTATTAGGTTAGTTTTTTACGTTTTCAGGACCTTTTTACGATTTCAGGAGAACTTCTTGGCGGGTAGAAATAGATAAGTCGTCTTTGTAGTCCTTTTGTTAATAGTGACGAGAGCTTACCAAAGGATTGAACAAAATGACCTGATGATGGAGTTCAAAAACTTTTATAGAACTTCTTGATGGATAGATATAAATATGTCGTGTTTATATTCATTTTGTTACCAGTAAAAACAGCTTACCACAGGACTGAACAAAATGATGATGATGATGACGACCCACTTTAAAAACTATTATGGAACTCCTTGACGGATAGAGATAGACATATCTTATTTGTACTCCTTTCGTTAAGTAGTAACAAAAACTTATCGTAGGACTGAACAAAATGAACTCATGATGGGCTCTCAGAAACGGCTAGGGAGCTTCTTCATGGGTAGAAATATATATGTCGTATTCGCATTCCTTTTATTATCTATTCAGAATATGTACAATAAAAAAAAAGACGTGTGGCACTCGGAGACTGCCGCGGTAAAGCTATTGCATAGCATTTTTTATCAACTTATGCAATTATAATTATTTATTTATTTTATTAATGCAGTATTTAAAAAAAAAAATAATAATTAAAAAAATTAATTAATTTTTTTCTTTTTATTTCAAAAAATAATACTGCATTTGTGATAATAATAATAAAATGAATGTATATAGAGTACTAACTCATTTTCTTTCACTATTTTTTCGTGACTTTCTTCATTAATAAATGCACTTTGTTTATTCATATTTAAAACACTTTGTACACAAATTATACGAGTACAGATATTCACTGTTGTACATAGATGATAAATACCTATACACCTATATACTTTCTCACAAACAGCTGATTACGGTAGTTTTCCAATACAACCAATGCCACCTAAAGGCGGGTTGCTGAACTAAAGAGACAAGCGTGATATTTCAAAAAGTCATTAAAAGTTCTGGTATTTATCGATAGATGGAAAAACTAAAAAGTATCACCGCTGTGCCGGTCGGAGTGGGGTGTGTTAGGTTTTTTTCGTTACGGAATTTCTGGATTCGGTCCCCACGCTCAAGGCCCGCGATAGAAGCTATGCAATAGCTTAATATCATAAACACGCTGCAGCGTTTGTAAACAAATGTAATCATTCAAAAGAATCGAGATTAAGGCTTATTGTTTATCAGAACATGATCTCTCAAGTCTTGTTTATAATGAAACGAATTATTTGGCGAAAAGTGTATCAAAGCTAGAGATGCAAAGTTTGGAGGTGGAATTAAGGTCCGTTTACACAAAGACTATCATATGCTGCCCATTCTGATGCAGCTATTATAACTTACAATTCACGTATTTTGTAATATGTTGTTCATAGAATTATTTTTGATTCAGAAGCAAGCGCTAATTTAAAAAAAATCTCCTATCTATTTACATTATTTAATAAAATTTGTAGCCAATGTCTATATGTACTAAAATTCAGTTATCACGATATAGTTACTCACCTAGCCCATGGGGAATTAAACATTAATCAAACACTATGACACTCTTCAGCGTAAACTCTATATTTCTAGCTACTCTATACTATACAAACATTTTGATATCACAACAAAGATATGCATCCTGTCCATGAGAAATTAAACTTCGATCCGATATTGTGAGACTAAACATCTGAACCCAAACCTGGTGTTTGTAGCTACTATGAATACTAAATTATCATAATACAGCTACTCACCTGGCCCATAAAATGAAACATTGATCTGAATCTATGAGATTAGACCTCTGATCGCAAGGCTGATGTTTCTAGCGATTATCAGTACTAAAGTTCTGTTATCACGATACAGCCCTCACCTGGTCTATGAGAAATAATACTCTCATCTGATACGACAAGACTCAACCTCTGAGCGCAAACTTTATGTTTCTAGTTATCAATATTAAAATTGTTTTATCACGACATAGCTGCTCACCTGGTCCTTGAGATATGAAACATTGACCTGACACTAAGCCTTTGAGTGCAAACTCGATGTTTCTAATTATTATCAATACTAAGATTCAGTTATCATAAATACTGTCTTCACCAAACTTTAAAAAATTGAAACCTTGCTCCTACTCTGGGAGACTAAACATCTAAGCACAAACTTGATGTATCTAGCTATTATCTGGACTATGAGCCAGTTACCGCAATACTACTTCTCATGAGAATGTTGTGAAATTATACCTTGATCGGGCACTAAGTGGCTAAACATTTGAGCACACATTCTATGTTTCTGTCTATTACGTATACATATTTAGGTTTAGTTACACTGCCCTTGCCCTAGGGCAGGCATACTAGTATGACTTTCAGAGACTATAATTGATTTTGATACTATGGGATCCAATATAACAAAAAGTAGAACATTAATAATAAAAAAAAATTTAATATTTTTTATAAAAGTATCAAAGTAGTTTCACGTGAACTACAATTTCCCTGATTATCAGTCGTCGTGTCTGTGTGCGTGACTAGTAGGTGTCTAGTAGGACTCGATGCCAAAATTGAACTTTGATTTGAGAGCGCGTCCTTAATGTATACAGTTTGCTTGTTATGTTATACAATTGTGCCATACCATTTCACATACTGTTTGGAACATAATTACAAATAGTGGTGGAAGCTCCATCGTAATTCATTATTTTCTTACATTTTAATGTTACTCTTTTATATATTCTTAAGTCAAAGATTTTTAATTCTGTTATCTAAATAAAGTCCTGTATCTATACATTTGTAACAAATATTAAATGTAAATTTTGTTTTCGGGCACTTTTTCTCCTTATAAACTTCAACTATAAATAATTTCACGCATCCATGTGCGCGCAATGTGCTTGTAAAAAGATACAAAGTTTTGTCTTCACGTATTAATATTATCATTATTATATTAATGATGTGACAGTAGTTATGATGTTATAAATAATATCATCAATATAATATAATTTTTAACCACATATTAAATTATAGATTCAGTATTCTAATTTTGTAGGCAAAAATAAAACTTAACAATAATTTTGCAATGGCAACACTGTTGTGAACCGCTGCTAATTTCGTATTATTCCCTTTCAACCCTAGAAATGTCAAAGTAAATAAAAATTTGCTAAATTGCGAAAATGAATTATTCTATGATTAATCACAGTTTTGCTAATATTTATTGACTAGGACGTATTCTATTATTCATTTCTATATTTCACGACTTTGTTATTATTGACCAGTGACATTTACAATTCTTATTGGAATAACATCTTGTAATATAAATTATTTAGTAGCAAATGCACAATTCACTTCCCTATACATAAAATGGTGTGGTAAATCTGGTTGAAATAAAGGAATATTCATTGTAATATCGTTGCGTGTTCACATATACTAATTGGGATCCTTTTAAAATTGATATTCACCTCAGGGCGTAACCTTCCTATAAGCGGAGCGAAGGCTGTGCTAAAATGATATTTTTTACCTTTTTCTGAAACGTAGTGAACTGTGTTTGTTATAAAAATGGCTGAGGACGAAGTATTATTCGATGATGTGTATGAACTTTGTGAAATTATTGGCAAGTAAGTAAAATTACTCATTTAAATCGTCAAATATCGTATTTGGTATCTCGGTATTGCTCGTCTATATGTTAGATACTATATTTAGAATAACACAGTTTTAGGGCTCAGTAAAATATTATTATTTGTATAGGTTTGTCATAAGCATAATATAATGTATTCAACTTTGTAATGGAAATTGTTCCATGTGATCATGGGCCTTACCTACATATTGATAGTTGGAAACATAATATGCTATAAGATATTATACTGTAGTACCTTATAATATGTATATTGTATAATTTACTATATAAGTTATAATGACTAAAATAATATATTTTAATAAAGGCAATGTATTATGTAGATTTCTTTTATATATATATTATTGTTTTGTTGTATCTTTACCAATGGATGATACCCCATTAGAATTAAATATACTAATATTTGAGACAGAGACATGAATAAATATGTAATAAAACTCACAGTTTATATATGTAAATAATGACTATTTTAATTAATTTATAATTATTGTTTTGGTCTATAATGAATTCAAAGATTCGGTTAGAAGTTAACATATCATGTACAAACTAATGAAAGTACTCTGTGTAAAAAAAAGTACATATGAAACAGTTAAAAACAGCTTATTCCTTGTTGATGTCAGAGAATCACTATATAATAAAACAATATTACTGTAAACTATGTTTTTCATGAGGCAAAAATATATATGATCATTTTATAATACAAATTCATTAGATATTTACTTTTGTATATAAGAAAAAAACATATGGGGAAAAATTAATTGATATGAAAGATCAATTCAAATTAGGTACTTCTCTGATACATTTGCTTTACAGAATGGTCTATTTATTCTTTTAGTATAATTAACACCTAAAGTTACTTATTATAACTTGTTTGTAGTTGATAGATATCAATAGAAAATCAATCATTTATTAAGAAGTAGTCTTAGTATATTTTTGTAATATTTACAGGGGACCATTCAGTCTGGTCCGTCGCTGTGTGCACCGCCAGACTGGTCAACAGTTTGCAGTGAAAATTGTAGATGTCGCCCGTTTTACTGCGAGCCCTGGACTTAGTACTGCAGGTCTGTCTTACTAAAATATAATTATTTCTTCTTGTCCAAATTTTAATTAAATTCTTTTCAAGACAGTTTCCTGTTCACCTGTATTAAGTATCAACATTGTATTAATTTAAGTTTTCAATCATTATGATTGCTCTCCAATGAACAGTTATGTTAAAGAATTATAATATTGATATGGATAAGTCTAAAAATAAAGATTGGTAAGTTATATGTTCTTACTAGCGGGCACGGCTGACGTTGTCCCGCCCTGATTATAAAAAAATCCGTAACAAATTATATACCAAAACCTTCCTCATGAATCACTTTATCCACTGGTGAAAACTGCATGAAAATCCGTTCCGTAGTTTTTGAGTTTACCGCGAACAGACAGACAGACAGACGCGTTATGGGTCTTTGTTTTATACCATGTAATGATAAATTGCAAGATTATAATAAGATTTTAATTATTTATTCATGAATATACAAAAAAACGATAAATAAGATATATCTTAATAAGGATATTTAATACTAGCGGGCCCGGCAGACGTTGTTCTGCCCTAATTATAAAAAAAATCCTTGACAAATGATATACCAAAATGTTCCTCGTGAATCACTTTATCCACTGGTCAAGACCGCTTGAAAATCTGGTCAGTAGTTTTTGAGTTTATCGCGAACAGACAGACGCGGTAGGGGACTTTGTTTTATACTATGTAATGATATATTTTTTTAGATCTGAAACGTGAGGCTACAATATGTCATATGCTGAAACATCCCCATATAGTCGAGCTGCTAGAAACTTACAGCTCTGAAGGAATGCTTTACATGGTGTTTGAATAGTAAGTAGCCACTTTCAAAATTTTACATATTTAATTTCTCATGAAGGTGTGCATAATATGTATTACACTACATATATATGCTTGGTTAGTTAGATCAATATTTTTGGATTTTCAATGGAGGGCAACGCCTAGGCTGTGATTCTACCTTGAGGTAGTTGCCATTGTGGCTGAGTGCCTTTCTCACTTACCCCCATGTCTGATGCCCTTGTGGAGGCCTTTCAGCAAATAGTCATAGTCAGTTAAAAATAAGTAATTTTGAGAAATCATTAGGAGTTCATTAAAATATATTCTAAAAATATTTATTTTGTGATTATCTGATTTCTATGAGCAATTTCAGTAATAGTTTAAATATGTAATTCATTTATTTTTTTCCATGTACTTATATATTCCAAATTTATATTATATAATTCATCTAATAAATACCAATCTCTATACTGTTTTTGCTGTATTATTAGGTACAACATTATAAACATTTGCTGTTTTTCAGTATGGATGGCTCTGATCTTTGCTTTGAGGTGGTGCGTCGGGCCTCTGCAGGATTTGTCTATAGTGAAGCTGTTGCATGGTATGTTATTTTCATTGATAGTTACTTGTGATTGAAAAAACTACACTTTGTATGTTTTGTGTTTAATTCAAATTTCACATGATGTTAAGTGAACATTTGGTTTGAAATGGTAATATGTCAAACCTAGAGGAAGATACTTTAAAGTGAAATTACTGGGATACATCTATAGAGGCTTGGTGACACCTATATGGTGGTAGCTAATCAGTGGGCATTACGAAAAGTCCTACAGCCATGCTATGTTCTAAGCCAGATGTTTTCAAATTCTTGTAGTTCATGGTTCACTTTCAAATTTTTATACTCTGTCCGCACAGCACCCTAACCTAGCTAGAATTTTGGAATGATGCGTTTGAATTTACTACTACCCACATCTGTCCACCTCTTACTTTTTTGAGAAGGTAACTTTTAATTAAAATTCCCTTTCTTCGAAGTTTTTTTTCTGTTTCCATTTTCAACCCTTAGGAGTTGACTTATCAAAAAAGTAAAGGATGGGTAAACATGGTCAAATGACTGACTTCTAGAATCCACCTTGTGTTTTCCGATTTATCAATTTTTTTTCGGATGTAGTTCCGGCATTTTAAATCTTTCATAACTTTTTTTATGAAGGTGGGCAAAAAAATTTAAAAGATGGGTAAAAACGAGTAATCGATGGGCATACCCTCTACGAATTTTACAATTCTTAGGCGAAAAATTGGTGGCCAACATCCCGATCTACTTCACAGGAATATTAAATTGGTGTTAACATATCGATTTATGGTTTTTAGCCACTACATGCGCCAGATATTGGAGGCGTTGCGTTATTGCCACGAGAATGACATTGTGCATCGTGACGTTAGGCCGCACTGTGTGTTGTTGGCCGGTAGGGACAACTGCGCTCCCGTTAAGCTCGGGGGCTTTGGAGTGGCTGCTCAGCTTCCCACCCCGACTTCACACCGAGCACCACCAGGTAAAACCCCACACATACACCATCCATACTTTTCATTAGGTTCAATCATCAGTGAATCCCCACATATTTAGTCCTTACATTCCAAAATGAGCTAAATCCAATTTTAATCATTCATATACTTATTACATGTTTAATCTTTTTTTATTTCTAGTCTTTATATATCAAGAACAAAGTTCAAATTTTGCTGTTCATAGTTTTTTTATGATTTTCGTATTTAACATGTAGAAAATTTGAATATCTTGAAAAATGACGTAAAATGTTAGTAGTAGTTAAAATTGGATTTCGTTTATTTTGAAATGCAACGGTGCATATATATATATATATATATATATATATATATATATAACTAACTTTTTTTATACGTTGGGTTTCATTTGATCGCAATCTCATTTGATTTTTTTTTTACTTTAGTTTAGAGTTTTAGTTTTGGGTTATGGCATGGGGCTCTTCAAAAAGAGATTAAAACATGCTCTTCAAAGTTGGCAACATAGCAATGAGGCCATTGATGTTGCAGTTATCCATAGGTGACGGTAACTATTTAACATAAGATGGGCCGTGTGCCATTTTGCTGCCTTTTGGCATAAAAATAATTTTGGTAAATAATCTTCTAGATTATTGCTATTGTCTAGTAGCTAATAATATTACAAGTGTCTTGCGATAATTTCAATCTTCTAGCAAGATGATCGCCCCCTTATTAGAACTTTCTAGGGAGTTTTTGAGTCATCTCAGGATTCATGCTCCGTGGTATTATTTTCCGTCCACTTCACTTGTGCACAATAACCGGACTATATTAAGTAAAATGCCAGAAATATTACAAAATATAGAGTCAAACAACACAAGATTATAGAAAAAATATAAAGCTACTACATAATAAACTAAAATCCCGCCAAAAACTTAATCGTCATTTAATGAATCCATTTCATGTTAAAGGGCGATGTGGTATTAGATGGTAAACACGCTAAAGCAACAGGGGATAGGTTCTCATCTGCAGTAGCCAGAACACGCCAACAGGTGACAGATTTTAAGCTTGAAGGTGGTAGCTACGCAGGTTGACTTACAAAAAGCTCTACCACCATGTAAAAGCGGTTCTTGCATATTATAAATCATTGGACCCGTAATCTAACCCCAGTGCCACTTACCAGGTCCAATCATGAATCTATATCATCTAGGAACTCAATCAAACACATACAGAAATCGGTTTAAACGTTTGGTAGATCTGTGACAAACACTTGTACCGAAGAATTGTCTATATATAAATAAGCGCATATAAAATAGTTCAGTATCTTTTTCTCCTCTGTTTCTTAACCGTTTTTCTTTATATTTTCTTGATTAGCTATTGACGAATTTTGGTTTTATTTTGTTGTTTTTCTATCCATACTGTATAGAAAGCCTTTATTTATAAGTTTCTATTCGTCATACTTCATGCTCTTTACGTGTATCAATAAGTTTCTTACTATTTATGGAAAAAATAAAAAAAATCAAAAACAGACGATAAAATACATGTATTAAAACATTGTACTCATTATTATGGTCGAATGGACGACCACTAATGTATATGATATAAGTAGACACCGAATAAAGCGGTGTAATTACATTTTATTACACAATTAATTCTTTTTCTTTTCGTAGCTCTTTTTATTACATTCAAAAGACAGTCATAACGTTGTAAAATTAGTTGAAAAATGTAGTCAAAGTTATCGATTTTATCCAAAACTTGGTACATACTTGTATTTTAGTTTTTTTTCTCTACTATAATGTAAGAAATTATGTAATCACACTTGTTTATTTGCCAGCTGCACATATTATATTAAAATCAGTTTTATCGCAGTAACAAGTACAATAATTTCTCAGTAAACAAGTAGTGCTAAGATAAAATACTGCTACCTCAGAAGCAAGTCCGTAAAGTAACATCCTCTCATTTCAAAACATTATCTATTGATGCTCTATTACTTTATGAGTAAACCAGGTTTAGGATATAGGATTTCCTTTAGTATAAACTATTTTTGTCCTTTTATGTATCCCTGACAATGTTTATTCAAAAAAATCAATGATCAGTTGAGTGAATATGGTGTGAAAGCGTACAAGCAAACAAACTCACCTTTTTAATTTAGTAGGGATAATATTAGTGAATATTGTAAATATGTACTAAAGAATACTATATAGAAACTAGATAATGAACTATAGAAAAATAATTATGCCCAATATCTTACGTAGTTCAATGTTTTAAAATGTTTATTTATATTGTGTGTTATTTATTGCATTTATTTATATTATGTGTATTATTTACTTTTCGTTGCGTTTTCTTACTGTAATTATGTATTTTGTGTTGCGTTTAGAACTGTCCATCTTACATTAAATTTAAACAATCTTATATTGTTATTTAATTCTAAGATTTAGCTTTGTAGAATTAATAAAAAAAAACTTATAATTTTGATTAATGGCTTTAAGTGCAGGAATCTTTCAGTTGCTATTTATTAAATTTTTACTTGACCTCATTCCATATTTGTAGGAAATAAAATATTACATTCGTGCTTATCAAGTGATTTCAGTAAAGTACAGAGATGACTTTTATGATATCAGTACGAATGTCAACAAAAACTCATAAACAAATAAGATAACTTGGTTTACATTTGTCGATTACGCATGGTATGTTTTACTTGAGCTTGCTCATTTAGGCTAACACTATTTTATTTAGTATATCGACCATTTGAATTACTTTCGCGGCTGTTAGTTTTGATATTTCTTTTAGGACTCGACCGCACTGCAAAAAAAAATCGTGCGTTTTTTTTTTCTTGCAATTCGATTGGTAAACTAATGCTGGCTTATCCACGGTACATACTCATATACATATACATACATACGTACACATACATACCTATGAATTATTTATTTAAGACATGTTGCAAAAACTGTTTTGTATATTCGAACTTCAAACTATTACAATACCACCTCAAACTAAAACGGTGTTATTATAAAAAAGTTAAATATTTGCTGTAAAAAGGTTTCGAATTAAATGCACCGCGCTCGCCCGAGGCAAGTTCGCGTTATCCTTTTTCGCAAGTCTAACCTAACGTAACCAAAGCGAGATAAAAGAGCAAGATGGCGAACATTCAACGACCGAGGTGCATTTAATTCGAAACCCTTTTTAAAGCAAGTATTCAATACGTATTTCACCTTTTGGGGGCGTCCATAAATTACGTGAGGTGCTTTTTTAAATTTTCTGGCCCTCCCTCCTTCCCTGGTGAGATGTCATGAGATTTTATCTAACCCCCTCCCCCATCCCCAATCTCACGTGAGATTTTTCAAAATGTGGATTTCTTACGAAAACGCGTTGAATTGTTATTGTAAAAAGAAAATGAAATTATTTTCTTTCGAACGAATTAGTGAATAATCTTAATCGTATTACGATTACGCTTAATATTAAATCTTAAGCATGTACAATCTGGATTAAATGCACCAAAACAGTTTTTATTTTTGTTTCAATCAGAAAAAAAATTGCGTGATATTTGCCGACACCCCCTCCCCCCCCTTAAACATCTCACGTAATTTATGAACGCCCCCTTTTGTAACAACACCGAAATAGTTTAGTTTGAGTTTAAAGTGAGTTATAACGATTAAATGGGTTTATAATACAATAAATAACACATTAACAGTCGAATCATTGGTTGGGGCCGGTTTAAAAAAATGCAGAGAACAAATTTTAGACATTTAGTTTGTAACGCGTTTCAAAGTGAGTTCAGAATGCAGAATGTGCACAGTGCGAATAATAATCGCGAGAAAAGATTCCGCAGTGTGGTCTAACACTTATCCAATACTCACGTAGTAATACCAATATTCTTCTGCATAGAATAATAAACGCAGTTGATATTTTATAATGTAGTAATTTGTGGAATATTGAAATATATATAAACAATGTTTGAAAAGTTGTTGATTGTAAGTTATATATTACACAGAATTGGTGATGGACAATCGACCACTAATGGGTCCCTTGGGCCAAGCGTATCTCAAGTCAGATGAGTACGGTAAGACTAAGTGTGTCAAAGCAAAATGTGCCCTAAATGCATGGACATACATGCAGTTTTCATCAGCACGTTAACTTTTCACTCGCAACTAATCCACCATCCGTCTTATATGACAGACAAATAAGCGTACTCCATTTTCATACGTTGGCTGAATATTTTAAATTCTATGGTGCTGTGTATATTTTGTAAAGTTTATATATAATTTTGTTTTTAAATAAAAGGTTGTCGCTTACTAGGCGTCAACTCTAACAAAAAACTCTTGGATATTTTATTTAATGCATGGTATCACTTGTTATATGCATAAAAATAGGTTCGCATAATCATAAAAGTAATAAACATTTAGAATTCTATACATTTAATATGTATTGATTATTATTATCGTTTAATGAATTATTTTGATATTTGTGCACGAGCTTGTATGCACGGTGTTTTAATACATGCAAGTATTCAATAGTAAATATCTGTTTTAAGCTTCATGCGTATCAAAATAAATTAAGAAAAAAAACACTTGTATGCAGTTTTTCAAGTATTCATTGCTGAGACCATAACTTTTTTGTATTCAGCTTTCCATTACGTACTTTTAACATTCTAGCACTTTCTCACAACACTTTATGTATTAAATTGGTAATAATCAATAATTTTGTGAAAAGGATTCGTTTTGAAATTCAGTTATACAGTAATAACGATATCATAGCTTTTAATGTACAGCTTTAAGGAAAAGTGGTGTTTGAACTAATCTCGTACGATTTTTGGTTACATTGCTTACTACATGTAATCTGTTTCATCAATTAATGGACCATATAAGTTTACGGATCAACTAATTCCCAGCCAATGTATCATTCAAACAAATTTTAATTCGGGTATGGATGATGGGAAAATAATAATATGTATGTATTAATAATAATATCTAATAAATTTGACTCGATTATTAAATTGTAACTTTCTTTCTGCCAATGGTATTTCTAAATATTTTAAAATAACATCATAATGATATTGATACCAAAAATCATGTATTGCATAATTATAATGCAAGGTTCACGAAAATTTGGTATTTATAATGAATATCAAAATATACGTAATTATATTTTAAAAAACATGCAGTTTTCGTGCTGTCGTTTCAATGTGTTCAAAGATTGTTGAATAGAAATTTCTAGTGTAATTAAATTTTCTATTTTAAAAGTAACATGACGATTGGTCTGCTCTAATAATAATAATGATATGATATTATTATAATCTCTATTGTATGGGCTTAGTTCTAATTTAGGCAGAATAACTGCATATAGCTTCTGTGTGGTTCACAATCGGACGCTACTTCAACCCTCTTTATTTGCAGTTAATTCGCTAACGTCGATTGTATGTCGAGTATTTGTTAGTCAGTTAGCCTTCCCACTATCGATATGTATTAGTGGAATCTATTATAACGTAGTAATATTTATATTTTCCACAGGTCGTATTGGTACACCACATTATATGGCCCCGGAGGTGGTGTCCAGCCAACTTTACGGCAAACCTGTTGACGTGTGGGCCGCGGGGATACTGCTCCACGTGCTACTAGTTGGGTATTTGCCCTTCAGTGGGACTCGAGAGAGGCTGTTCGAGGCAATATGTCGTGGTCGATTGAGGGTAAGCATTTCAAATAACGAATAAATTTATAATTTTTTCTTAGTGCAACTACGTACAACGTACGTTTAAACAACCAGAATAGCTAATAGATATAATAAGTAATTTATTTTGCTTTGTTGTATCTTCTAATTCGGAGATTTTAGTTTATGTGTAAAGTTCTAAGCGGTAGAAAATTTTGATAATGTCATGTTGGCAGTTGACAGTATCTCTCGTAGAGATAAAACGCTTTTTCAGAGCAAGACAATTCATTCGCTAATTCGTTGAGAGGTTATGAATCAAGAAATAATTTTGACACTGCGACTTTACAAACTTTAATACAGCGCCATCTATGAAGTACTAGCGGTACCACGTAGTACGCTATAAAAGCTGTCAAAGCCTGTTCAACAGAATATATGTATAAATAGGCGAACATAAAAAGAGTTCAGTACCTTTTTCTCATGTTTGTCCACCGACTAACTTATTGGTTTTGTTTAGATGTTACTGATGACCTCCAGTGAACATATAAAACTAATAGAAATATTTTTTCCATGATATTGGCAGATTAAAGCCTTTGTTTATATGTATATATCCGTCATATTTCACCATCGTTACATCTACTAATTTACAGTATTAGTACTTTGGAGAAAAAATGTCAACAATATTGGAACTTCAAAAAAATGTTAAATTTAACTAGTCGTCCTTTTAGGTTGAATAATATGGCGCCAAATAAAAATTGACTATATATGTATATAATAGGTCTTTACCTATGAAATTGCCGTTCTGCAGTACTGGCCATTTCAAATCAAAATAATTTTTGTTTGGCTAAGAATTCTAATTTCAAATTAATTTTATTTTAAAAACATGGAATTATTTTTCCAAAAGTAGTCATTTGTTTATTGATTAGTGTTACATTTTCATCGCATTTCAATCTTTTTTGTCATCATGGATACGTTAAAAATTCGAGTAATTATGGAATATGAGTACCGTCGTGGCAGCAACATGGCACAAGCGGCACGCAACATCAACGACGTTTACGGAGCTAACACTACAAACCAACGCACCACCTGTTATTGGTTTGCTCGCTTCCGTTCCGGGAATTTCGACCTGAAAAATGAACCTCGCGGTCGTCCGAAGACTTTGGTCGACAATGACGAATTAAAGGCGATTGTGGAAGCTGATGATACACAATTTACGGCTGAATTAGCAGCAGCTTTCGACGTTAGCGCCAAAACAATATTGGTCCATTTGCGTCAAATTGGCAAGGTAAAAAAGCTAGACAAATGGGTGCCCCACGAACTCAATGATCACCAGCGCGAAGTACGCGTCGAGACGTGCCTTGCACTGCTCAACATACACACAAATGAAGGAATTTTGAACCGCATTGTTATCTGCGATGAAAAATGGATTCTGTTTGATAACCGCAAGCGCTCAGCAAGTTGGTTGGATCCTGGTTCAACACCTAAACAATACCCTAAACGAAAACTTACCCCTAGAAAAGTGATAGTCACTGTTTGGTGGTCTAGCGCTGGTGTGATTCATCACAGCTTCTTACCAAACGGGGTGAGCATTACTGCAGATGTGTATTGTGAAGAACTGAACACAATGATGGAGAAGCTGGCACATCTCCAACCAGCATTGGTCAATCGCTCGTCTCCGCTGCTCCTGCACGACAACGCGCGACCTCATACTGCACAGCAGAAGGTCTCCAAGTTGCAAGAACTGGGGTTGGAAGTTCTCCGTCATCCGTCCTACTCACCAGACCTTGCGCCTACAGACTACTACTTTTTCCAGAATTTGGATAACTCCTTGGCGGGAAAAAAATTCAATACCCGAGAGGCAGTACAAAATGCCTTTGAAGAATTTGTTGCCTCCCGTCCAGCTGATTTCTTTAAGAAGGGCATCAATAAACTGCAACTGCGTTGGCAAAGATGTATTGATTGCATGGGTGATTACTTCGATTAATACAAATAAAAAATACATGAAAAAAATTCGTTTTAATTTTTTCATACAAAACGGCAATTTCATAGGTAAAGACCTAATATTTTCCGTCTTACAACAAATAACGCCATCTAGTCTTTTCAATTACATTCAGAATGTATGCTTTTTTGGTGTCCTTTTTTACTTTTATCACTTAAGGATGATCTAGTAGCTTTGAGCAATTAAACATATAATTAATTTTATTAAGTTGGTATATATGTATCTGATTGTGCTCAGAAGTACCATAACTCGATTTTGATTAAAATATTAAGTATAATTATTGGATTATTTTTTATTTTAAATTATCTTTTTTAAATCAGTTTGATACGCCTCTATGGGATGACATCAGTGATGCAGCTAAAGACCTCGTACAAAGAATGCTAACGGTCGATCACACCCAGAGAATTAATATACAGGAAGTTCTCAATCATCGGTGGATAAGAGTAAGTTTATGAATATTAATAACTATAACCTATTAGTAATCCTGTTGCTTTCTCATGTATTTTAGTTGTGTCTAGTTTTTATAGTAAAAAAACACAACTGTATAACATAAAAGTCAAATATTTTTTCGATATAATTGTAATCGAACGATCTACCTTTCAATTAAATAGGGCTGTTACTACTACACAATTAACTATTTTTTAATGTAGATATGTATATATATGATGGTTTCACTAAAAACTCCAAGATACCTCACGTTTAGCACCAATGAAGAATGTTTCAAAATCGTTTCTTTTTTTCTTTTTATGAGAGTTTCCACTGCATGTTAGCTTTAGGCTATGTTCACATGACAAGCGCTCAACGCGCGTTTACAATGGCATACATTTTATTCCGGCCGTTAACGCGCTTTTTAAGAAATCGCGCGTTGAACGCTGCGCTATTGCTTGACAGTTGTAAGCGCGCGTCAACGCATGGTTTTAGATAATTGGTTTTCCATGTTAGGCTATGTTCGTGCGTGCGTTAAGCGTTTGTCATGTGAGCATAGCCTTGGCCTAAAGTAAACTATTCCAAACTATTAAAGTAAATTATTTCGGTGTTATTACAAAATAGTTATATAATTGTTTGAAAAAGATTTCGAATTAAATGCACCGCGTTCGCCCGAGGCAAGTTCGCGTTATCCTTTTTCGAAAGTCTAACGTAACGTAACCAAAGCGAGACGAAAGAGCAAGATGGTGACCATTCAGCGACCGCGGTGCATTTAATTCGAAACCTTTTTAAAGCAAGTATTCAATACGTATTTAACTTTTTTTGTGTTAACACCGTTAAAGTCTCGGGCAGAAGCTAGATTATGTAAAATCGTATGGTGTTTTTGTATAGGATCGCGAGAAACAGAACCGGATCCACCTCGCGGGTACGGTGGAGGAGCTGAAGAAGTTCAACAGCCGGCGGCGGGTGCGCGCCGCGACGCTCGCCGCGGCCGCCGCGGACGACGAGCCCGACGAGGAGCCGCACCACGCGCTCATCGACGAGGCCAACGCTGCAGGTCACTACAATTTTTCTTTTTGGGACGAAGTTCCTTTACGCTGCTTACGTGTAGTACGATTTCTAATCATATAATATATAATTCTAACCATATCGAGCCTACTACAAGCAAATAAACACACGAGCAAGTGAGTGCGCAGCCCTGTGCGCAACTCTCTCACTCTCTCTCTCTTTCACTCTTTCTCTCTTTCTCTCTCTTTCACTCTTTCTCTCTCTCTCTCTCTCTCTTTCTCTTTCTCTCTCTCTCTCTCTCTCTCTTTCTCTCTCTCTCTCTCTCTCTCTTTCACTCTTTCTCTCTCTCTCTTTCACTCTTTCTCTCTCTCTCTCTCTCTCTCTCTCTCTCTCTCTCTCTCTCTCTCTCTCTGCCCCTGTCTCTTTTTATAATATAACCTCAACACACGGTAGTACAGACACGTGTAAATCATCAGACTAGGGACCCGCTCGGCAGCGGCTCAAGCCTAGGTCCGCTCCCTCGGCGTGGAGCCCTTGAGTGCGCTGCTCGCGCGATACACTCACACAAAATCTTAAATCACTGCGACAACATTACACGTATCACCTCCACACACGTGCACGCACACATGCTTACACGTGGAAGTGGAAGGGTTGTATTTATTCCCTTATCGAACTGAAATAGTTTATTATCCGACACAAAATACATATAAGAGTTGTCGAGGTATGTATGCTTGGTACACATATGTGTTTCAATAACTCATATCTATATATTAATACGTGAAGCCAAATCTTTGTATCCCTTTTTGAAAGAAATGCGCGAACGCATGACCGTGAAATTTGGCATAGTTAAAGTTTATATGGAGGAGAAGTGCAGAAAGCTATTTATTTTATATAAAATGCATTATAAGTACATTCAATTAATTAAAATATGCATTACTCACACTACTGCTCCAATTTTACACAACATATACACACATGTAAATAAAAATGACATTGACATCCGTCAATAACGGACTTCAAAAAAGTAGTAATAATATTCGTCCAATAGGACAGGCGAAGGAATTAATCCATACTGCCAAACTTCAAAAAAGATTGCGAAGGAGGTTGCTATGCTCGACTGTATGTATTTTTTTTTACTCTTACGTTCCAATTACCCTTTTTATTCTACATTCAACAATGATATTATAACATATATATTAACTAACACGTGAAGCCAAAACTTTGCACCCCTTTTTAAGCGAATTGCGCGAACGGATGAACTTGAAATTTGGCATATTTGGGAGAAGTGCACAAAGCTTTTTTTTTTTATATAAAATATTACAATCTTATTAAATTTATTAAAATATACATTACTCACACTCTCTTAATTTTCACACATATATTATATAAAAGACTTTCGACATCCTCCTCCTTCTTACTTTCCATTACCTTTTATATATTTTTTTCATGTCTGACTTGCATGCCTTACAATATGCCCTTTGAAATCAACTGGTCAAATCGTAGGTTAATTTTAGAATAATATAATATGTAAATTCATAGTATACATAAATTAATTGATAAATAATTTATCTTTAGTAAATTATATGGCAGTACTGAAATAATTATTTTTCTCTTTGGTTTAATTGAATGTCAAAATTTTTGTGTGACAGACTGCTTTCAGTGCTTTTTTTTTTTTTTTTTATTATAAAATAAAAAATACTTTTAAATAAATAAAAAATTTTTTTTAATATCATACTTATAGAACCCGGTAATAAATGAGTTCAAACTTTAAAAATTCAATGAACTATAGTACAGTTGATGATGAATTATGAACAAAAATGACAGCAAAAGGGAGAAACCTTCATATTCTATTGTGGACCATCCCCTTTTTTTTTTTTCCCCCTCCCCCCCTTTCTATATTATTTTATTTTTTTTTCTTTTTTTTTTTTTTTATTTTTTTTTTTTTTTTACCTTCCCCTTTTCCCCCTTTTTTTTTTTTTTTTTTTTTCTTTTTTCTTTTTCTCTTTTTTTTTTTTTATTTTTAAAAAAAGTCAAATATCTGATTAGCATATGAAAACCTTTTTTTATAGAGTTATATTCCCTTTGATAAAAACCCCTAATAAATTTCAAACTTTAAAATTTCAATGAACTATGGTCGAATGTCGACCACTGGGCGCCCACTAGTAAGTATGAATATGTAGCTTAGTTAGGTTATCTCAGATAGATCGCGAATTGCATGTATCAGGCAACAGCCCAAACCGAGGTGTGTCGTGCACCCTGGAGGTAGTTGCCCAAATAAAAACGGCTGAGTGCCTTAAGCGCTCGCCTTAGTAGTCCGGTGAAGCTGTTAAGATCTTGCTAGGTCAATAGCGTAGTCAGTACGAAAAAAAAACACGTGTAAATTTCGTGAAAACGTATTTGTTATTTGTATTAGAGAGATCATACGTGAATAGTTTATTATTGCAATTAAAATTTTGAAAAATGGAAACTGCTGCAAATGCGTGTAATAAAGATTTAAAAAAGTAAGTTGATAAAATTGTACAACTTGATACAAATTTTACGGTTTACATTTGATTATTGTACATGTGATTTGAGTGATTTCAATATTGGATGAAACTTTGATTATAATTCGTTCCTTTAGATTATTTGCCTTCAAAAAGTAATATAAAATAAAAAAAAAATTGCGAACTCTTGGCCCGCACTTTTTTACTCTCGTTAATTTTATTAGTCTTGTTAAAAATCGTTTAAAATGTGAGAAACTATTGTTATTATTATACTTAACTATTAGATATTTTACGTTTGCTACGTTACGTTAGTTTACGTTAAATTATATTACATCTTTTTCATTTAGATTATTTCCTTTATGGCGGCTTTATTCTTATCTTTTAAATTGTAATTCACAAAGTCGAGCGTCCACGGTAAGATGGACGAACCTACTAATTACGTCGTCAGTACTACACTTATCTATATACGATATCACTCGCGTTCTTCCTGCCATTTTAATATGAGCATTCTCTCGTTCTTACTCGTTTTGAACTTTTTCCGTATTCATGTTTGATACCAAGGAAATAAAAAAAAAATTTAAAATTTAAATTAAATTAAAATTATAATAAGGGTCTACATTATACAGAGGTTCCAAATAAACAGAGCTGCAATACTTTTGTGATATACAAAATACGTTTCATTGTAGTTTACATTTCGAAATCTTGCCCGACTTTGATAAAATTCTACCTATTACAGATCTTCTTTATATGTACCTGTAATAAAGTTATTAATGTGTTCTCGAAATATTAATTATATGGTGCGTTTTATATATTTTAGCAAAAAAAAATACCATCGTTCGAATACTTTTGTGAGCTAGTGTTTATACCTTAGCTGACCGGGCCACTCGTTACTGTGTCTCAGTTATTAAATGCTTCTTACACATTATTGTAAACTATTTTCAAAATTAAAATGTGGCGCCATTTATAAGATATCTATAACAGTCGGTCCTACAGTTTTCTGTCAACAAACTTATTTAAAGCGCCATCTGTTTGAGACTGCTGAGACAAAAAACAATAACAGTAATCGACATTGAAGCATTAATTAAAACATGTTCAGGCCATTAATAGAAATATAAATTATTCTATCTCTCAAGTTGAACCAAATTATACGTAAATGGCAACTTTCATGAAGATCAGTTAAGTAATTTCGGAGTTCATCGTGGAGAAACATCACGCCACTGGATTTTTATATATAAAGATATATACATATATACTTGCTTTTACTCCCAACATCTTTCGCCTTCATGTAGATTTGAATTTTTAAAGTGAACCTTTTTTCGATCGCCTTAAATTGCTTCGTCCATCTATCGCATGTCTCGTTACAGCCGGCTGTGGAGTAGGGGAGACGCGCTCGACAGAGCAGTCAAGGACAATATGGCGACGATCGTGGCTTTATTCAAAATGATTCAATTGTTCAAATAAATGTTGTGTTCAGTTTTTAACATGCATTCTCTGCATCATCTGAATGATTGTATTTATTATGTATTCCGTACTCTAATACGCAGATTGAGATTAAAATTGATACTTGGATATCTTGTCTACTATTGATTTCACATTATCATTCCGATTTACCAATTATTAATTTAAAATTAAAAACGCAATTTTAATTAATGATTCCCAAATGCAAGACCAAGAAGAAACGTGGCTTGGTCTTGGTATTGGTCTTGTGCTAATACACCTGGGCTTGGTCTTGGTATTGCACCCCCCAGTCTTGGTCTTGCAGCAAGAGTCTTGCAAATCTTGCTATTACCTATTAATCTATTGCTCTTTATTAAACACGTTAGGTTAAACCTTAGAATAATCCAACAGATAGGTAGATGTTTAGCTTATATTTACACACACGTAGTAATGTCCAATCAAATTAACTAAATTCATAATGAATAAGTTTTCAAGGACTATTTACTGGAATAACAATATGCATTTCCTTCTCGTGGAAAGATAGTAGATACTTCCTTAATCCTGAAGTCTTTGTATTTTTTGTTAGTTCAATTATTGTATACTGGCACATTTTACAAATGATTATTTGAGTCTAAGAAATTATTTCGAAAAACTCATTAAATATATCTAAAATGTATCTATTGTGTTAGTTTCAAACTTTTTAAATAAATCATACTCTTTGAGACGTAAACACATATTTGTTTAAATTTATTAGATAAAATTGTTCGTGTGTTAGATGAAATGAATCGTGATTTTGATACCGATACCAGATTACGTGTATCAACATCGTTATTGAAACCAAAATACTCAATAATTTTACAGCAAGAGTCTTGCAAGCCCGGTCTCGTCTTGCGCTAGTCTTGCAGGGGTTAGTCTTGGTATTGGTCTTGCTAAAATTAGCGGTCTTGATCTTGTAAAAATGCAAGAATTTGGGCAACATTAATTTGAATACCGAATTAATGCGAAAATCGAATAATCTTCTGAAAATTTTCAGTGAAATATCTACGATCCGAAAAAAGTTTCACTTGTATCGTGTTTTCATAAGACTACACCTTTTTTTCTTGGTAACGGTGTTCCTTTTCGGGATCAAAGTTACCCTATGTTCTTTTCTGTACTCCTCGCAACGTGTATGAAATATATAATGATGATCTTTTTAGTAGTTAAAGCGTGTAATAAGCAAACAGACAAAAAAAGTGACTGGTATTGCCATATATGCCACTTAGAATAAGGATATTTGATTGGCCTTGGTCATGGGTGACGTCATACTTCTAACGTATGACATACTTGTCTAGCATTAATATAGTAATGATGATAAACTCTAGTTAACACATCTAATTATAAGTGTGGATAAATGTCTTGAACAAAACATTATCGTTCCTAGTATAAGTTTTTGATCATGATTATCTAAATAATATTTTTTTTCTTGCAGCTGTCAATCTCATAGTGGAATCACTGGACGATGTAGCGGTTCTGCAAGATGGGCCAATGTTCATAGACCCTGATCTATTCCACAGCGTGCTCGATGACTTGCAACTAAGGGCTTTGTTGGAGGTAATCATGTTTTCCATTCACAAATGTTTTGTTAAGTGCCTCTTGTTAATATTTATTCTTATACGAATAGTTTTGGGTACCTATTTTACTTATTGGTAATCCTTTATAAAATTTGGCTTTGTTTTTTATTAAACTCTTGACTGTATTACGCGCGAGCCTAAACTTAAAGTTATATTTAGAGCAGGCAAAAATATTGACTGACGAGCACTGTAGGAAAGAAGATTACCAAATTTTTTTCTGTGAGAAAAATAACTTATTTAATCTTTTGAACTAGAAAAAATAAAATGTTTGCAATAAAAAAATATTTAATTTTTTTATTTTCTTGAATACATTTTTTTGTGCTTTTAGAGCATGTTAAAAATTGGTTATCTTGAAAGTTTAGTGAAGAAAGATATATTTTCTAAAGGTCGTAACTACTAAAGCATTTTCGCACACTTTATTTTGATGTGAAAGTATACTTGTGTCAAAAATAAAGTAGGACAGGTTAGGATCGATCTACACTGTAATGCCGTTCGTGGTCCGATCTCGGTCCGGTCTCGGTCCGATCAAATCTCGCTGTGTTTACACTACTAGTTCCACAAATCACAATCAGTCTCTCTCGATCCATGGTCGACATAGGACGTTTCTAGAAATAATCCGATAAATTTCTAATATATATATGTATATAATAATATATATAATATAATTTATTGAAAGTGCAAAACATTCAACTATTCTTCTAAAATGTTCGGGAATTTCACCATAATACTCTTTTTTTTCTCGGAAAAAACGCTCATTGAGAAGTTGGCGAAAATAATTATATTGTGATTATTTATTATCCGTAATCAAACTGACCGAAGAAAGACTGGAGTTGATACAAAAACGTATTCACACTGTCGGTACAAGCCATGACAGGTCCGATCTCGCTCCAGTCAAATATTCTTATCGACCAACGTTTTTTTTTTTTTTTTTTTTTTTATTTTTCGTTTTTTTTATTTTTTTAATTTGTTTTTCGCCCCCCCCTTCTGATTTCCTTTCGGTTTCATTCAAATTTTCATTTGATTCCCTATTTTTTACCCATTCTTTTCTTCCTTCAAATAACAATCTCAGTTTAGAGACGACGACCATTGAGTTCAGACATTTTACAGCGACGGATGATGATTTTCTACTTGCGATTGTATTGCTGCTGTATCTTGCTAGGAAGAAGAAAATACGTCCCCGTTACTGTGTACATCCATTCAACACTCTATGATCGCAAGACAGTCAATATTATATGAAAAGTGCCAAATTATGAGTACGAAATCCTAAAAAGTGACTGATTGGTATTTCGTACGGAATTAACGAATGTGTGATGCGACTCGTACAAAATCTATGAAGCGAGCTTCCGAACGCACAGACCACCATACGGAATTTCGAATCGGACAAAATTACGAACGGAAATCAACTCCTATGTTTGTGATAGGTCTATAGATTTCCAGCGTTCGAAATTCCGTATGCATGTAGCCGCTTTTATCTGTTGGTATGTCTTTGGAATAAATAAATAAAAATGTGCATCGTGTAGGTGTACGATCGTATCGCGTCGACGGTGGTGGTGACGAGCGGCCGCGCTCCGCCGGCGGACGCGCGGCAGCGGTGTCGTCACACGCTGGAGGCCGTCACGCGACTGCGGCACGCGCCGCCGCCGCTCCCCGCCGCGCCCGCCGCCGCACCCCCCGCGACCCCCGCCCCCTCGCCCCTCGCCGCTGCCGTGCACGAGCTCAGGAGGATGCTCGCTCTGCCACATATCAAGGTTAGTGCACTCCAACCGTTCCTTAATAAACTTAACGAAACTCCTTGGTGTTTTCTTAACTCGCTCTACCACATATCAACGTTAGTGCACGCCAACCGTTCCTTAATAAACTTAACGAAACTCCTTGGTGTTTTCTTAACTCGCTCTACCATATATCTAAGGTAGTGGACTCCAACCGTTTATTTTTTAACCTAACAAAACTCCCTAAGTGGTCCTATAGTTTCCAGTGGCGATGCGTCCATACACGCCTGTTCATTCTGGCTTCCCGTTTAGAAACCATCCGAACCGAACGAATATTATCCTTATTGATATTATAAATATAGATGTTATTTTTTTGTTATGTCATAGCAGACAAACGTACAGGTGGGTCACCTGATAATAAGTGATCACGATCGTTCATAGACACTAACAACACCAGGGGAGTCGAAAGTGCGTTGCCGGCCTGTGTTTGGGGGAGGGGAGGTGAGTATCCGGCGCTCTCACTGACCGAACGAAACGCAACAATGCAAGCACTGTTACTTCACGTCGGTTTTCTATGAGACGGTGGTAGTAGTACCCCAGGCGAGTCGACCCATTGTTCATACTGAAACCAGTAATAGCTTCAGCGTGGCTCTACCACCTACAAGTGAGTTTGTTTGTTACACTTTCACGTCTTAACTACGAAATCGTTTTCTTTGATGAACATTCGACCTATCAAAGGGGCTGGTGGGACCGTATAAATAGGCCCGACCAGGATAATGCGGTGACAAAATAAAGAAAGCGAAGAACGGTTGATGGCCTTTCCTATAAATAAATAAAATAACAAGAACCCCAAATAAAAGTGAGGACTAATCTACAACTTAGCGAAGTGTGATGTCTGCGGATTCTTCAAGGATTATCTGTCCACAAGCGGGCGGTACTAATCTATCTATACATATAATAAAAATTAAGTGTCTGTATGTAATATCAAAATAAAATAAAAAACTGATTAGTTATGAAAGTATACAGACTACTGATACCAAAAATGAAATTTGTAAAATTTTTGTCGGTCTGTTTGTCTGTTTGTTCCGGGTAATTTTCGAAACGGCTGGACCGATTTTGACTGGAATTTCACTGCCAGATAACTGAAATTATAACGGGTTACTTATGCTACTTTAAATTAGACTAACTATTAACCGCGACTTCGTCCGCAATGCTAACTCCGAAACGGTTGGGATGATTTTCACGGAATTTTCACCGACAGATAGCGGACATGATAACAAGTAATTTAGTCTATTTTAATTTAGACTAGCTGTTAATCGTGACTTCACCCGTAGTGCTGTCTCCGAAACGGTTCGACCGATTTTTACGAGACTTCCACCGGCAGATGAGCGCTATTTAAATTCACGAATAATAAAAACTGCTTAGACATATATCAAGTATCATATCTTGATTTATATTTATGCAAGTCTGAAGCTGACTGTAAGATATTACAATGTGATCTCGATATTTTTAACGAATATTGCTCCTTGAATCAACTGTTTATTAACAGTGACAAATGTCATATTATCACTTTCACCCGAAAACACAATTTTTTAATTTACGACTATGTGCTTGCCGGTAATATAATCACTCGCAATAATGCAATTCGTGACCTAGGCGTTATTCTAGACTCTAAACTCAATTTCAATCTTCATATAGATGTCATAGTTTCTAAAGCTTTCAAAAAACTCGGCCTAATTCTTCGTCTCGGGAAACCTTTTCAAAGAGCAGAAACTTTAAAAGTGTTATATTTCGCTTATGTCCGCAGTATATTGGAGTTTGCAAGCGTAGTATGGAGTCCGCAATACGAGATACATATAGCTAGGATTGAAAAAGTAAACAATAGATTTTTACAGACCCTGGATTTCAAAACTAACAACTCGTTAAGTAATTGTAAATCAAGTGCCTCTAGACATAATTTGCAATCTTTAAAAGACAGAATAATTTATCTGGACGCAATCTTAATATATATATTTCTTGTGTGCGTGTGTATGTGACTGAACTCCTCCTAAACGACTGGACCGATTTTGATGAAATTTTTTGTGCGTGTTCCAGTGGATCCGAGAATGGTTTAGATTCACAATTGGACCCGGTAGGTGGCGCTGCGGTTGACTTTTGGGATTTATATTTTTTATTATCAAGGCAGGACAACGTCCGCCGGAACCGCTAGTTTTCTTATATAAAATAATTAATAACTATATTGACTCATCCCCGCTTCTAGAAAACACTTTAAAACACCACGACCTAGTACTCGTAGTAAGGATACTTTTCATATCTCCTTTTGTCGAACAAATTATTTGAGGAATTCATTTTTTCAACGATCTTGTAATCACTACAATAAATATCTTAACAGTGTTGACATATTTTCTAATAATTTATTATCTTATAAAAGGAAAGTGGCTGATGTGCTGTATAGAGACTGGTATATGAAGTATTAATTCATGTATTTTTATTCTTTAGTTCTTTATTACTTTTTTGTGTATGTTAAAAGAAAGAAAGTTACATTCGCAGATGTAAAAGAAAAAAAATAAAATATTTCTAATTAATTTAAACCACGCATAAGTAAATACTTATCAAGTTAATGCTATGATGTCTTAAAACAGTTTAAAAATATGTTTTTCAAATAATGGTACTTTAGGCCTTTTAGTTTATATTATAATTATAACATGTTTATGTATGGCTGTTTGTTACCTAAATAAATAAATAAATAAATTTCAAGACGTCGGTCAGCTCATTCGTTGTTTTCAATTTAACATTTTAATCATTAATAGTAATTTTGAAGATAGAAAGGGTCTTTCTAATAAGATATTAGATCATAACCTATTTACAATATGGTCATATTATATCGTTATAATAATATCTTAAAGTCATTGTTTCATTAGTTCCTCATACTGTATAAGTGAGCACTGAGGTAGTTATATGATAGGTAGATGATAACCCCCATTTTACACACTGTTAGTATTTATATGTCAATGTATTTAAATGTATACGTCACATGTTACTGTAAATGACGTGCGTGTCATACTTATAATTGTTTTTAAAGAGCATTTCTATAATTGTGCATGGTCTCAGAATTTTAAATTTCTTTAATGCAATTTTAACAAAATGCGTGCGTAGCTGCGGGTACAGCTAGTATTATATAAAATTGCGTTGCGATTATTCCAAGCGGACACGTAATATGTCAAATTAAATTGTCCTTTTTTCTTCTTATTTGAATTTTCTTCTTTTGTTATAATACCAGCCCAGAAGTTCCGGTATAATGCGTCTGCATACTCCGTACTAGATCAATGAGATGCAGGCCAGAAACACATCTCATTATCTGTAGATTTATTTATAAGTGACCAACTACTATCCTTCGGGAACTACGTTTTAGTATGACAGGCACCGTATGTCTGTAGGGTTCATCAATAAATAATAGCACCGTTTATATAGAAACACTTTAGTTTATTATGATATTTTGCAAAAATTAGGAAACACAACTTATTGCTAGTTTAATATAACAATTTATCTCTAATACACATGAGTGACACTTGACAGAGTTGCCGCCACTCTGGTACAATATCTTTTTGTACTTATAACAAGGTGTATAACAAATTTGATAATCGTTTAATAGTTAAGCTTAATGAACAATCTCACATTCGCATTTATAATGTAGTTATATTTAGACATTATTGAACAAATTTATAGGCTATCATATAACATGCTAGGATACTTAAGAGCGGTGTGATTATTGTATAAAATATAGATCAGTCAGAACGCTGAGCGAGACTGCAGCAACAGTGCGAGAATGCCTAATAATGCAAGTGCGGAGTTGGTCGACGTGAAAATAAATAAATAATAGTTTAAAAAAACTAAGAAAACACGCTTTCATATAAAATCCAACTAAAAACATGCGATGCGTCACTGTTAATATCAGCACCTCCAGATATCAGTATTTTTATCATTTTTTTTGTCACTTTTTACAAATATATACATTTATTTCTAATTTACACTATTCTTAATCCAAATTTATTAAATGTTATTTTCTGTTTTTTAGTTGGATTTTATATGAAAGCGTGTTTTTTTAGTTTTTTTAAACTATTATTTATTTTTCATTTTTTAGTTAAAAAAAAATATTAACTTTTTTTTTCGGATTATTGTATTGTCATCGAACTTTGACATGTGTGCAAAGTTTGAATTAAATCGGATCGTTCAAAGTAGGACAAAATCGAGCTCAAAGGGGTCGGTTACAAACAAACATACATACAAACACACAGGTGAAGCTAATAGAAGCGTGATAAAAAAGACAAACGTAAACAAGCCGATTATAGCTATTTTAGTTGGAAATACTTGTGCAATATTCTCGAAATACCCTGTTTTTCCCTTGTTTCGGTAAACGTTGTTTGATCCCAGGACATGGTACTCGTACCTACGTTAAACAAACGGGTGATTTTGGATAAACTTCATTATCTATAGAACCTATCGTAAAATTTCTTTTCCAGATGAATGATCTTTATCGAACGTTCGTTATGTTATTATGTGGTGCGTACATTTGACGTTAGATGTAAAAAATACGAGTAGGTGACCAATGATAATGTTTGATGCTGGTTTTCTTTTCAATAGCAAATCAATATGTAGGCCTCCTGATGTTAAGTGGTTATTGTGGACTATAACTATGTAAAGCTATGATCGCTCAGTCCTTAGCTTGTTCAGACACCGTGTCGATCGACGTAGGTTTATATTCTTGGGAACGTGCTGGAGATTACGGTGCAGGAAAGATCTTGATGAAATCATAGCATGATGTTAAGGTTTTTTCTATACCGTCTTCACTACCTACCGCCCTCAAGATAAAAATCTGTCGCCAATCACCTATACGTGTGTTCCCGTAGCAGCATTTGAGCATCAGTCTTTCTATAGGTTTAGGGTGTTTACCATTTTAGATTTATATTCCTATTAGATTCAGGTATAACAACGGGCGTAACCCCGTTGGTTTTGGTGTAGAAGTTGACCCGTGAGAGAAATCTGCTAATAATTGTTAAAATGGTTATAAACCACAGTCTTTTTTGTTTACCTACAATTTTTCCCGTCGAACGTTTTCTGTTTTTGCCACATGCAAATATTTCTCCACGAGAACGCCCTCTGATCGGTACAGCCCCGTGGATTTCCTCCCCTTACGCCCTTACGCCAAACTAGTGCAATGGAAGGTCAGATCTCCTGCCACTTCCCACTAAGTCAGGCCTCGCAGTGAAGGAGGCTACTTTTCCAACCGATCCCCGCCGTGTTTTTTTAACAAGGTTGTCTTCTAACCCGCTGTGATTTATTATCGTGGTTTTCTCCCACGATAACTTTTTAAGGAAAATTTCTCCTTCCATTCGCTCCAAGTTCGCTTCAAATCGTTTATAACCTAAAAACATTTTTTTTATCCGCTGTAAAAAAAAAAAACGGCACAAATAGATGTTGACGTTATTAAAATATACACATTAAATATTTTAGCCACCCATATCAAAATTCCTACATCCCTAGGGATCATAGTAGATAGAAAATTAATAATACTTAATAAGTTATTCAATAAAACAAGATAAAAATTAATTTCTATAAAGGGAAAAGCCGCATTTTTTTTTATATTATAGGGGGCAAACGAACGGGCAGGTCACGTGATGGTAAGTGATCATCGCCGTCCATAGACACTAACAACACCAGGGGAGTCGCAAGTGCGTTGCCGGCCTGTGTTTGGGGGTGGGGAGGTGGGTATCCGGCGCTCTCACTGACCGAACGAAACGCAACAGTGTAAGCACCGTTACTTCACGTCGGTTTTCTGTGAGATGGCGGTACTACCCCGGGCGAGCCGACCAAATGTTACATGAATGGGAAAAGTATCGTCATTTAGACACGGTTAAACGGCATTGGTTTTTTTTCTTATATGTTTTTAGGCATTAAACTAACGATTTGAACGATACCCAAGATAAAAAGCAAACTTACTAAATAATGGACACCTTACTCCATATGCCCTAATGTCATTTTAAAGTTTGACGTAGTTTTCTCTGATGGCGACTTTTTATAGAGGTCTTTTCCCACCATCCTCTGAAGAGCGTGCCGAAGCAAGCTCATCCTTACTCCATCTCTTGTCTCCGGTGATAAGTAGAGTGATACCGCGAGAGATGCTGTCTGCCAGAGTATAATCGTTGCACAAGCTAAGCGAATCGTCTTCTGCTTCTGCGAGACAACCACCGTTTTGGTGGGTAATATGGGTATAAATAAAATGCTACTAACAATGGTAAATTCTATGAAGAAAGTCAGCGCCACTAATATTAATTTTGGTCTTTTTTTCAACAACTCATTGAAATTCCTTATATTTTAAAACTAACTCACTGAAACGTTTTGCTCTGTTTGTTGTAGACCGATGGGATAAACAAAGATTGATAGAACTACGAGTTCACATAGGGACGTGATTAAGACTGAATATGTACGAAATATATACTAACCATATTTTCATTATATAATCATGAGTTTTGGCAAAACTATCATATTGGTGACCTGAATATTGAACGTACCGTCTGCGAACAATATCCGATATATTTCGTGGGCTTGTTACCGGAGGCGTAAATAACGGAGCTCAATCTGTTTCGATAGTATCCAACGTGACTTAAATAAAGTCGGGACGGGCACGTAGAACTTTATATCCTCAAAGTAAGGCACCCTGTACTGTTGTCGTGGGTTGCCGTATCATGTAAAAATGTAGTTTCGGTTATTTCTGTGATGATTTTTTTCTATGTTGTTATGGGTTATTGGAGTGAAATTTCTTATGGGAAAACTTTGAAATTCTAATCGGCAAACTTTTTGTGTGACGAAAAGTGATGGGGGTACACACTGTGTCGGATAGAGTGTTAAAAACACCGGTTCTCGTCTGAATACCGAAGTTAAGCATCGTCGGCCGCAGACAGTACTTGGATGGGTGATCGCCTGGGAACGCCGCGTGACGTTGTTTATTGTATTTTTTAATTAAAAAGTTCCACTGTAATACAAAAGTTTCACTTCTATCGTGTGTTTGTACGACACACCCTGTTTTTGTTATGTAATTCGTAATCTAATTTGTAGTACGTAATGAGTGTTAAGCAATGTGATAATGAAGTGCAATTGATTTGAACAAACTGCTAACCCATAAGTGAATGTTTCCTTTAATATCTAAGTTTATGTGTATGTAAATACACATGTTTATGTGTGTAAATGTCTGTTATCTCCTCTGCCTGTGAACCGATTTTATTTATTTTAGATTTAGCGTTATAAATGAAAATTGTTTTTTCCTCACCGTCAACGAGTCGAAGCTTTATTTACAAGTCTTTATTAGTCATACTTCACAATCCTTATGATACTAAACTACAATATTTGTACAATACTTAAAACAGTGTTTACCATTTAGAAGAAAAATTAAAAAGAAATACGTATACTATATTTGTATATTCACAACACGTGAAGAATTTGTTTTGTCTAGTCTTGTTAAACATACCAACGTTTAGTTTGTTCGGACCATACACATCTATTAACTTTTTGTAGGTGGTAGAGCCACGCTGAAGCTATTACTGGTTTCAGCATGAATGGGTCGGTTCGCTCGGGGTGAAGTAACAGTGCTTGCATTGTTGCGTTTCGTTCGGTCAGTGAGAGCGCCGGAGGACCACTTGCCCTACTCTTTCCCTCCCCCTTTCCTTCCTCCTCCTCTCCCAAAACACAGGATGGCAACGCACTTGCGACTCCCCTAGTGTTGCAAGTGTCTATGGACTGTGGTGATCGCTTAACATCAGGTGACACACCTGTTCGTTGCATCCTATGATATATATATTTAAAAAAAACTTGATATACGTCACAAAAGTATGAATACAAGAATTGGCTAATTGTAGAAAATATTGCAATATAAATTATTGCAATACGTAAATCAGTAATTTTTTTTTTTTAGTTGTTGTGTGGAATCCCAGAATGTTTATTGCGATAACACCGGACAGTATTTCTGACTTGTAAAATCATATTAGCCACAACTGGTCATAATTCCTGAGTCGTTTGCAAAATCATAGTTTATTGGCGGGACATTTTCTAGTAATGACTCGTTACAGAATATCTCAAGTTTAGAATTTTGTTTATCGATTTGCTCTCGCCGTATACAGGACTTCGTTCTTGGCTATAAACACACGAAATGCAGCTGCTATGAGCCACATTTAACACCTGGAACATGAAAATCCCTCACTATATTGAAAAGTAAAGTAAAACCGAAAGGATTAATAAAAAATGTAGGTTCATGAATAGATTAACTATCTATACTTCATATGAATTGATAAGTGGTCCCATGAAATAATTACTGCGTTTATGTGATATAATCCTATTGAGGCTTTTAGTATGTTCCCACCAGTATTAAATTTGTAAATTCTGATACAACATTGCAAAGGAATTAAAAACATAGATTATTAAAAACTAGTAGATATGCTTAATTGCCATTAAGAGCATAAAACAAATTGATGATTTTGAACGCGACTTCGTTCTCATAAAAATGGTTTTATTTTTTGATGGGAACTTCGTATTTTATGAAGTGAATTGTGGATAGTCTTTTGTTAATTGTAATTTTGTTATAACTACATAACCCCTATATAACCCTTTGAAATATTATACATCTGTTAAATTTTATCATTCCTGCAAAGTCTTTAAGGAAAAGCGTAATGCTATATAATATCCAGAAAAGTTCTCTATATACCATTAAAAGCCCGGCCTAAATTGGTTCAGCCGTTTCGGAGTTTAACTCGGATAATTAAAAGTTGTTTTAAATTGTATTTATAGGTATAACATATTGTATATATATATGATTTATATGTACATAGAACTAGACATACTGTGTGACTACTTCGCAACCTTTAATCTAACCTCATCTGTTGATGTAGTCTTACTAATCCGGCACTTCAGTAGTCCGATACATCCAATAATCCAACACTCTATTCTCACGCCTCCCTCATCCCTCCCTACTTTCCTTCCGTGCTTGCGCATCGGTATCAGTTTAACCTTCAAAAATTCTATACAGTTTCTCTATACAATCCAATAGTCCGTACATTCCAGTAATCCGACAATCCCTTGTTTTTTTTTTCAAAGTATCGACTTAGTGAGACTCTACTGTATATATTTTTATTTACCGCTCAGTAGTCCGGCTCAGTTTTTCACGGGTATACTAAAATGAAAACAAATCTTCCCTTTACAGTACAACTATGTAATACCATAATGTGGCAACGGAACAATTGAATATCATTCTGTCGATTCTGTCAATATATTTTTTCAATATCTTCCTACTATGCTCTCTGCCACTCACTCAGTTCCTTTTTATATGGAGAGATTGCAACCCGAATTTATCACTTTTCTTTACGATTTTCCAAACATATTCCTTCAAACCTTGCACTGATAATTAGAAACTAGACAAAAAAAAATTACAATATACAAATTTTGTTGTGACAATTAAAAACAAAGCAAAAAAGAGTTAGTCAAACAGACGCAACCGTTCAGAAATGATGCGGTTATATATACATGTGGCAATTGATTTTTATTTATATGTATATGTCGGGGCGAAGATAAAATGGCAACTATGTTGAAGTATGACGTCATCCATAGTGACGTCAAGATTTGATTAATCAATCCACCCCAGACCAATCGAATAAAAACGTTAGCCGATACAGAAATACAATATTGAATGTAGTATTAGCCAAGGATTTGAATGGCCCAACTATCTGAGCAAGGATGCCCAGTGTCTAGTCGTCGGTTCCCTTTTAAGGCATTCGGCGAAAGCTGACAGCCATTAATAATCAAGATGCATGAATAACTGATACCTCCAACCAATCGTGTTTCAGAACGGGATAAATAGTAACCGATCATTAGTACGAGTCAATAGTACGGCCTCAGGTCAATAGTAACTCTCCCGATTAATATACATAAAAAGATTTCAAAATGAGTTTACGTGTTTGTTTTATGTTTATTCTAGATTAGAAACAATCACGAAGAAAGTTCAAAGGTATCCGATCGTGCATAGGTCGTATCGTATATACTCACCCAGGTGCCACGCGGTTGGCCTAATAAAAGTTTTATGTTATGCGGTCGTTTCTCTTCATTTACATATTTCAGTAGGGTAACCACTACAGTTCACAATGACGGACAAATCTTGTATACAAAAGAGTTTATTTATTTACAAGGAACTTGAGTAAATTTGAGGTTCTTGTCGGAGCCGGCTTAGTTTCGCAACTAAAACTACGTGCCGACGAGCCTTTTTGATTTTATATTGGAATAGATTGAATTTTATATTACTAAATCAGAGTAACAACGTGTAGAAACTGTAGGTTTAGTGTTTTTCGGGATCGTGTCATATGAATGAAATCTTTAAGACTTTAATGTGATTATTTATTTTTAGTATCCGTAGAGCTTGGCTTTTTAATGTTTTTATTTTTCCATTGAATTTGTATAAACTCGTGAGAGTTTATTGGGATTTTTTATCTACGAAATTAGTCATATAAATGAGTAAGTAATTTTTTTATGTAGGCGTTAAGAATGGAATATAAAAAAATATGGGCACATTATGTACTCGTATGTGCGGATAGAAAATATGGGTAAAGTCAAGCTTCCAACGTCGGATCTGAATATAATATCGGTTACATCGCCTCTGTTCTGAATACATTAGTGTTCTCTGAAAATATATTACTTTTAAAATAAGCATAATGTATGTAATAAATTAAACATTATTTTGTTACCGTGTAACTATATTCATGTGGTCTAGTGATTGTAATCGGAGACTTCGACACTACTAATTGAATGCTTTTAACTGAATGCAAACGCTTAAACGTTCAAGTTTTTTTTTTGCGCAAAAACGATAAATGGTTTATCTATAGAAATTGATTAATCCTTATTTTATAATTAGCATAGTTATTTATGTTTTATCAAATACTAGCGAGCTCATCGGATGCTGTCCCGCTCTGAAAATAAAAAAACCTTGAGAAATTATATACGTAAACCGTGAGGAGGGTCCTCATGAATCACTTCATCTAGGTACTGGTGAAAACCGCATGAAAACCCGTTCAGTAGTTTTTGAATTCATCGCGAACAGACTGACAGAGATACAGATGTGGCAGAGGACTTTGTTTTATAATATGCAGTGATAATGATGTAAAAATACTGGGTTTATTTGAAATTCATTAAAGAAATGTTGTGCAATATATTTCCACTATCGAAATTTTAATTTACGAAATAAAGTTCGCAATTTCGTCAATATTCAAAGCGGCTGGCGCACAGACGCTATTCGCATGAGAGCACGAAGCAAAGTGATCGGAGTGCACAAAGGTGTCCCGTAAAACGGACTTCAAAGCAA
Source organism: Antheraea yamamai (assembly GCA_036509395.1). NCBI lineage: Eukaryota > Metazoa > Arthropoda > Insecta > Lepidoptera > Saturniidae > Antheraea > Antheraea yamamai. The sequence continues at coordinate 15,538,697 of AP028429.1, forward strand.
AATAAAAGCTTTAGGTGGCCCATTGTGTTGCATTTCTGTTCGCTGAATCGCTTTATTCGTTTCCTGTGCAAAATTGAAATATTGCCATAGTATCGAATAAGTTTACCCAGCGACAATTAAATTTAATTATCAAAATTAAGATGAATTTTACTGATAACTAGCCTCTGCCCGCGACTTCTTCCGCGTGGGAAATAGTTACTTTGGGCTAACGATAACACGAAGCGAAAGCTCTCAAAAGGAAAAAACAAAACCATTTTGAAACATTCTTCATTGTTATTCCGCTCCTATTGGTCTTAGCGTGATGATATGTAGCTCTATAACCTTCCTCGATAAATGAGCTATCTAACACTGAAAGAATTTTTCAAATCTGACGCGTAGTTCCTGAGATTAGCCCGTTCAACCAAAGAAACCTTCCAGCTTTATCATATTAGTATAGATTATTACTACTCTTCTCTCATAATTAACTGGAGCCGTCATTAAAATTACAATAACTTTTGATAGAATGGATCGATTTTAATGAAACAAAGACTAAGTTGCTCTCGAGGATATGCTTTACGATTTTCTTGTCGGGGTTTATAGTGAAACCAGTACTTTAGCAGTGATGCGTGTTCATACAAACAAACAGACAGACAGACATTTCTAAAAATGATTGAAATGTATTCTATTACTTATTCCTAGACATCTGCAACATTTTTTTTCTCGAAAATCGAAAAAGTACAGACATGTTTAATTTAAATTCTTATTATATGTATAGACATAGAAGAAGATAAACATTGATGGTTATTATGTCCCGCTTCAATGTCGAATATGACATCTATATTAACACGAGTGAACCTGCGGGCTAGTGCTATTGTTGATTATCTATACGTATAATAAGAATGTAAACCTAACATATCTACTTTTTCGATTTCCGTGAAAATAATTGTTGCAGGTGTCTAGGAATAAGTAATAAAATCGTTTGTAGAAATGTCTGTCTGTCTGTTTGTATGAACAAGCATCACTGCTAAAGTACTGGGGTCCCAATAAAACCACATCAAAGTTATAATGTTTTTCAAATATATACGATACTAGCGGACCGGGCGGACGTTGTCCTGCCTTGAAAACAAAAAAAAATCCTAAAAGTTGATCGCAGCGCCACCTGCCGGGTTCAATTGTGAATCTAAACCATTCTCGAATCTCCACGAACACACACAAAAAATTTCATCAAAATCGGTCCAGTCGTTTAGGAGGAGTTCAGTCACATACACACGCACACAAGAAATATATATATTAAGATAAGACTAGATGCTGTAGTGGCATGCTGCGTCTCGGAGACTAAAATCGCTCACAAAGGGTGACGCCAATTAATAGGCCGATGTCGATTTGTAATACGCAATACAATCCCATGATTAGATTAGTCACTGTGTTTATAATTAAAATTTCACGCGGACGTAGACGAGGGCACAGCTAGTAGTTCTTATATAATAAATATGTATAAATATATGTAATCTATGTCAATAAATTGTTTATAATTATAAAATTACAAGTACCTAATTTAATAATGTTACTTGTTAGAAATCAGTTCGTCTGATTTGGTTAAATTTGAGAATGCGTTGAGATATAATATTAAATAGTTCTTTGTCCATAGAATATTGCGTTTGCTATCATAATTATAATTTATCTCAATTTGGCAAAACGTCGACCCTCTTTCATGAACGAATGGGATTAAGTTCGGAGCTCTTATCGTCTGGTGTTATTACACACTTAGTCCTTGTTTATTCCATAATTTCTTCGGTTATGTAACTTTACCCGAAGAATTATACGTGATTCAAACTTTCGACGTTTAAGACGACGATGCCCTTGAATTCTGAATTTGTAAGGAGAGTTTCTCTCGCTTTTTGCACACGAAGAAATCTTAAACGGAATTAGTAGTTAATATATCCATATTGAAGTCATTATGCAGTGCTCCTTTTCGTTTATGATTGCTTTTCTACTATTTTATAATTTTGAAGGTATTCTAGACAATGATATTATAAAAAGCTGCAGAAGCGTCATAAGTGTTTCGACAGTGTCTTGTTAAAACTTGGGCAGCTAGCTTATTTTTGACGGCTGCCCCGTCAATCCGCCCGTATTTAAGCAACGTATAACTATTTCTATTTCACCGATATCGAGAATATGTCATCTTACTTTCACATATTATCTAGGACAGAGTGGCGTTACAATATTACTTTACGTATGTGTGCGTTATCGTGCCATTTGTTTTGTCAAAGTATCGTGTAGGTAACATATCTACAGCTTTTTAGTTATAATATCATTGATTATAAGTATGTTATATGCTTTAATTTTATACAACTGCACGTATGTCTGTCTATGTATTTGGTACGCTTTGTAGCCTAAAACTGTTTCATAAATTTTAACATACATTTTCGACATAATTTTGTGAGTGACTAACTTTTGCTCGTAGCTTTGATTGTGTTAATGTAGACCTAATCTAAATCAGTACATTTTAATTTCTATAACCCTTACAACGTGTATGCAAATCTTCATGGCGATTGGTTGAGTAGTTAAGATATGAATGGGTAATAAATAAAGTCACGTTCCCATTTATAATATTAGATAGGATATGGGTCTATATATGATATTTGTGAACTAATTAAATAAATAAAAATAATTTTTTATGACGTAACAAAATAGATGATCGTCGTGTCCCGAATATACTTGTTGAGTTTGACCGAATATGCGAATAATAAAAGAATTAGTACAATTGTAAAATAATTAAACATCGCAATAAAACGATTAGACATCCCAGTAAAATAAGTTAGAAGATCAACAGTAATAAAAAGATTAACCGCAATAAATAATTATGAGGGTTTTATTATAGTGCACATAAATGTACTTTTATTAACAAGCGCAGGTGGGGTATGTCTAAGGGATGCCATAAATGATCTAACGATGCGGCATCACCTTAAATACCGGAAAAATCGGCCTGTTTTGGCCAGTATGTAATGAGCATCGAAACTACGCAGTTCGATGTCTCAATAGTGTAAACGCATCTTTTCTTTTCTTATATTAAAACATAGAGTTTTAAAAGTTTTTCTGTTCTTCTTTTCACCAATAGTGTTAAAAAAACCCCTTTCTTTTTCCCAAGTCACAAAAATAATTGAAGTATTTTAACAATACTTATGTTAGTCTGGCCTGTATGTAGATGCGACTGTTTTGTTTGATGGTATGACCTTTCATTACGCGCGACATGACCACGAGAGCGATAAAACAAGAGAACACTGAAATTTACTTTACATTCTCGTACTGTTTAAAGTTTCTCGCGTGGCGTGAGAATTCGAAAGGGTATCATCGTTGAAAATTTTCAAGCGTAACAGCTGGCAGGAAAAGCTTGGGAACATTTCTTTTGTGCCTCCCCACGTGCGGGTTCTCATGTCTGCATTGCTTTACTATATGATAGCTATACATATATTAAACTCGATTGTAAAGTACACATGGTCATTGTATAAAATGAGGATAAGTTTAGTTGAATACGTATGCATTCACACTGAAATAATTCAAATCGTAAAATTACTTTGAGGTTAGCTAATGAATGAACGGATACTTTATTGCGCTTTTTTGGTTTGTATATTGGCGAGCTTAGATACTGTAAGGCATTTTCCTCCAGGTTTATATAATAAATATATAATTGTTATCAAAAATAAAAGTTATTGTAGGTGCTAATATAAAATAAGCAAAAGCGAAATTAATAAACTAAAAAAAATATTATAATAAATTGAACTTAACATTGAAAAATAACTAAAAGTACATACATACATGTTTACATGCAAATACATGTTAAAGATGCTAATAACAATGCATGCACACAACAAAACATTAATTATAATTACAGATTGTAAAGTCACGAACAATCTATCTCCTGTTTATCAAATAAATATCATCATTACATAGTATAAAACAAAGTCCCCTACCGAGTCTGTCTGTCTGTTCGCGATAAACTCAAAAACTACTGAACGGATTTTCATGCGGGTTTCATCAGTGGATAGAGAGATTCGTGAAGAAGGTTTTGGTGTATAATTTATTAAGGATTTTTTTTATAATCAGGGCGGGACAACGTCTGCCGGGCCGGCTAGTTGGTGTATAATAGTTGAATTGTAGAGTTATTTTGAAGTTGACACGGGAACGCTTTCCATAATCGTATGACAGCCAGCTAATCACTGGAATGCGAGTATATAAAGTTTTTCACTGAATTTTCATTACGCAACGTTGTCAAATTTAATCGTATAATTTTTTAAATAAACTGAACGAGGCTGCACTTGACTGAGGTTTGGTATATTTTTAATTAATATTCTTTACAATAGATTTTTTTAAATAAACGTATAAATACTAAAATATTCAAACTTCTAAGTTTGAATATAATGGCGTGGTTGGTATTTTGTTCTAAAATTAATATTAACTGGGATATTACGTAGACACTAAAAAAAAACTGGCGAGCGTAAAATCCCAAGTTTCAGACATAACTTATGTAATGAAATTAATCCAAACTATTTAATATTTCTCCAACACGTTACTACTGAATTAAACGTAAATTTTGTAACTTCTATGCAGTATTAAATTAAAAGTTTGAGAAAAAAAATACGAATTCACCACATCATTTATGTTTTCGTGAGCAGACATTTTTTAGTAGATTTAGCACATATCCTAATGGGCGATCCCATTAATCAAGCTGTAATGACTTTTGAGTATGTGGCTTTTTGAGCCACGTAAGTGGTGTCGAAGCATTTTAAAGAAAATATGGGATTTAGTTTTTTGGTCTATTGGTCTTTTGGTCTTAGCGTATTAATATATAGCCTTCCTCGATAAATGAGCTATCTGACACTGAAAGAATTTTACAAATCGGAGTAGTACATTAGTTCCTGAGATTAGCGCGTTCAAGCAAACAAACTCTTCAGTTTTATAATATGGGTATAGTTAACAATTAGTAGATATTAAATATGTAGACATATTATGTTAATAGATCATTAGAATTACCTACTTTGCTAAATTTATGATGATAAATAGACAACGAACCCTCATCCGACAAATTGATTTGATTCATATTATTTAATAGGATTGCTATAATGGGAAACTGCCGTTTCTCATTACATTGTTTCTTGGCAAACTAAAATCTATTTTGATTGGATTGCTGCCATCGATCATTGTTCTGTAAGAGATGAATTGAATCTTTGCTAATTTAGTATTGAATAGAGTAATCTTTCGTATAGATAGATAGTTCAACCTAAAAGCATGATTTATAACATTTAATATGTGTAGCCAGAATAGTTACACAATTAATTATATCATTAAAATAATCAACATGACAAAATCACTTTTCTTTTAGGTATATTACTATAGGTACTTGACGACAGACTTTCAATCAACATGCTTTGTTTTCTTCACTAAAAACTCTTACAAGGCCTAAGTATATTACTACCTTATTAGAAACTAGCTGACCCGTGCCCACTTCGTTTAGCGGTAAACGTTTATAAAAGTCTACTTTTTGTGACTTAAATATAAAAGTTAGACAGACATATGCTGTCTGTTGCTGACTTTTTTGTAGGCATTATCAATCTCTACAACTTTTCTTTGGACTTCAATCATATATCTCTCATCGTTAAGGCTGCGTTCGTAAGAAACGTTTTCGTTCGACCATTTTTTTCTCCGACTTACTATGCAAATCCGAGTACCACAATAACGTCTTTTAATTTTTCGGGTTAATGTATAGCCTATAACACTCACAAATAACGTGGCTTTCATTGGTAAACGAATTTTCAAAATCGGTTTATTAGTTCCTGAGATTACCCCCTACAAACTCACAAACTCCCAAACTTTACCTCTTTATAATATTAGTATAGATTAATCGGTATTTAAAAAAACAATTACATGATTTCGTTTTGTCTAGTTTCATTTATATATACTAGTGGGCGCCCAGTGGTCGACATTCGACCATAGTTCATTGAATTTTTAAAGTTTGAACTTTATTAGGGTTCTTTTATCAAAGGGTATAAACCTCTATAATCGAATTTCATCATGCCTACTCAGTTATTTGCCACTTTTTTTTATTATATAAACAAAACAAAAAAATCGATGTCTAAATGAAAATTGAAATTAATTATAAATTTGAAACAAAAAACAAGCGGTTACATAAGGTGGTAAGGCTCTCAAATTCTAAGTAAACATAACTTTACGAAAATAAAGAAATTTATCGCAACTCATGATACAATTTTCAATGAATTTTACACGACACCATGGGTGCGTGGTATTTCTTGGTGATATTGCATTAAATATAGTCTGTACATTATGAGGAATAGTGATATGCCCAGTATCGTCATTTGGAAAAGTAATGGATACGCAATAGAATCAAATGATGAATCCAAAACAAAGATGTTTTTAATACTACCATTAACTTTTGAAAATAAATTCATTTTTGTTCATAATTCATCTTCAACTGTACTAAATATAATTGCTACATCAAGTTGAACTGCATCATTGTATCCGCGGAGGTGTAAGTCATGGATTACTTTCATGACCAAACAAATTTTCTTATTTTGATTTTACAAAGTATTTTTTCGCTTTTTTTTTATTGAATCATCATTTAAAGTGAGTTCACCATAAAGAAATACTAAACATTAAAATATTAACTTTGGAAATATTGCTTTACTCTTATGGCAACATGAAGCAAAGTGACATGAAGTGAAAGTAGTCCTGTCACCTAAAAATTTTGACATTCAATAAAACCAAAGAGAATAATAATTATTTCAGTAGTTCCATAAATTTACTAAAGATAAATTATTTATCAATTAATACATATTATGTATATTATGAATTTACATATTATATTATTCTAAAATTAACCTTCAATTTGACCAGTTGATTTCAAAGGGCATATTGTAAGGCATGCAACGTCAGTCATGTTAAAAATATTTAAAAGGTAATTGGAACGTAAGAAGGTTGAAGGATGTTAGAAACGTCTTTTTTATTTACATATATATGTTGTGTAAAATTCAAGCAGTAGTCTCAGTAATACATATTTTAATTAATTTAATGTACTTCTAATGCATTTTATATAAAATAAATAGCTTTCTGGATTTCTCCTCCATATAAACTTTAACTATGCCAAATTTCACGTTCATCCGTTCACGCAATTCGCTTAAAAAGAGGTGCAATGTTTTGGCTTCACGTATTAATATATATATGATCACAACTTTTATGATTTCAACGGACAGAATAAAAATAAAATGAAATTTTCCTCTCTTAAGACGTGTAGTTGAGATAAATGACGAGTGCGGTCCACAATATGAAGACAATTTCAGAGATCATATATCATTTTTCTTGCAGTCAAAAGTAGTCCGTACTTGCCGAAGAAATATTGCAGCTTTCGTTCTCATTAAAGTTAAAAGGAGAGATGTCCGTGGCAGAGAACAATTTAGCATAAAATTCCCGTTGAGTCTCGAGTAATTATAGCTGGAGCGAGTGTCTAAAACAGCCGTCTATAAAACAGGATTGGAGGTAGGAAGTGTAAATCAAAATAAATTGATGGTGAAATACAATTCTATTGTTATTTATTTAAATATTCTAGTGGGTTTAGACATTTTGATGTATATCTGAGGCTGACAAAGAAGACTTTTGGTCGTTGACTGCTTTGTAATATTTTTTGTTTTCTAATCTTATGTCATTAATTGTATAGGTACTTAATCATTTTGCCTATTGTATTAAAAAAAAAACTGATTCAAGTAATTTTGGAACTTCCCTTTAAGTATAATGTATTTTGACGTAGTATCATTGCTTCTTATTTCGAACATAAAGTAGTGTTACAATCTAACTCTTGACCCCGTTGAATTGTGGTCCTTTTTGGGTTTGGTTCTATAATCTTATAATCAGGTGATGTAAACGCCTGTTTGCTAAAAAAACAGAATATATGAGCATTTGCCACAAAACGTGATACATTATTATGTTAGAGTGTATATATGAGTCTTCAGAACCAGTGAAGAGATTATACTGAGAAAGTATTACCATCGCCAATATATTTGTCATTAAACAGCAGCTTACAGTCTGGTCAATAACATGCACTAGATGAGGTGTTTCAATTTAACCTACCAGATAACAGTGACCTATTGTTGTTTGGGTTCGGTAGAATTGGGTCCTACTGCAGTTTGGTTATAAATCTCAATATACTGTAGAGATCGTTTAACATTAAGTGTTGGTGGAATGTCATACTATAAAATAACATAAACAAATGTTATGATTAAATAAATTTTCATCGTTTTTGTTTGACACAAAATAAAATGCATCTCGGCTATGAAGTATGTGTCTACAAAATTACCAAGAATCGCGATTTAATCACAAACAAAGTACTAAAATATTATCATCACAATTTTAAACAAGTGGACAACATTTAATTCACTAAAGTTATAAAGTGTATCGAATGAAATGAGCATCATGTATTCACAGGTGAATTAAATTATATAATAGCATTGAAGAAACTAGAGCCTAACCAAATTATCCAGATACGTCATAATAAATAAAGTCTGCGACACACGAGCGTTCTGAATATGATTAAACGTTGATTAGCCGAACAATGTAAACTGGGTCGCTGATAATTAAATTTTTAAACTCGACTTGCAGGATATAATCGTTTTATGGAGTGCACTAGGTTCAGCGTAGTTTGATCACCGCTTTATTGTTTAAAGGTGTAGTACAATATTGAAGATTAGATCTAGAAATGGTGACGAAAGTAAATGTTATACTTGAATTAATTTAATGGTTTATGTACGAATTTCTTTTACCTGTGGTTTTTTTTTTGTAAATACAATGTACGTACGCTATTTCTCTATGATAAATTAACTACTAAACAAATGCTATGTGAATTGTGCATTTGTGTCCTTACATTTCAAAATGAGCCATGTTCAATTTTGGCCGTTCATAAGTTTATTTTAAAGATCTTTGTTTTTTTTTTTGAAAATTGTATGAATTGTAACATTTTAAGGTCATAAAAAAAAACTAAAAATCTTGTAAACAGCAAAATTTGGACTTCGTTTATAGAATAAAAAATTGAAAATCTTAAAAGGTCTTATAGGAACGATTAAACTTTAACTCAGTACATTTTGATACGTAACGATTCAGTTACGTATGTCAGTTTCAAAATTATTAAAATTTTGACAAATACAGCGTTCATTTTATATCATGAACATGTAAGTTTTTTTATTTGAAAGAAATTTTTATTTACTGACTAGTCCAAGTCGCAAGTTTTTAAAGTGTCGTTACTATGACACTTTAAAAACTTAATACTGGTATAAAACTTGAGTTATCGATCAATATAACATGACGAAAACAAAGTATCACCGTGATCTGGAAATGGAAAAGTTTTATGCTTACTCTCGTTCAATTATTATGTACGCTTCACGTTTTGCAGATCATGTAGACCGGATTCAGTATCCGGAAAATCAGTACTGTAGTATTATTCAGTTGTACTGCAGCAAGTACTTGAATGGGGATGTTGGTTTTGGACAATCCTAATTAACTACATATATGTTTCCTTTCTTTATCTTGTAAGCCTGATGTGTTCCGAAAAATAAAAAAAGTGTGTGTGCGTACTTATGTACACGCGTTAGAAGTTATACTTCTTTGGCGTAACAAGATAAAAATCTTTTCAAAAAATTTATCTTTCGCCTTATTCTACGTTTGTAGAAAAAACGACACTAACAATAGAAAAAAGGTATTTACATTGCAAAGAAATACAAACATCAAATACAAAGAAATAAAATGTTGACTATAGCTAACTTCAGGGTGTCGGTTTTTCGTGACGGTGTGCGCGCGCATCGTAAAAATTTACTCTCATCATTTCTCCCTAACGCGCCAAAATAAGTATAACTTCAAAAACATTTTCTTTCTTTCTTTGTAGATTATAAAATGATATATGTCGTACACTTAAAACAATGTTTTTAGACTTCAAATTTGTATGGTCATGGTAGACTATCTAAAGACATGAGTAACCCAGGTATATACAATACAGTGATTATAATGATAAAGTAAACTGATGTTAGTACACGTTCATATATATATATATATATGTAAAGAAGATTATTTCTTTAAGGTGAATATGCGCGCGCACTGTTTGTTTAACGTTTGTCAAACGGTCTGTCATTTTGTCTAAGACGAAGAACGCATATTGAATTTATTTTATGTTTTATTAAATTGTATAAATTGAGAGGTGAACAATAAACTTTTATTGTCGTTTCTTCGTTTTTCAGGTAAGATAGTGTTATTATGTAAATATTATATGAGTATGTAAAGTACTTGATAAATAAAAATTACATACTTCGTTTTTCAGAGAAACAAATAAGTTTTATTTTGCCTCTTAAACCCAAATTATAATTAAGTGTCTTATAAAACGACAATACTTGTTTATAATGGCACAAAAATTGCAGTTTGCATTTAAATATGAGGCATCACAAACCGATAAAAAGACGAGTGTGATTGCCATAACCTCAATTACAACAAAGGATAACAAAAAGTATGCACTGCTAGACGCTGATAAATACGCAAGTTGTCATATAGCACTAAGTAAGACAGAAAGCTACAAAAGAGTTAGAAAAAGTTTAAACCAAAGAGGTCAAGAGAGAATAATATGGATTACATGCACAGAAGAAATGATGCAAACCTATTTTGACCAAGATGATAATTTAATTTTTAATGATTTATACCTAAAAGAAATAGATATGATAGAATCCACTCAGAAAAAAGAATCTCAATTAAATCTGAAAAATATATCAGAAAGATTTATGATTGAGAAATTTGTATGTAAATTCTCAAATGCGAAACAATGGATAGAAATATTTGAGAATGAATGCAAACGATTTGAAATTTACGAAGATACAACAAAGATAGAAATATTAAGATTATTTCTAGACAAGTCATGTGCAGATTGGCACTCGGCAACATTAAAAACTTTGAAAATAGAAGCTGGATGGTCCGAGTGGAAAGATAAATTTTTGAATTCATTTGCCGATAAAGGATGGAGTACAGGAATGTATGCCATATTTTACAAATATAAAGAAGGATCACTGATGGAATATGCCATAAGAAAAGAAAAGTTATTATTAGATATGGATGAAAATATTGGCGGGAAAACTCTGGTGACGCTTATAGCAGCCGGTTTACCCGAATTTATTAGAAACAGAATTGATCCAGAAAAGTGTGAAGACTCAACGAGATTGCTTCATGAAATAAAAAAGTGTGAAAGTTTGGTCAATAATAGCAGCTTTATAAAAAAGAGGGAAGAGAAACATGACAACAGAAAATTCATTGGAGGTAAAAAGCCATGCAAGAACTGTGAAAATTTAAATAGAGGAAAGCGATACCACCCAGAACAGTCATGTTGGTTTAAAAAAGACGGAAAGGAGAATAAAGTGATCGGAAGTAATTCTGTAATAGAAGTAAATCTAAGGGAAGAGACAAAAAACGAGTAATCACACCATTGATAAAAATAAATATGTTATTAGAAGACAAAATACAAGTAAACGGAACATATGATTCAGGTTCCCAAGTCTCTCTGATAAACAAAAGATTAGTTAGAATAAAAAATAATTCAGAAGATACAAATAAAATATTATTAAAAACAGTCAATGGTGTGACATACACAAAAGGTTTAATAAGCCTAAAAGTAAAGATTTTTGATATAGAAGAATGTGTTGATGTTTTCATTGTAGATAAAGTTGATTTTGAAGATTTCATTATAGGACTAGATATGATAAAAAAATTTAAATTAACTCAAGATGAAGATCTAAAAATATCGCAAAATATAGAGATGAAGATTAATTCTATGGATAGATTTGAAGAGATGGAAGCAATTAAAATTAATTTCAACGAGCATGTGAATAAAAATAGATTCATAACAAACCTACATTTCTTAGATAACATTAAAAAGACACAAATACAAAGATTAATAAATAATTATAATACTGTATTTGCCAAAGATAAATATGATGTAGGCACAGTAAATGAATATGAAGCCCGAATAGACTTACTGGTAGACAAGTACTGCAGTAAAAGACCATATCGTTGCACAATAGAAGACAAAATAGAAATAGAAAATCAGATAGCAAATTTGCTAAAAAATAACTTAATTGAAGAATCTTACAGTCCATTTGCGGCGCCAGTTACCTTGGCATTTAAAAGAGACGAAAATACAAAATCAAGACTGTGTATTGATTTTCGAGAATTAAACAAGATAATCATACCACAAGCACAACCATTTCCATTGATAAGTGACTTGATAACTAAAGCAAGAAACTGTAAATATTTTACCACACTTGACATAAATTCCGCATTTTGGTCCATACCACTACGTATTGAGGACAGGCAGAAAACAGGATTTGTCACACAAGAAGGACATTATCAGTGGACTTGCCTGCCATTTGGATTAAAAACATCACCAGCAATTTTTCAGAGAATTTTATCGAATATATTAAGAAAGCATAGCTTGAAAGAGTTTACAGAAAATTATATTGATGACATCTTAATATTTTCACAATCATTTGAAAAACATGTAGAACACATAGAAAAAGTACTCAAAGCAATAATAAACGAAGGTTTCAGATTAAAATTTACGAAATGCATATTTGCAGCAACATCAGTAAAATACTTAGGACACATAATAGGAAACAACACGATAAAACCAATCAAAGATAATATTATTTCAATAAGGAATTTTCCAACACCAAAAACCCAAAAGAATATTAGACAATTTCTAGGGAAGATTAACTTTTACCACGAATACATACCAAATAGTTCAATAATATTAGACCCACTACATAGATTATTGAGGAAAAATGTTCAATTTATATGGTCAGAAGAATGTGAAAAATCTTTCTCTGATATAAAAAATATGTTATGCTCACAACCAGTACTGGAAATATTCGATAAAGACTTGCCTATTAGAATTTACACGGATGCTTCGTTGAATGGTATAGGTGCAATATTAAAACAAATTCAAAAAGATGGAAAAGAAAAACCGGTTGGCTATTTCTCAAAGAAACTCAATGATACACAAAAAAGGAAGAAGGCAATATACCTTGAATGCTTAGCAATTAAAGAAGCTATCAAATACTGGCAATACTGGTTAATAGGAAGAAAATTCACAGTTTTTTCAGATCACAAACCACTGGAAAATCTTAACATAAAGGCTAGAACTGATGAAGAACTTGGTGAATTGACCTTTTATTTGTCACAATATGACTTCGACATTAAATATATTCCCGGAAAAATTAACACTGAAGCAGATAGTCTCAGTAGAAATCCAGTATTGGAAGACGATGATAATGATGAAGAAATTTTAAAAATGGTAAATCTTATAAAATTAGATGATATTAAGGCAGATCAACAAAACAACGAGAAAATAGGGAAAATAAGAACCAAATTAACTGAAAGAAATGGGATACTATATAAAAAAATTCGAAATAGAGAAAAAATAATATTATCTGAAGAATCAAGTATAAAGCTTATAAAAGAAATACACACCGAATGGTGCCATTTGGGGATCAACCAAATGATAAATAAAATAAGCCCTTATTATACAGCAAAAAGTCTAACGACTAACATAAAGAAAATATGCAAGAATTGTGAAACCTGTATTAAGAATAAATCAAGAGGCCAAAATAAATATGGATTGATGTCACATCTGGGACCAGCGTCAAAACCATTTCAGATAATGTCGATAGATACTATTGGTGGCTTTGGAGGACAACGATCGACAAAGAAATACCTACACTTGTTGGTTGATCATTTTACTAGATTTGCGTTCATTCTAACATCAAAAACACAAAATGCTACAGATTTCATTAAGTTA